>PVJX010000929.1:112080-194525 GCA_004027295.1 Dolichotis patagonum
TACTGGGGATCGAACTCACAACCTTGCACTTGCCAGGCAGGCACTTAAGCCACCGAGCTAAATCCCCAGCCCCCGGGGAGATTCTTTTATGGCTTTTTTTTTTTTTTTTTTTTTTTTTTGAGACGTGATCTTGCGGTGTAGTTCAGGCTAGCCTCTGGGTGATCTTCCTGCCTCACCCTCTGAGCAATGGAATTCCAGGTATGTACCACCATGCCCTGTAGGACAGGAGTTTCCAAGTGGGGCAGGCATCTCAGGAGAAGAAGTATGTGTGTGGTGTCAGTATCTCTGCTGTAACCTGTCTGGGGAACTCGCTTCCTGCTATGCGGTGGGGGGCGCCTCGACAGTCAGTCTCCCCTTTTGTCCCTTTTGAGTGGACTTTGGGATTGTTGCGTCAGCATGCATGGGGACTTGCCCTGGAGGAAGCTGGGCTGCTGGCGTCTGGATGCATGGGCCCAGCAAGGCTTCCTCTCCCTGCAGCTCTGTGAGTCTGGTCCAGTCCTGTGTCAGGCACTCGTGCTCAGTGGGAGCTGGCAGCTGGTGGCAGCAACTCTGCAGGCGCTGTGAGGCACTCGAGCACCCTGGGGCCTGGGTTTGACGAGGGTCAGTGGTGCTCACTGTCCTGCCTTGTCCAGGTGCCCTACGAGACGCTGAATAAACGCTTCCGCGCTGCCCAGAAGAACATCGACCGGGAGACAAGCCACGTCACCATGGTGGTGGCTGAGCTGGAGAAGACCTTGAGCAGCTGCCCAGCCGTGGACTCTGTGGTCAGCCTCCTGGATGGTGTAGTGGAAAAGCTCAGTGTTCTCAAGCGGAAGGTGGGTGCTGTCCTCCTGGTGACCCCTGGTTGTCCCTGGGCCCAGACAGTGGAGAAACTGGGTATGTGGCTACTTGACTTGTTATTTTTGGAATTTCACCTCAGAAGTGCACCTGGGGTTCCTGGTTCCCAGGACTCATTTGCCCACTGCAAACAACCACAAAGCAAGATGCTTTGAAGCATCTTCCTGGAAATGTTAGCAAGCTCATGTGGCATAAACAAGTCACTGGTCCAGATTGGAGGCAGAGATCCGGGAGGTGGAAGGACCAGGGACTGCTACCACCCAGGAGCTTTGGTCAGGAGGTGGGGTGAGGGGCAGTGGCCCTGGGCTGTGGAAAGTGAGGACCTGATGGAGACCTGCAGTGCCCCAGTGCTGCGCCTTGGTGCCTTGGTGGCGGGTGTTGCCAGTGTGCACAAGGCCCAGGGCTTGAGGCCCAGCTCAATGTGAGTGTGTGTGTATAGAATAGCCAAGATGCATGCACAGGGAATGCTTCTGAGTTTGCCAGTCAGCAGCAACACAGAGCTCAAGGAGTTGGTGAACTGGAGCGTGGGTCTGGATGCAGCCTGGAGGGGAGGAGATGGGGCGGAGCACAGCCTCCAATGGGATCAGGCCCAGAGTGGGGCAGGGGCAGCAAAGGAAGCAGAACAGCGACCAGTGTTCCATATCCACCAAACAGCGTTGGTAGAAAGAGGCATCTCAGGGTTTTCACCTGGTGACGCTGAAGCCCAGCCCGAGACCACACCCCAGGAAACAGCAGCCAGTGTGCACTGTTTCCAAGCCTTTGAGGTCAGGCCCCCAACTCAGCTGCCCACCGCCTTCAGCACTGCTCCTGGCAGCGGCGCTGGGTAGTCCAGTTGGGGAGGGTTGATTTTAAGAAAAAAAAATTAGGAAAGATTTTAAAAGTTGGTTCATAGTGATAAATGTTAACTAAGGCAGGATAGCAGATTTCAAATCTCATGCCCCTGGCAGCACAGCGTAAAGCAGAAAGCGCAAACCCACATACCTGAGTGAGGACACTGCGCCAGGTGGTAGAGCTTCCCATCATTCTTGCAGCCGTCACCGGCCAGGCCCACTTGCCAGGGACGGAGATCTAGCTGTGGCCCTTTGATTTCTGTTTACAATCCAGTGACATCCCCAGCTCTGCTCCGCTGTCCTAGTTTGTCTGCTCACCTGCATCCCCGTTCTGGCTGCGGGGCTGCAGGTGTCTGTCCCCACCTGACATGGCTCTGCTGTGGCAGGCGGTAGAGTCCATCCAGGCAGAGGACGAGAGTGCCAAGCTGTGCAAGCGTAGGATCGAGCACCTCAAAGAGCACAGCAGTGACCAGCCAGCAGCGGCCAGCCTGTGGAAGCGAAAGCGCATGGACCGCATGATGGTAGAGCACCTGCTGCGCTGCGGCTACTACAACACAGCTGTGAAGCTGGCGCGCCAGAGTGGCATCGAGGTGGGTGGCCCTCCCTATCTCAGGTGCCCTGCCTAGGGCTGCAGGAAAGGCTTTGCCCCTGCCTCCCTCCCAGTAGTGTGTGTGGGCACATTCTGTCCACTCTGTCAGGACTCTGGCTTCTCACAAGCAGTGTGTTGCTGAGTCTGGCTCTGCTATAGGGTGCCAGCCCTGCCTATAGGGTGCCTGCTTGCCAGGGTTGTGTGGAGGAGGGGCACCAAGCCCCCCGTCAGCTCCTCTGCTGTCAAGGCTGCCCTGCCAGATGTGCTCTGCATTGGCATGGGGGGTGCCCATCTGCTTCCTGGGATAGCCCCATTGGGACCCACTTGGCCTCCTTGCCGGCTCTGTGTCCTGCTGCTTTTGTATGGATTTCCCAGTGAGGGCTACTGCCTGTACCTCTTGGCTGGGGGCTTCTGCTGCCACAAGTGAGTGCCTCTTTTGGAGGCTTTACCTTGTGCTAGAGGCCTGTGGGACTGTACCCCATACTGGGGACCAGGAGGAATATTCCCAGGTATGACCTGGCTCCTGGGCAGCAGGTGTCCGCCCTGTATGAGTTCCCAGGCACTTGCTGTGAGCACAGCCCAGTGGACTTGCTGTGGGGTGGAGGTCAGGGCTGGGGAGAGAGGACAGGGCCAGTGCCCATCATGCTGAGCCAGCTGCCCCTTCCCTAGGACCTGGTGAATATTGAGATGTTCCTGACAGCCAAAGAAGTGGAAGAGTCCCTAGAGAGGCGTGAGACGGCCACCTGCCTGGCCTGGTGCCATGACAACAAGTCCCGGCTCCGAAAGATGAAGGTGCTGGGGGCTCCCTGGGGTGGGACTAGGGACTCCCTGCAGGAAGAAGTGGCGGCTGTGCTACCCACCAGGGCCCAGTACACCCTCACTGTTGGTTTGTGGTGCTTGGTATTGTTCGAAGGTGGGGGTGTTGGTTGGGGAGTTTAAGGGTAGTGTTCTACTGAGGGGAAGAACTAGGTCCTGCGCCAGGACCGTGGGAGGATTGGGAGGTGGAGGACCGGGTGTGGAGCCCCGCTGTGCAGGCAGCATGGTAGTGGCTGCTGTGCCTGCGTCCAGTGGCTCTGGGCGCCTGTGCTCACTCACACCCACTGAAACCAGCCCGGAGGGCATCATCCGCAGGCTGCAACATGGTGACTGTGACTTCCAGCGATCACACCTCCAAGACTACAGCAGCTTTCAGCTTTCAGCCTTCAGCGGACTGAGCTACCAGCTGAGCTATGTGCTGCAAGGTGGTGTCATGCCAGGGCTTGTAGAAAGGCTGACCTTCATGCACAGGAGAGATGGCTCTGTTTCCATCTGGGCAAGCCAGTTGGGGTGACATGCTATGGCCCTCAGGGCTACCACGACAAGCATGAGGCCAAGATGGGCAGAAATGTAGTAGCTCCGCCAGTGACTCCACTAAAGGGGTTGAGGATCTTGGAATTGGTTTGTAAACCTCAGCTGAGGCACAGCTCTACCCCCACCCCCACCCCCACCCCCACCCCAGGAGTACCCAGGGCCATTTCTGCATGCTGAGAGGCGTCTCTGTTTCTGTAGGCCCTGGCACTAATTTTGCCTCTTGAGGCCCACGGTGGGTACATGCATGGGTGGAGGTATCCCGGACAGGCAGGTCCAAGCTACACAGGGTCAGACTGCACACACAGCGGGTGAGCAAGACCCTGTTCAGAGAGATTGGGCAGAAGGCGGCCAAGGCAGTCCAGATGTGCACACTGAGGATGGTGGGAGCTGGGGAGGGCTACGCTGTATGCTCACAGGTCTCTCAGAGCAGAGACAAGACCATTTGTGAGAAAAAAGAGACTTCCAACACTCAAGTTCCACAGAGTTGGAAGTGTGCTTTAAGTAACAGGGTAGCAAGTGATTGTGTGTTGAATTGGCTCAAGTGTCCTGGTCCTGAGGGTTACTGGAGCAGGGACATGGGTACTGCATGTCTTCATGTCATGCATAAAGGAGAGCACAGGGGCCCCCGGTGTTAGAGGCCTATAGATTGGGGCTAGGACTGAACCCTACTGCGTTGACACTCCTTCTTGTTAGCAGTGTCTGCAGGTGCTCTGCAGCCAAGACATGTAGATACGCAGTGCTGCTCCTCAGAGTTCTGTGCAGTGGCTCTATCCTGCTTTAGGCAGAGCCTGCTGCTGTACCCAGCTGCAGCTACAGCTGCCAGTGGGTGCTCCAGGAAGCAGACAGGGCCTGGAGAATGGGCCCTCCTCGCCCCCTGCTGTTCTGGCCTTGCAGTGGGGGTACTGTTGCTGTCTACTCACCCATGGGCCCCTCCCAGAACCCTTGGTGGGTACACTGTCCTCTCCCTGGTCCCACAAACTTGGCCTTGTCAGTCAGACCGCCACTGCCTGGCTTAGAGCAGGCCACTTACTCTTCTGCCTGGTACAGAGGGGACAGGAAACTCCTGTGTCCAGGTGACAGGTGTCCCTGTGTGGTTGTGCTGTGGGTGTGGAGCAGCATGGCGACACTAGGCAGGTGGTGACCTGAGTCAAGCTGGCTGTGAGGGAGGATTGGGAGTGGGGGATCCCTGGGAATGGGTTAGCATGGTGGGGAGGTGTTGGGGGCATGGATGGGCTACGGAGTGTCTTGGGGTGTCGTTGTAGATATTGGGCTGGTTGATCCACTCGTGTGTAGATGCTATGGTTGTAGGTGGGGCCCTGTGGCTTGCTTGCCCCTTGATGCTGCTTCTAGTGAAAGTGCAGACTGGGACTCACTTTCCTTGGGGCTCTGGCAATCATCCTGCCCTACCCTGTCCACACTTCCTGCCCAGATCGGATCTACATGGCAGATTCCCCACAGACTGCCTCTTTTTATGCTCCATAGTATGCCCCAGTCACTGCAGCCCCTAGGCAGTCACCACCAGGCCCCCCAGCTGCCCAACCCTCCCTGCCTCTGGCATGGAGCCCCCTTCTGCAGACTGACCCAGAGCTCTTGACCTCTGTAGGTCCTGGTGCTCCTGCCTTTCTGACAACCATCTCCATCTTACCTGGTCCTGGCTGACCCAGCCTTCAGGTCAGGCAGGAGCCTCCTGCTCCAGGAAGGTGCTGGACCACTGTTTCGTTGTTCTCCCAGCATCTGCCTGGCTCTCTCACCTGTACGTCTGTAGTTTTTCCTATCAGCTGCTTTGGTCTGGCCCACCAGCATCTACCACTGGGTTGCTATCTCCTCCTGTAGGCATCAAGATGAGGGCTTGTCTAGATCCCACGGAACAGCCACTGGGGTGGGTAGCAGTGTGGGAACTGCACTGAGCCTGAGGCCTGGCAGGCCTTTGGGGTGGGGAGAAGCTCACATGACTATAGGGTAATCCAGGGTGACCCAGATGCCATGCAGCCTGGTGAGACCTACAGTTCTCTCTTGGTCTCTGGCTGCTGCACATACCTGATGACATCTTTCAGCATATGCCTGCCAGACAGCCTGGGCTGTGTCTCCAGTTCTGGCTTGAGTACCCTGTGCCTCCAGGGTGACACGTGTCTCCTACACCACCCACGTGTCCTTGTGTCTCCACTACACATCTGGCCCACAAGCCACTGAGCCATGATGGTTGCCAGGAGGCATTTGCTATAGGCCATGCCTGTTGAGGCCTCTGGAGCCGTGCCTGTCGAGGCCTCTGGCGTCCTCTGCAGGGCCTGCCAGGAGTGTGCGAATGCTGAGTCTGGGGGCCCGTGCTGCTGCCTGAGCCTCCCGCTGTCTGTTCCCAGAGCTGCCTGGAGTTCAGCCTCAGGATCCAGGAGTTCATCGAGCTCGTGCGGCAGAACAAGCGCCTGGATGCTGTGAGGTAGGTGGGTGCTCCACACCAGGGTTTGCAATGGAAGACAGGATGCCCTGCCAGTCTGGCAGCTGTGCCTGAACTGGGGTAGAGCTTCCTGTGGGTCCAGGTGAGCCACCTCTGCAAGATGACTGTCCAGTGAGCCAGCAGCCCTGCCTGTGGGTCCCACTTCCCCCATGGATGGGGTCATTGTTCTGCCCCCAAGAGCCTGCAGTCTGGGGCGTCCTGCCCGACCTGTTCAGCCTCATTTGGGTTAGTGGTGTCCAGAGAGAGGAGGAGGGTGTGCCCCACCATCCCCTCCTTCCTGTGAGCCAGATGCTTTTGTTCAAGCGTGAGACACCTTGCCTGCTGTGTGCCCTGGCCTGGCAGTGGCATCACCTCATGTGGTCCTCTCACTGCAGCGTTTCTGAGGCTCCTGCAGTTACACCCAGGGCTTAGGGCAGGGAGGACAGCACCAAGAGTAGAGCAGAAGTGTGGGCCAGATGGGTGCAGGCCTGGTGGAGGGCTTGGCCTGTGGCACCCATCTGAGACGAGTGTTCAGCGAGAGCGCCTTCCAGGGAGGATGACAATCTTCCCACAAGGCACTCCAGCAGATGCAGTGCTGAGTACTAGTAGGGGTATGGGGGAGCACCCAGAGGCCACACAGTGGTGTCCTGCCCTGTTCTCTGGGCTGTGCTGGGTTGATAGTCCAAGCCAAGAACTCAATTGTGTGATCATCGGTACAGGGCCTAGCCGGGTGGTGAGGCACGTGTGTGTCCCTGAACAGTGGGGGAGGGACACATACTGTTACCCTTCCTGTTCAGTACAGCTGGGCCGTGACCTTGCCTGTTTCCCTCTGAGGGCCTTGGGCACCAGGTCAGCCAGGGTGTTGGAGAACCTTACCCCTCCCGGATGGGACCAGCCTCGAAGCACCTGTTGCTTCTCTGCCCAGCACTGCAGGTGGTCAGGGTGACCCAGAGTGTGTGACCCTGCTGTGGGGGCGAGGATGGGCAGGAGGGCGTCCAGGTGTCTGGGGCCTGCTCTGTGCTCCCAGGGGTCAGATGGTAAAGGCCTGGGATAGTAGGTAGGATGAGCAGGCTGACAGGGATAAAAAGTTCCCATTGCTCTCTAAACATGGCGGAGTAGGCCAAGTGACTTGTATTTTCTGAATTTGCTTGCCATAAATGGGTCTAAGAAAAATAATAAAGGTATTTCTATATTGAGTCACAGAATGCTGTGGGTAGAGGGTCCTGGGGTAAAGGCCAGGAACTGACTAGAACTAGGACCTGTGAGCAGCTGGGCCCCTGCAGGCAGGGACTGGCTTCTGAGGGAGGGAGCAGGACTCTGCACTAGGCTGCTTTCCAGGGCAGGGTGGGGCAGCAGGTGGTGGGCCTGGGCAGATTGGAGCCATAGGGGCAGTTGTCGCCCAACTGCTGGACCCTGGGAAGGAATCCCTGCCTGGGTCAGCAAATGGCGTGGTTGCAGAAGCATGGACTGCTGGGATTGATTTGGAACACTTAGAATTTTTTTTTTCCTTTTGGTACCAGGGATGGAACTCATAGCCTCACTCTTGCCAGGCAGGTGCCTAAGCCACTGAGCTAAATCCCTGGCCCTAAAATTCTTATTTACTTTAAAACTGAATTTATTTAGAGATGAAGTCTTAGTATGTTGCCAGGCTTCTGGGCTCAAGTAAACTTACTGTCTCAGTGCCCCAAGTAGGTGGGGCTACAGGCACTCATCAGTACACCCTGCCACATTTAATTTCTAATGAGCCAGCAGGCCAGGTGCCCGACCTAGCGCCCAGGTGTGCGTACACCTGCATGGGGTGTGTGCGAGGCAGGGCTGTGGTGTCATCTGCCCCACCCTCAGCCTGCCTGGTGAACTGCAGCGAGCAGCCCTCAGGTAGACAAGGTGGTACACACCTGTAAACCGAGGTTCAGCCAGGCTGGGGACCTAGTGAGTGCTGTCTTGGAATTCTAAAAAGCGTTGGAAATCTGGCTCCGTGTTAGGAGGGCCTGGGTTCAGTCCTCAGCACTGCAGAGAAGAAAAGCTTCATGTCATCCTCTCTCTCCCTGTTTGTCTGGTGGGTGGCCAGCCATGGGCTCCCCTGGGTGTGCCCTGAACCTCGCTTCTTGCTCCCCTGAATGCTGTGGGCTCTGTGTGTCCTTGGTGGCCTCCTTCCTGCCTGCCCCACCTCCAGGCCTGCTCAGGATCTGTGTCCCCGAGTGTCGGCTTTGTCTCTCTCGTGCACTTCTTGTTCCTGACAGTGTGGGGGTGTTAGCCACAAATCATCGCATCACTGGCGCTAGGGACAGGAGCGTACGCTGAGGGGCTGTGAATGCATGAGTGGTGGGGAACCAGCAGTGTATGTGACAGTTCCTGAACAGCCAGAAAACAGCACAGACCAGTGCCAGGTGGCCTACGGGGGTGGGGGGAAGACTGTGCTGGCTTGGCTGTGCCCGCCTTTGTGTGTCTCAGAAGACAGTGGCATGTGTTTGTCTGCACATAGGACAGGTGGGTGGGGGAGTGGGGTTGCTGCTCAGTGCCAGGCCAGCCAGGGTTGCCACAAGGGCCTATGGGTAGGGGCCCTGCAGCCCTGTCACCAGAGCTTCTTGGGCCAAGGGCTTCCTAGGCCTGATCTGGATATGAGGCCCATTGACATGGGTGCTTGACAGGGACCTGCAGACTGAAGTGTGCCCACATTTGTTTTTCAGACATGCGAGGAAGCACTTCAGCCAGGCGGAGGGCAGCCAGCTGGATGAGGTCCGCCAGGTCATGGGCATGCTGGCCTTCCCACCAGACACACACATTTCTCCATACAAGGTAGTACCTGTGCCTGTGCTAGTGGGTCTTGGTGTCACTGTGCATGCCACATGCCCTGCTGTGTTCCCATGTGCTGCTGAGCGACCCAGATCTGGGCTCAGGAGCCCTGTAGCTCTGGCATGTCCCACGTTTCTCTCCCATGTCTGGTGCTTGCTGAGGGTCTGGTCTCCAGATCACTGGCCTTCTGAATGGGGTTCCCTTTCCTTCAGTGGGTTCTGGTCTCCCCTGTGTGGCTCCCTGGTAGGTTTGCTGCCCTTCCCGTGGAGGCCCCTATACTGGGCTGCCATGGGGCCTGTGCCACCACTGAGCTGGCCCTAGGATATGGCTGAGTCACAGGAGCCTGGCACTCCCCTAGTGTATATTTAGTGCCCAGGAAGGGCAGGTGTGTGAGTTCGGTTCTCAGAGCCTTGTAGCTGGTCTCAGTCAAGGCCTTGCCTTTCCCTGTAGCCCCCTCTGGGAGTTTCTGGAGCTGTCTGCCCTGCTAGAATCCACACAGCACCTTGCAGCCTGACCACATGTGATCAGGCGCTGGCTCGCAACACCACTGTCCTAAATCTGTATCTTGGGTTTCTCTTCCTCCTCTGGAGAAGACTGTTAGAAACACAGGCTAGGCCTGCCCACTCGGACAACACACCTGAGGGGCCAGTGAGCCGGGAAGGCTAAGGTGGCCCTGGTTCCACCATCTGGACAGCAGAGAGGAGCCCTGCCCTCAGTGTGCACTGCCATCTGCATGTGCCCAGAGTCAAGCTGGGTGACAGGCACAACCCACCATGTGTGACTTCCGTCCACCAACTCAGAGGAATTCAGTGACATGGAAGAGGACCAAAACCATGCAGGGCATAGCTAGCTTGTGGAAGCAGGCAGGTGAGGGTACAGTGAGCTTAAAGGAGAGTTGAGGACGTGGGTGTCCCACATGGAAAGGACCTTGGCAGCACCAGGCCTAGGGCACAGAGCTACCGGCCTTTGAGTCTCTGGGTCACCAAAACCCGGAGCAAGGTTTGTTGGTGGGGACAGTGGCTGCAAGGCCTTGGTGCAAAGAGCTTCCAGAAGGGGCCACGGGACTGTCTTGCTTTTCTGTGAGTTTTCTGGGCTGTTGGTCTAATCCCAGGTAGGCTTTACTTTCATAAAAGTAATATTAAAAACAAAATTCTTAAAGGTTGAAATTGTGTCATTACTCTGTTAACAGTGATGGCGAACCTTTTAGAGATGAAGGCCCAAACCGCAACCCAAAATCCACTTTGGTATCACAAAGCACCAACCCTGCAGTTAAACCTGAGTAGTGAGGTTTTAGTTTAGAAAAAAATAATAAATAAAAAATAAAAATCACAGTATAGCTTTCAGAAATCACAGTGGAGCTTTCAGTGGTGCAAACAGCCTGCTGTGGCACGTGTGCCACAGTTTGCCACGACTGCCCACCGCACAGGATGAGTGGCCTGCAGTGCCCAGACTCTGTCTTCCCCAATCCAGCATTATGCCCTGGAGTAGGACTTCTCCCATGAAGCTTTAGGCTCCCTCTGCCTTGCTGTATGTCACACACACACGCACACGCACACACACACACACACACACACACACACACACCCCTACCCACCCCGGAGTCCTGTCCTTGTCACAGCCTTGGGATTCTCTGCTGCACAGCGTTTCTGTTCCAGGAAGTTAAGTCAGGCTGGGGGGTGTATGTCTGGCCCACCACGATCCCCTGTTGCCAGCTGTCCCGTGGCACTCTCCAGAGGATCCCAGCACCTCTGCCTGTCCCTTCCAGGACCTCCTGGACCCGGCACGGTGGCGGATGCTGATCCAGCAGTTCCGGTACGATAACTACCGCCTGCACCAGCTGGGGAACAGCTCTGTGTTCACACTCACACTGCAGGCCGGCCTCTCAGCGATCAAGACACCGTATCCTCCCTGCCCTGTGGTCAGGCTGCTGTTCGTGTTCACATCTTAGCACGGTGGCCCGCCTCTGCCATCCTGTCCTGCCCCAAGGACAGGTGCCCCAGCCCACATACAGCCCACACTTTCCCCACATTGAGCTTGGGCAGCACTGAGGTGGCTTGGGCAGCAGAAAGGGGGTCAGCTCAGTCTGTGGGCTCCACGGGCTTCATCTCCCTCCTCTCCCAGGTGCTGCTGTATTCCCAGGAATCCTTGGGGCCAGGTGGCTAACCCTGTGTGACCCTTGCAGGACTCTGAGGGACCTAAGACCAAGCTGAGGTCCTGCTAGAGAGCAGCGGGTCAAGGAACCCACTTAGTGGGTCAGGCTATAGTCTGTTGCCCTCTCCTTAGCCTCAATTGCTTTCTGCGTGGTGCACATGCAGCCAGGACGGCTCCCTGGGCTCAGGTGATGAGCGGCCGTGGTATGCCTGTTCCCCTGCTGCCCCAGCAGCTCCTAGCTCTTCCTTAACCCTTAGCACAGACAGTGCTACAAGGAGGACGGCAGCTCCAAGAGCCCTGACTGTCCTGTGTGCAGCCGCTCCCTGAACAAGCTGGCCCAGCCCCTGCCCATGGCCCACTGTGCCAACTCCCGCCTGGTCTGCAAGATCTCTGGTGACGTGATGAATGAGAACAACCCGCCCATGATGCTGCCCAACGGCTACGTCTACGGCTACAACGTGAGGGGCAGCAGGGTGTCTGTGTGCCATGCCGCGGGGCATGGGTGAGGGGTGGGAGCCACAGCTGAGCAGCCCCAGGGTTTCCGTGACAGGTGGACCTTCGGGAAGGTGTATTATAGGCTGAGGGCCTATTCCCCGTGGATTTGTCACCTGGATTTCATCGGAAATCTTAGTGGGTATTGCACTTTCTGTCCTAATGTATTCCTGGTCTTATTTTTCAGTCTCTGCTTTCTATCCGTCAAGATGATAAAGTTGTTTGCCCAAGAACCAAAGAAGTCTTTCACTTCTCACAGGCGGAGAAGGTGTACATCATGTAGGCCTGTGCCACCAAGTGTACGCCTTGGGCCGCACCCTCCTCCTGTCCCTGACCCCAGCCTGCCGCGGCGAGCGTTTCTGTTTCTTGCGACCAAAGATCAGTGAGCAGTAACAAATACTCTTAGGGAGAGAGGAAGTGAGATTTGATAAGTTTGTAATTGAAAACGACGTTTTGATCGGTAGGATTTTGTAACATACGTCAACTCTTTGATGCTTCCGCAAGTACTGCCCCTCTCAGAGGAGCCTTCTCTACAGACTGACCTGAACAGTGAGGGAACCTAGAACATCTCAAAACCAGGAGTGGCCTCCCTGTGTTTCTCATTCTCCTACACTTGCTGATGAGGAGACTCGGGAGCTTGAGGAATGGGCTGGTCCTTTCCCGAGTGCTGGCCACCGCCAGGGTGAGGACTCTGGTGCAGCGCACAGGGCCTTTCCTGACTTCACCCCAGAGCTGGGGGCGCCCGGGCAGCGTCTTGGCCAGGCCTGTGTGTGCAGGTTCGGGGTTTCATCCTCTGTGCACCGCCTTACTTCCTGCTTCAAGAATGTATCCCGTGGAAATCCACTGGACCGCGTTTCTGCAGAGGCCTTGCTGATGGCTCGGTAACCTAGAGTCTCAACACTATTCTGAAGTACTGAGGGGTTTCAGACACACGAACCTGTAGTTCACACACCATATTGTAGAGGTTTGTACCTAGCGCTTATTTTTGCATGTTGATGTTGATTAGCTAATAAACTATAAATGTAAAACGTGTTAATAAAATGGCTTTCTATTTCTCATTTCTGTCTGAGGCATTTTCTCACCCAGGGTCTAGTCTGCTCCTTCTGCCAGCACAGGCTGGGCAGCCACACAGGGCCTGGCTTCTTGATGCCACTGCTGCCGCCGCCGTGAAGGAGCTCAATGCTGCTGGGAGCTGAGCCGGCTGCCCAGAGGGACAGGACTTTCTTGGGATCCACCCTCCTGGCCTTGAGGGGTGGCCAGGGCACAGCAATGCCCAGCTGTGGCTCCTGCTGGGCAGAGATCCAGAGTAGTGGGATCTGAGTGACTCCTGCCAGCTCTGGTCAAGGCTCCTGGGACCTCTGCACCCACTGTCTTGTGGACAGGGGCTGAAGCTGTGGACACCAGCAAGTGAGTGCAGGATCCTGAACTCACTTGGATGGTGGATGCTGCCACCTCCAGCAGCTGCTCTGCCACTCTTCTCTGCTGGGCTCTGCTCCTGTTCTGTGGCCACCCAGCTCCCACCTGCAGGGCATGAGCAAACCTCTTCAGGTGCCAACCTGTTCAGGCATTGGCAGAGGCGGAGCCCTTGGGCACCGGCACTCGGCCTCAGGCACCGTGAGACCTGCACAGGCCCTGGCCATGCAGCACTGGCGGGCACCACTGCCCACAACCCCAGCAAGAGTGAGCAGTGACCCCAGCACTGCCCTGCTCCACCAGAGCCAGGGAGCTTGCAGCCGCTGTGCTCCCCCGCACTGTGTGCCGGGTTAGCGCTGCTGTCCCACCAGCCTGTTCTCGCCTCTCAGTGCCCTGGTCCTTTTCTAGCCAGCTCTCGTGGGCCCTTTGGCTCTTCTTCCTGCCAGGGCAACCCACCCACTGGCATGTGGGTGGGTGGCTGTCCCTCAGAGGCCTGCTGTGAATCCTAGCACAAGCCTAGCTTGTTGGATGCACCCTTGGTAGCACTGCAGAGCGTGACATAGGGCCCAGCCCTAGGTGGCAGGGGCTGCCAGCTTGTGGAGCACTCGCCTGCTTCCCACAGGCACTGTGCACTCCTGCTCCATGTCCCGCAGGACTTGACACCAGGAGCCTGGGGTGTCAGGCCTTGTTGGTTAAACCTTTTACAACTACATACATTATAAAGGCACACACTTAAAAGAAACTAGTTTTCATATCTAACTTGAGTTGTTTTGTTTTGTTTTGTTTTTTGAGATAAGAGTCTCACTGTGTTAGTCCAGGCTGGCCTTGAACTGGTGGCACTCTTCGTGCCTCAGCCTCCCAAGTGCTGGGGTGACAGGCATGTGCCACAACAGCCAGCTACAATACAGATACTCTTTAAAAGTCACATTTCCCTAGTTGTTTTTTGTTTTCTTGTTTTTGACAGGGGTCTTGCTCAGTTGCCCAGGCTAACCTGACTCTTGTAATTCTCCCTTACCAAACACAGTTGTTTCTTTGTGCATTACTGAGCAGTAGCAATAGCAGGAATCTGTGTTACCATAGACCATGATTTGTACATTCATCATTTCTTGATGAACATCTGTGTTATTTCCAGTTTGGGGCTGGAACAAAAGGTGCTGTGATCAGGGATTGAACTCCCAACCTTATACTTAGTGAGCAGTGCTTGAACCGCTTAGCTAAGTTCCCAGCCCAGTGCTGTGATTTGTTGATGAACCTTTTTGTGGATGTTAGTTTCATTTCTTTGGAAGGAATCCTGAGAAAGTAGAACTGCTGAGACATGGTGTTGACTGCCTATACTAAAATCTCCAGGGGTGCTGAGCGTGGTGGCACATACCTATAATCCCAGCACTTGGGAGGCTGAGGCAGGAGGATTATTTTGAGTTCGAGGCCTGCCTGGGCTACATAGTGAATTCAAGTTCAGTTTGAACAGCATAGCAAGACCCTGTCTCAAAAACAAAAAAACCTTCAGGGTGACCTGTCCCATTCACAGAGAGCATCTATGGGTTCCAGGTACTCCACATTTGCCAGCATTTGGGGGGGTCACTTAGCCACATGCACTTGCTGTTGTCTCCCCAGGGGTTGGTTCTGCTTCTTATTACTAACCAGGGTTCCTTTACTTGCGCTGCCTGTTGATCAAGTCTGGCCAACCCTTTTTGCAATCTTGGGCGTGTTAATTAATTGGTTTTAGGAGTTCTTTCCATATTCCTGATGTGGTATCTCCTCAGATGTAGTACTGACACTTTATTGATAGTGTCAGTGATCAAACCTGTTTTAACTGTCCTAGGTCTTTCTGCATTTCCACATAAATTTTAAAATCGGTTTCTGTCTACTGAAAATTTTAAAAGCAAACTGGGACTTTAACTGGAATTGCAATGAATCCATGAATCCCTGGGTTTATTTAGCTGCCGTGGCTCCTGAGGTTCTTGGGGTTAAGGACCGGCAGGAGGATGAGAAAAATAAAGAAAGGACAAAGCTGGGGTCAGATGGAGCCCTTATCCTCCTGATGGGAGGAAGGGAACTGATCAACCAGTGCAGCATGTTTATTTATACCCTCCAAAGAGTGTCAATTCCAACCCCACTGCCTAGCAACTTGTTTGCCTGGCAGGCCTGGGCCCCCTGCCTTCTCAGTGCTGGAACAACTTGTTTACATAGTCTGTTTCGGTTTCTCTGCTTTTTCTGGGCTGGACTTACTTCAGGCTCACACATGCAATCAATCTCCAGCTTCAGTGGCTCAGCTCCCCACATATCTATCGCTTTTGTTTTATTGTTGCACAGGAAGGGTGGTCAGTTGAACCTGGAGGAGCTGTGTTGGGGAGCTCTGCAGATCTTTTTAAGAGCAGTCCAAAGATTTTAAGTCCCTGCATTCCACAATTGAAACCCTGTGCAGTTCATTAATCTGTGACAGTAGTCAGCTACCAGTGTAGCTGGCAATTGCCAAAAGGTATTAGCAATTTGAGTTTCTTTATAACATATTACTTTAGCATTGTTTTATATACCTCTAGTAATTGTACATTTTCTGTAGGATGTTCAAGACCAAGTAGAGTGAGACCTGTTTAAACACAATCAATTTTTGTTATCTATCAAGGTCAGTGAAGTCTCCTCAGGAACCTTGGAACCAGCTATAGCCCCTCTTAGTTCTTCTGTCAGTGTCAGCCGTTCGGATGAGTCACGGCCATTGCTTGACCAAGTTGCTTTCTGTGAAAGCTTGGGAGACCTTTTCTCCTGGTGACTCTCCTTAAGCACACCACACACCGATGTCACTTCCCTCAGTGGTCTCACAGTCCTCTTGATCAGAAGACCAGGGACTCACTGAGTATAGGATGACACAGCAGAGGTTCTCTCATGTCCTGGGTCCTCATTGACCTTGGAGGGCTAGGGCCAAAATATTGGCTGTCCTCTTAGCCCATCTGTCTCTCCAATTGTTGCTCTCCAAACCTCATCTTCCAAAAGAAAAGACTGGTAACAGTACAATGTAGTTAGAGGCATTATCTTATCTAAATATCAAACATCTTACAACATAAAATAGAACCATTATTTTTCAACAACCATGGCTGTTTTAACATTTGAATACCTGTAGAATATTAACAGTTACATACTTTGCATAGAAAATTAGAAATCAAACCATATACAATGTTATAACGTGAGAATCATGATGACATTTTTTTTAAACACACTTGAATTTGAATTTTTTTTAAAACAGAAGACATCCCCTTTCTGGTCAATCATCCCTATCTAATACATAAAAGATTTTACCTAACTTGTTGACGTTTAGTGGGATGTAGATCTCATAAGCATATGTTGAAGGCAGAAGTCTGAATCTGAACCAAAATTCTATCACCATAAATAATCCCTGTTTTACATTTTTTTTGAAGACCTGTTTATCTGGAGGCATGAATACATACATACACGATGAGGCTAATAACAATCATTTGTCATAAACATATGAAAATCGTTGGGCATCTTTAAATCAAAAATCTTATTGTATTATTTCTTTTAATGATGACCAACGTGAACATACTACAATAGTATTTACATAACTTTAGCTTTGGTATCTCCTGTAAGGCTATGGAGATCATTGGGGCCTCCAATCAACGAACAAGAGTTGGTAAAATGTTACCAGGTGGCCACTTTCTTATTCATCAATTGAAGTCCTGTCCAACAATCCCAACCCCAAGGGATATTTGTTTAATCATTTTTATAATAATTTTTTCTTAAGAAAACTCCAATCATAACATTTAACATGTTATTTTTGAACAATGAGAGACTCAAATTATGGTAAGCAACAATGTACATTACATTTACACAATTGACTTTAGCATCAGTTTGACTAACTGGTGCTAGCTTGCTTCTTACACCCCGTGTCCTCGGGGTTGAAACACCTGTCACCTCCTGCACCCCGTGCCCTCAGGGTGTTTCTCAGGCACCCCAGGCCACTTGGACACTCCTGTGCCCCACTTGTGCTAAAGGCTCCACATATGTGAGCGATCACTAGCTCAGTGACTTCCAACAAGAGCTTAACAGACTGGACAGACAGACACACAGGCAGACTGACAAACACCTTACACAATCAAAGTGCACTCAACTATATTTTAGCCAAATTGAATTACACAAAATTTTTACAATTGTAGAATTTGTGATTTTAAATAGACTAGTCAGATTTGTTGTAGCTCCATTAGCAGAGATCTCTTATCAAAGAATTTGAAAAAGACAAAATCTTATCTATAATTAACATGTTTTGCCATAGGACTTAGCATGCACTTCTATTATCTATTTGAACCTTTTTTATTTTATTTTCTGGGTTTGGGCCCATGATATAGCTGAATAGCACACACTGGCACCCAGATAGGCCATTTAGCTTTTCCTGGAATAACACAAGCATACCCTCTACCCCACATTAGAACTTGACTGGGTGCTTTTATTGTCCAGTATGAAGATCATTCCAACGGACTCTTTTTAGATTTGATTTATTTGACTACATTATCTATCTGCTGAGGTAGTTACATCTTTACTAGAATTTAAATATTTTAAATGGTATATACTGCCAAGTGAAATCTATTATGAGGTAAACTCTTCCTTTTGGTTTTTGTTTTTAATTTAAATTGTGAGCACATTTAGCTTACTTTTAGACCTGAAGATTACAACAAATTTTTGTGGTAAGGTAAGGTATAGAGAAAATGGAAATTGCATTTTATATTTAGGTACCTTGGGCTGTCTTGTGACATGCAGGTGTTGCTCCTGCTCTGGGCTGGAGGCCCTGCTGTAGTTGGGGATCTGAGCACCACCGCAGTGCAAACTCTGGATTCATAAAGCATGTGCACAGGTGATAGGAAAAACCAGGGTGGCTCGGGCAGGCCATTGTTTCTTTACCTTCCTTGTCTGGGCCAAGCTCCAGGCTCAGTGGACGTTTTGATGTCCTCCCCTGCCTTGGGGCCTGTGAGAAGTAGTAAGAGGAGCACAAAGTTGCAGTTTCTCCCTGTTAAATAACCCTTTAAAATCTGTAGAGGTCCAGCTAGATTTGTGTTGGTTTGTTTTTTCCCTGGTCTTGCTCTAAAGTGTTTTTCAGTTTTCTCCCAAATATGTAAATTTACAATTTCGTCTTCTGGAGACAAACCCAAGAAATCTAGCAAGCTGTGTAGTGTCAGTCTATTGAAAACTAAAATTGTCCTAAGAAAGCAGAAGGGACCTAAATAAATGTAGAGTTACATTAATCGCAGATTTGAAACAAATACCTCTGTAGTAAACAATTTTGAAAAACAACAGAATTTGAGAATTTATGTTACCAGATATCAAGGCCCACTACAAAGCCATACTGAGACAGTGATATGCTGGAGCCAGCCTGTTATCAGCTAGTGAAAGCTAAATGTTGGATTTTTAGAAGGTTTAAAGGTTAGTTGTTGTCATATTGGTTACTTGAAATTGTCTTTTGTAAGAGCATTTTGTAAACAGACACCAGCAAACCACGAATCAGGACCACATTACCCCTCAACCACTGGGAGCCTGCCGGGCCAAGCAGGGCCAGGCCATCTCTCTCGAGGAAGCCAGCTGTCTGAGCTGTCACACCTCTACTCTTTGGCAGGGCTGTCACAGGTCCTGCTGGAAGTTTTGAATTTACATCGATTGGCCCAATGATACTATCCTCTATACTCTGGACAGATAGTTGAAGGTTTTTCTGGACAGTCATCGGCTCAGTTAAATTTATCAGGGTGGCGGTCATGCCACCATCTTTTCCCTGCTGACATCTGATTCTTAAACAGTGCCTGGAGCCAGTTCCCTTGTAATTGTCTCAAGAAGCTTAAGGTTATTAAGACCCTGTCTAATCCAGACCCACAGAAGGAATGTAAATACTGGAATCAAGCATGCCACTAACAGTTTCTTATACATTTGTGATTCTTTTGGATAAGTCTGTCCCATAGCTAGATACCTGACATAATCAATATACCTCTTATTTATTTATTTATTTAATTTTTTTCAGGGAAAAGGGTTTCTCTCAGGCCTATTTATAACTGGCCCTAGAGAATAAGAGAGTTTCAATGCCCCACTCTTTACACCTAATGAAACCAGTATCAATGCACTCCAGTGATAACTATTTGACCTATACCAATGCACTTCTTCCCCTAGTTGTGCGCACATGAGAAGTGTCCCCTCACCTTCAATCTCTTACCCTGTCTGTGTTCTGGCACCATTGCCACAACCCAATGCGGCTCTTGAGGTTCTCAGGGTTAAGGACTGGCAGGAGGATGAGAAAAATAAAGAAAGGACAAAGCTGGGGTCAGATGGAGCCCTTATCCTCCTGATGGGAGGAAGGGAACTGATCAACCAGTGCAGCATGTTTATTTATACCCTCCAAAGAGTGTCAATTCCAACCCCACTGCCTAGCAACTTGTTTGCCTGGCAGGCCTGGGCCCCCTGCCTTCTCAGTGCTGGAACAACTTGTTTACATAGTTTGTTTTTGTCTCTCTGCTTTTTCTGGGCTGGACTTACTTCAGCCCCACACATGCAATCAATCTCCAGCTTCAATGACTTGGCTCCCAACACTTAGCAACTACACTGTTTGCTCAGGCTGTACAACAACAGCACAGCCTGAGTTGCTTAAAGAACAAAGCCTAGCCAAGCCTGGTGGTTGAAGCAGGAGGATAAAGGCCAGCCAGGGCTACATAGTTTAAGGCCACCCTGAACTGCACAGTGAGACCCTGTCTGAAAAAACAAAAATATAATGACAGAAGTTTATTTCCCCACGGCTCTACAGGAGGTGCAGGCAGGCCTGGTTCTGATGCAGCCTCTTCCCGGCTTGCAGTGGTCACTGGTCACTGTTAGATTCTTTGACACAGTAAAAAAAACAAATGCAGAAAAGGAAAAAGCCCTTTATTGTGGACATGGGAGAGCTGCAAAAGAGGGCAAGAGCCTTCTGAAGAAAAAAAAAAGCCTGACTGCTTTTTACTAGGTTTAATAGGGGGTGGAGTTTGAAGGGGCAGGCAGAATGACTTATTGAAAGCTGATGGGGGGATGCTGGTGCACATGCACAAAAAGCGGGAAGTTCAGTTCAGGCTTGGAAGAACATGGAAATCAGTATTGGAGAGACACACTGACATTTTAGGATCCGGCACCATGCTAACCCATCAGTCACCATCCCACATCCTCACAAGGTCCTTCCTCTGTGCATGAGAATCCCTGGTGTCTTCCTCTCCTTAAGACCACCCATTCTGGCACATTTGTACCCCAGCCTTGTCACCTTCTTAACCTTCCCTGCCTCTTTGGAGGCCTCTGCAAATGCAGTCACACTGGGTCCAGAGCTTCAGCAAATGAATCTGGTGGGACGGAGTTTAGCCCACAGCAAAAACTTAAAAATCTTACAATATTGAGTCCTCTAATCAATGAACATGGTGCATCTCTCTCCATAAATCAATCTTTCATCTCAGCTTTACAGTTCTGAGTACACGTATTGTTAATTTAACTCTACGTCATGGCCCTGAAGCAAGGCCAGCAGATTGCTGTAGCTGCTGGTTTCAAACAGGAGCCTAAAGAGAATTCTTTCTGTGGTCTGTTGGCCATTTCAGAACTTTGGAAATGGAATGGTCAATTCATCAGAAAGAAATAGCAGGTGAGTGTGGCAGACTTTTGGCGGCCCACAGGACAGAGAAACCCTGGCGCCTTGGGACCTGCACCATGAGGTTGACTCGGGGTGCTGGGAGAACAAGGAGCTCCTTCCCTCTCTGGGGGGGCGGCTGAGCGTGTGGCAGACTTTCAGCAGCCCGAAGGAGAGAGACCCTGGCCTGTCGGGACCTGCACAGTGCAGTTGACTACGGGTGCCGGGAGAACAAGGAACTCCTCCCCTCTCTGGGGGGCAGCTGAGAGTGTGGCAGACTTTCTGCGGCCCACAGGAGAGAGACCCTGGTGCGTTGGGACCTGCACTGTGAGGTTGCCAGGAGAACAAAGAACTCCTCCCTTCTCTGGGGGGCAGCTGTGAGCCTGCTGGCCTGCGGGCTGAGAAGCACACATCTCATGTGTCCTGTCCCCCACCCTGTGTCCCCTCTCCTCCTCCCCCCTGCTTAGCAAGGGGGAGCCAGTGAACACACATCTTGTGAAAAGATTGGCTATGTTATTTAGTATGAGCTCCCCATATGCAAAGATAAGGACAACCATTTGAAAGAAAATAAGAGACAATATGACAGATAGTGAAGCTCTCTGGTTGTCTAGCTTTGAAATTTATGCTTTCTTATGTCCCATTCTGTTCTGTTTTGTTGTGTTTAATTTTACCCCTTTTAAAACAAAATTTTAAAAAATCCCAATAAAATAAAAAAATTTAACTCTATGTCACAATGGTTATTGCTATTATAGATGTTTTAAATCTGCCCTTGTGATTATGTTGGTAATCTAAAGACACGACTGGTGTTTGCATGCCTATCTATAGATCTTGTGCCAGCCTTATGGGTTCTGTGGCCTAGCTCCTCCCTCTCCAAGTGCTCCACTTTTCACTCTTTCTCTACTACAGCCACTGGGGCTTCAGGGCAGTGTTGAGCACAGGGTGGGAGTGGAGGTTTCAGTCTAGGAACCAACAGTAAAGTCTTGCCCAGTTAAACATAACACTGCTGTGGGTTTTCTACAAATTCCCTTATCAGGCTGAGGATGTTCCTCTCACCCATGATGATCATGAAGGATGTTGAATTTTTTTCTAAATGTATTTCTTCCTGTAATAAAATTATCATGATGCTTCTCCTTTATTCTGTTCATATGGACAATTACACTTATCTCAGGTCATTAAATTTGGTACTGCTGAGGTAAATTCCAGGTATTCATATTGTACGACAGCTTTTACAATTTGCTGGATTTGGCTTACTGGATTTTGCTAGGGATGTTTTGCAACTAAGTTCAACTCAGGAGAAGTTTATTTTGGCTCAGAGGTTCAGTGGATTCAGTTTATGGTCAGCTGGCTCCAAGGCAGAAAAAGCATGATAGACTGGCATGGTGGAGGGGACCTGCTCACCACGGGGTTGCCCAGAAGCAGCTGAGGATAAGAACCACCCTTCTAGGTCACATCCCACTGACCCTCTCCTTCCAACCAGGCTTTACCTCAGAACGCAGCGTTTTGGGAGGACATTTTAGACTTAACCATAACAACCACATCATGTAGAAGCACAATCATCTACATATCCTAGACCCTGGGGTGGAAAAGAGAAGACAACCAGCGAGACCACAAGCCTGGGACAGAAAACCGACTGCTCTGCGTAGTAGTGGAGGAGGGGTGCAGGATGCTGCTGCAAAGGGCGCGTAACTGAGAAGTGTGAGCTCTCCTGTGTGAGCAGGTGCCAAGACCCAAACCGGCAAGAGCGGCAGCAAGCAGGCAGCACCCCTGACCTGCTCCTGAGTCCCAGGGCTCCGAGCCATGGGACCTGACCCCAGCCCCTGAAGCTCGCTGGCTGCCGCATAGTGAGCACTAGAGACACAGGCAGGAGGAAGGGCACAGGGCGGGGACTGGGCTTGGACTTGGTGGTGGGACGTGCTCTGAAGGGAAGGCTGTCGAGGTTCACAAATGGATTGGACTGGGGGTGACTCTGCGACTATAGCCCCAGGCGGACAGCAGAAAGGACGCCTGGACGCTGTAGAGGCGGCCTGGTATCTGCATTTGAACCTCACAGACACCCCACCCCCACCCCGATGATCACAGGGAGCTGACACCCAATCTTCGCAGGAACTCGCCGCTGGGCGGGGGGACTGATGACTTTGCGAGCCGAGCAGATGCATCGTGCGGGGTGGGGACCCAGGGGCCGAGCACCGACCCCCAGGGAAACACGGCCGCGGGAGCAGGGGGATTGGGGGCTCCTCTCCTTGCAGATAGCGCTCCGTGGACACGACCTCGCGGGCAGGGCCAGCCGGGCTGCGGAGGACACCCCTTCCGGACCCGCCCGCCTACAGCCTCGTACCCGCTCCCACCAGGGGCCGCCCTGGGGACCGCGCAGGGGGCTGGAGCTTTCAGGCCTTGGCAATAAGGCCCAGGTCGACACCTCCCACTGAATCTCCGTGTTGTAGGCGGCGCGGGCGGAAGTCTGGCTCCACTCACCGCGCCTGCACCCGTGGCCCCTTTAAGGACTTGCTGCGCCCTCCCGCCTCCTTTTTCTCGCGCGCCGCATCCTTTGCGCCACTCAGGCCTCCTCCCCGGACGTGCTACGTCATCCCGCAGAACCCCCACCTCGCCCTCGCGCCTGCGCCTGCGAACCACTGGCAGGCCGCCTTGGGGTATGTGATGGGAGGTTAATAGGGCCTTCGCCGGAAGGGGCGAGGCTTGCGGGCGCAGTCTTGCTGACAGTTTCTCACCGCGCCGCGGAGCAAGAGCGAGCCAATGGGCGCCGAGCTCCAGGCATGTGACCGGCGGTTCCGCCCCTCCCCGGAAGGGAGCGAGTGGCCTTGAGACGCAGTAGGTTCCGCGGAGACCGCGCTCTTGGGCGGGGTCGCCGGGTCCGGGGTCTTGCCGGCGTGATGAGATCGGAGTGGTCGGTGTGCTCTGCACAAAGGCTCTCTGCCTTTGGGCTTGGGCGGGGAGTGACCGCCGCTTGCTTAGACTCCAGCTCCCTGGCGGCGTCCAGCGCTGTCCCGACGGGGATAGGGACATGGACAGCGGCGGCGTTCACACGGCTCATCCTTGAACCTTCTTAATTACACGGAAAGGCTTTGCTGGGCTCGCCCCAGTGGCCCCTTGAGCGCTCATGTTTCCAAGAGTCACTGCATTTGACAGGGGCATGAGGACCCCAGTGTCAGTGCGCCTCCCGCAGTGCCCAGCACTGAGGGGCGTTCCGTAAACATTCAGTGATAAAGCAGGACGGTAAAGAACAGGCTGGTAATCAAGCATCTCTGTGTTCCCTGTTCCTAGATATGGATCAAAAACTTCCACAGTTGATAGAAGCACTCACAACTTCAGGAGAACCTCAGTTGAATCCTGAGCAAATGAAAGAACTGAAGAAACTCTGCAAGTATGTCTGTAGGGGCAGCATTTTGTGGTAGCTGGCGCGGTGAGGCCCTGACGTCTCAGAGCTGGCGGGCGTCCTTGCAGTGCCGCGCGCCCCCCTGTTGTCTGAGCCATCTCTACCTGGCTCCTCCTGGACAGAACCACACAGGAGACACCCAGACAATTTCCTGGGCCCTGCAAAGCCAGGACTCAGGGCAGATGTGCGGGTGTAGGAAAACGCAGAGGCTTTCCTCTGGCTACTTCTTACCTGCCTGGTATGTGTAGATGTATAGGTAAATATGTGTTGTTGGAAGGTGGAAAGAAAGAGTTTATGGTAAAGTGATTGCTTTTCTTTTGCTGTGCATCTGGGGATTGAATCCAGGGCCACAAGCGTGCTGGTCAAGCACTCTTGTCACTGACCCACATTTCTAGACCATTAAGCCAGGTGCGCCGCTCCCTTCCTCACCTGGTGTTTATAGTAAACCCCCCAGGGAATGCCTATGGGGATCCTACCGTGCCTTTCTCCCAGATGCTTGAACAGTAACCTAGGACTGCTGATTATAGTGTATTTATAAAGTCAAGGAAATTAATTGATCATTTATTAGATGAAAAAATGTTTATATTTCAGTAAAAAACCACAGCTTATGCCAAGTTTTGCTCAACATCCAAGAAATCTCTGGTTCATACAGGGGGCTGCAGTGTGAAAGAGGGACCCCAGAGGGAGCTCTGTGGCCTTTCCCTTAACTTCCCACCAAGAAGGCCAGGACTGGATCCCCAACTGAGGTCTGTTCTGCTAGGCAAGGGCTGCTGATTGTCTGTAGAGGGCAACTGGTAATGCAGGGCTGCACTGCTGTGAGGGCTCTGTTGCAGTAACTCAGCTCACAAGGCAGCTGTGGGTGATGTACACAGATAGGTGGGATGTACACAGATAGGTGGGCTGTAATACTGACAGCCACTTATATTTGAATCAGAGTTTTTCATGTTAAATTATCTGCCATGTATCAAATTATGGGGGGTTGCTATGGATCAAACTGAGAGCCTTGCTTGTGCTAGGGAAGTACTCTGCCGTTGACCTGTACCTGCAACCATTTAGCCCTTGAGAATGTAGAACATTCTTGGCTTGTGGGCCAGAAAGAAGTAGGCCAGGTGGTAGCTGTGTTTGGTGCCACCAACCCAGCTCCCAAAGGGGGAGGGCAAAGATGGCCTCATCTACAGGCCCTACCATGTGTGTCCCTACGTAAGGCATGCAGTCTGACCTGACCTTCAAGTGCTTGGCATGTGGGTCAGGCTGACTTGTGACCCCAGGTCTTCAGAGGAGCAGCTCAACCATGCCTACCGCTTGCTGATGACCCAGCTGAGCCAGGACCATGCGGAGATCCGCCTCTCTGCTTTCCAAATTGTGGATGAGCTCTTCGCCAGGTCTCACCAGTTCAGGGTGCTGCTGGTTTCCGACTTCCAGGAGTTCCTGGAGCTCACGCTGGGGACCGACCACGAGCAGCCTCTGCCACCCCCTAAGGAAGCAGCCCAGAGGCTGAAGCAGGCAGCCATGCGTGCTGTGGAAGGGTGGAATGAGCGGTTTGGCAAGGCCTATAAGAAGCTTGCCTTGGGCTACCACTTCCTGAGACACACCAAAAAGGTGAGTGGGCCTCGAGTGGTGCTGCCTGGTTCCCCAGGGCTGGATGGCCAGACCTGGGCAGGACGGGGGTTCCCCAGGCCAGGTGAATGGGGCCATTGGCTTGGGCAGGGACTGCTGGACTGCCTGGGGGGAGGGACAACACTCAAGCTGCCAGCTTCACATGTGCACCTCATCCTGGGATGGCTCCTGCCCCACTGTCACACCGTAAGTCCCCTCAGAACTCACTGTGGACTGTGGCTGTCCTGGATGTGATGAAATTGTCCACGGCCTGCTCCTTTGTCTCACTCTACCCAGTTGCTACCCAGAGCCTGCAGTGCCTCTGCCGAGGCTGATGGCCTGGCCTTCTCACAGCGAGCAACATGTCACCACTTAGACCCATGCTTGGTGGTGTCAGGACCCCAGGATCTGCCTGGCTGCCCCTTGGCTGCCAGCTGAGGGAGTACCTGTCTTTTACCTGTGTCTTGCTGGCAGCTGGAAGTTTTTTTTATTTTTTTAAGTTTTGTCTGTTTTTTATTTTAAGGCAAAGTCTCACTGCGTTGCCTGGGCAGGCCTTGAACTCTCCCGGGCTTAAGCAGTCTTACTTCCTCCTGAGTATCTGGGATGACAGGTGTGCCACCATGCTTGACTGGGGGCTGGAAGTCTTTACACTCCCCCCAAACCTCTGTGTTGAGGATTGAACCCAGTACCTTTGCACTGAGCTGTAGCCTCAGCCCTTTTTACATTTTTTATTTTAAGGCTGGGTTTCATTAAGTTGCTGAGGCTAGGGTTTAACTTGCAGTCCTCCTGCCTCAGCCTCCCAGAGTGCTAGGATGTCTCCTGTACTGCTGCACCTGGCTGGGTAAAATGTCTTTTATCTCAGGTGGCACACATGCAAGACCAGGCAGTAAGGTCAGGTGTGTGAACACCATGGACTCACGAGCCTGAGGGCCCTGGTGCACACTGTGTTCCTAGATCTGTCTGTGTGTGCATGTCTGCTGGGTAGGCCCCCATCTTAACTGTCGATTTCTCAGGTGGATTTTCAGGATGTGAACGCCAGGACTTTGGCAGAGAGGAAGCGGGAAGAGGAGAAGCAGAAGCATTTGGATAGAATTTATGGGGAGAGAGCCAAGCAGGCCATGAGAGAGATGGAAGGTGAGTTCCTGGACAGGGCCTGTGCCTTTGTTCTTCTGCTACCCTCTGCCTCAGAGCCCCAGGGGCCAGCAGACCGGACAGAGGGCTTGGGTCGGGCGGCACCTCTGTGGGCGGCAGGCATCATCTGCAGTCATTTGCCTTGAGTCCCTGTGGTGAGGCTTTGTGGACCTGGTCCTTGCTGGTCTCCAGGGTGGACTGGCTGAGCCCTCTTGTCCATTCACCTCACGGTTCCTGTTGCCCTCGCCCATGTCCTTCCCAAAGTCCCAACTAGGACTTCCTGGCAGGCAGCTCTGGTTTAGATCACACACAGGGTACAGAGCATAGGTGTGCAGTCGCCCATCTGCAGAGCACCCCAAGACAGGCTGAGACCACTAGAACATTTGGGGGACTGCATATCTCCAGGTCTCCCAGACACTTGTCCCAGGTGTGGGCATCTCCACAGCCACACCTGGGCAGCCTGGGCCTTGCGGGAGCCCTCAGATGGGAAGCTGTGTCCAGAGGACAGCCTGAAGGAGAGGGTACAAGGTAGTGTTGGTATCTGATCACCATGTGTAGTGGGGTGCGGTGCCCAGGCCAGTCACTCCTTACTGGGTTTGTCCCATGGTAGTGGTGACATGTGCTTACATGGCCGCCTGGAAGTGCCCCACAGCCACAGCTGGATCCACTGTCCCTCACTCGTGGGACAGTGAGGAGCTGCCCTCAGGGTACCAGCTTTCCCTGGGAAAGAGTTCGCTGGCTCACCTGCTTCTGGACAGTACCCGTGCAGCAAGCAGGCCTGGCCTTTGGGCTGACTTCCCTTTTGCTTAGCTGGCTCTATTTCTCAGCAGAAATGTCTGAGGAGATCAACAGCTGTCTGACGGAGGTGGAGAACTGCTTCAAGCTGCTGGTGCCCTTGGACCTGGGCCCAAGTCCCAGTGCATCTGCAGAGGATGCCTCTTACATGCCAGGCACTGGCTGGGCTACCCCTGGCCAATCTGGTGGCTCTGACCCCCAGGATGAGGAGAAGCCATGCTGCAGCAGAGACCTGCCTGCCTCTGCGTGCCACCTAGGAGCGGCTGGTGGTGGGGGGGGGCTGCCCCAGATGGCACCAGGGGATCCTTCAGAGGACGAGGAAGAGGGCAGTGATTTGGAGGAGTTTGTGCGGAGCCACGGGCTTGGCTCACACAAGTACACACTGGCTGTGGAGCTATCCTCAGGTAAGGGGTTCCCTGTGCTGCCCAGTTGTCCAGCCCCACCCTCCAGGGGAGTAGAGCACAGGCCTGCGGGTGGCATCCTGGGGTTTCCTTCCCAGACACTCCTTACTCCTGCAGGTGAAGCCTTGAGTGGCCACGGAGCCCTGGGCAACTGACCTGCCTGGTTGTAGGCTTGCCAGGGTCCCCACCTCACCTGGGCAGAGAGTGTGATTGTGTGGTTTCTCACTGTGTTTACAGTGTTGAATGTGACTCAGTCACACATTCCCACTTTAGGGTCACATGACTTTGTGTCATCACCGTTTTCAGATGGGCTGCTCTGTTGGCAGCTGTTGCAGCAGGCACTCTCCCCAAAGCGAAGCTGCCAGGTGCTTGCCGTGGGAGCCCATGGTCCCCAGGTTCTGGGTTGTAGTGTCAGGAGTGTAGTGTCAGGGGCTGGTTGCCTTGTCGCAGGAAGGCTCACCATGTGAGCACAGGGCCACCCCCGCCCCGGATGCCAGGAGCCTGTGGTGGGGAAGCTGCCACAGAGGCCATGTGCAAGCTAGAGCCACTGCCTGAGGAGAGGGTAGGCAGCTGCCAGATGGCTGTCAAGGCCCTGCTGAGAGCAGGGGCCTGAGTGGCAGGATGGGCACACATGTCTTCTGGCATGGAAACCTGTTGCCATGCTCGCCATCTGAGTGGCTGGGGTGGCCACTCAGCCGAGACTGATTGTGGGGGAGGGGGGACGTGGGCCGCCTAGTGAGGAGCTGGGGCTCCCATCCAACGTCCTGAGAGTCTTCCTCCCAAGGAACACAGATGGCAGCGGGCAGGCACCTCGCGTGTGTCTTGGGCTGTACAGCCTCTGCTGTGTGGTCAGTCTCAGGGTCCTCATGACCCCCATCTTTTCCAGACAGCCTGAAGGTGCAGGAGAATGAGGACAACCTCGCTGTCCTCCATGCTGCCCGTGACGCGCTCAAACTGATCCGGAACAAGTTCCTGCCAGCCGTGAGCTCCTGGGTGCAGGTGAGGTGGGCTCCTGAGCCTTGGTATCCCTGGTGGACAACAACTCTGGCAAAGCGAGGGTGTGGATGGTGGGGCTGCAGGATAAACAGTAGACACAGGGCTCATCATGGGGCTGGGCCCAGGCTGTGAGCTGCCCTACCTGGGGGAGCCTGGCCTCCTGAGCTGCATGGCCTTCATGACTCCCTGGCTTTGCAGCGGTTTACCCGAGTTGCAGCCCACAGTGGATGCTTGAAGCGTGCCATTGACCTGAAGACGGAATTGGAGCTCATGCTGCAGAAGTACAAGGAGCTCAACATTGAGCCTGACAGCGGGCAGTACCAGGTCAGTGTGTGCTGAGGGTGTGGTGGCCTGGTGTGAGCTTGATCCTACACAGGCAGGAGTGGCCAAGGCTCTGGGAGACCCCATACTTTCCTCACTTGGGGCTGATGTGTGACAGCCTTGCTGGGGCAGAGGATACAGGGTAGGGCTGCTACAGTGAGTCACTTGCACCATCCCTGCTGCCAGTGTTCTCTGTTCATTCCACGTGTGGCTAAGCACACTGGGTGGGACCTCTCTGGGGAGCTGCCCCCCACCCCAGCAGTGAGCTGGGGCTCCTGGGGAGCTGCCAGCCAGTGGTTGCCAGCCCGAGGCTGCTGTCTGCTGGACCCAGAAGGGACTGAGGTTGGACTGAGGTGTCTGAGGGGAGAATTGGGCCTCTGGGGTCCAGCATCGGGGCATGCGCTCCCCCGAGTGCAGGGCACTTGTTGATGGCTGCTGTAGGATTGTGGTCACTGGGCACAGCACAGCTGCTGTAGGACAGGAGGCACCACTGCAACAGGACTGAGCTGGGTCCCACATGAGTTCCTTAGCAGCCCACAGGGAGAGGGGCTACACTGGGTACCATTTGACTTTGGAAAACCATAGCTGGGACCCTTGAGCCCAGCTGACCATCCATTCTTTTGCCTCTGTGGTGGTTCTCATTTGCTTTCAGGACCAAGGACACACCCCGATAACCACTCCCTGGGGGCCCAGCCCCAGGCCAGTGGGGCATGCTGGCCCTGCCACCCCTACTTTTTTTTTTTTGTACCGGGCATTGAACTCACAATGGCACACTTATAAGGCAGGCACTTATGCCACTGAGCTAAATCCCTGGCCCTGCCACCCCTACTTTTGAAGGTTGCTTTCAGGTAAAAAGAGCACTGTTCTTTGCTGAGCAAAAGATAACATTCAAAATCACCCAGAAGTGCAGCCCAGGACCCAGGGAGGGCAACTCTTTGTCCACCTGAGGGTGTATGGGCAGTGCCCCCTGGGCAGTGATGCAGCCCCAGCTTTGGAGCCCAGGAAGGTCCCCCCTGCCTGAGCACAGCTTGTGAACCCCCACCCCAGCCAGCAGAGGGCAGCTTTGCTCCTCTCGTAAACCTGCAAATCCAAGCATTATGGTGACCACCGGGAAGCTCGGGCTGTGGCAAGATGTGCAGGCCATTTTATGGGTGCTCTGTGATACCTTACAGTTACCCATCCAGCAAATGAGCTTGTGAGTTCTTGGCACAGTGCAGAGTGATATCCCAGTGTCAGGCATGGTGGTTATTCAGGCAAGCAGGTCGTCAGCCAGGATGCCACAAGGTGGTTAGGGTGTCAGGGCTGGCTCTGGTGCTAGAGTTCTGGGGTCCCCTTTCTTGGTGCCTCAGGACCAACCTGCAATGCGGTTTTGTGCTGAAGTACACCTGATTCCTCCTGTAAGGGCTAGGCCAGATCAAACTTCCATCCATGGTGTGGTCATGTTGCTAGTGGCCTGGCCATTGCAGCTGTGCTCCAGGGCACAGCCACAAGGCTTTGGTGGCCATGGGGTAGTACTGTCCTGTCTTTGCAGGCCTGGGCATCACCAGCCTGTGTGGGCTTTCTGGAGCCAGCAGCAGAGCTAGGGCCAGTAGAACTCCAAGCTCCCACTCCCGAGGCTCCAGATGGGCCAGTGGTGGAGCAGACCTGCATCCTCCTGGCCAGGCCCAGGTCAGAAGCTTGGGCTGCAGCTGGGTCCCCAAGGCACAGGGCGCTGAAGTCCTCTTATGTGGTGGCTCCTGCCCACCTGCTGGAACAGCTGTGCACAGCGAGACTGAGCAGGGCCTTGTGCCACACTCTGGTTTCCTTGACTACCTGCCCAGACCTCACCAGCTGCCCTGTTGCCCCACAGCTTCAGCTTCCTGCCCCAGGAAGCTATGCTCTAGACTTGGTCAGCAGGGCCAGGTGCATAGCTACAGTTTTCATCAGGGCCAGGCTGTTTTCAGGCTCTTGTAGGACACAGACACAGTGGTGTGGGACCTGGCCTGCGAGAGCCATCATAACCTTGTGTGGCATGCAGCCCAGGGCTGATGCAGTGGCCAAGGCCCATCACTGCCCCCCAACCCCGTTGCTTCTGCTGACCCCATCTCAACTTTGCACCCTGTCTTCTGTGCCTCTGAGCAGTGCACATGCAGCTGGGCCTGACTGTACTTGGGTCTGGCTGTGGGCCATGCAGTGAGTGCAGGCCCCTCCCGTCCTGCTGCCTGGCCTGCAGGCTCTTGCAAGGCCACTGTGTGAGGCACAGGCTGCTACTGCCTGAGTGTGCAGGGCTGGCTGAGTGTCACCACATTGAGAGGGATACAGCACCCTATGCTGTTGTCGCTGGGGTGACACCTGCTAGACCCTTCTCTGAAGGCTGATTTAACGAGAGGCAGCACTCCAGAATCCTTGGGGACTTCACTCCCTGCTGCTAGAGCGAGGGCTCGCTGCAGATGAGTGATGGGCAGCTGTGGTGGAGAGTGGCAGCGCCCAGCTCAGGTGAGCGCCGCTTCCCGGAATAGATGCAGTATCTGCCCATCTCCCCCTTAGCTCCTCTCCCTCCTGGCACCTGCAGGGCTGGCATGCTCCGCTCCGCAATGGCCTGTGCAGGCCAAGTGGGGCCAACTAATGAACAGCTGTGTTAATTAAAGCTGTTTTAATTAGAAATTATGAAGAGATGTTCTTTACTAATTTTCAAATAAAATTTATGGAGGGTTGCAATCATTTCCTTCAGTGTGTCCCCATTTAGTGCGGGATGGGCATCGTTAACTCTGCGTGTAGAACAGGCTGAGCGAGCAGTGCTAATTCAAATAACGCATGATTTAAATATTTTAGAACTTCTAACAAATGTATAAGAGAGCAAAACACATCCAGTGTTACCCATGAAAACCAGATGACGGCAGCCCAGACCCTGGACAGTGTCAAGGGGCATTGTGACCGAGGGGGGTAACACCGCAGGTTGTCATTGATTCCTACGTAATATCATTTTCCTTTTGACATAGCTGTTGCGTCTTCAGAAAATACTTGAGCCTCTTTAAATAGGTGTGTTTGTTTTATAGAGCATCTGTGTGTGTGTGCCAGCGGCGGCCAGGCAGGGATAAATCTGGGCCGGATCGATGTGGAGGGTCATTGGATAGATTTAGTTTCTACCTGGCTATGCTACAAGCGACCTGAAGTAACCCAGGGCTGCCTCATTCGTTAAACTGATAAAAATCCTTCGAAAACTTTTAAATTGCCTGTCTTTTAATTACTCAGATCACCAGTTATTTCACATTGTGTAATTAACAAAAATACTAATTTCCCACCAGCCAGGCTTGGGAAGGCTTGGGAAGGCATCATCTGCTGGCACCACTGTCCCTCCCTCTTTCTGGGACCACAGGCTGCCATCCTTAGGGCTGTTCTGCTGCATGTGGTCTCTGCTCGCAGTCACCTCTGTGCTCAGGGGCAGTGGCCTGGCTGTGACAGTGCTGTGTGCGGGTTCTCACTGCTAGCTACCTCCTGCCCCCCGCTGCACTGTTCCCCAGCCAGGCCTGCCATGCTGGGCACTTTGCTGTGATGCTGTGGTCGCCATGGCCGCTCGGCCTCCTAGAGGTGAAAAGGACAGCAGCAGAACCCCCAGGGAATGAAATGTTGGACCCATCAGGTGCACGCAGGAGAAGGCAGGGAAACTAAATCAGCCGTACCAGGAAGCTTTGCACCGCAGCAGGACCAGTAAACAACCTTCTCGGGAGCTGCGGCCCTCTCCATCACGCTGAAGGCTGAGCGAGCAGTGCACCACCACCCTGCACGCCTTTGGGGTGGCGGGGGAGGATCACAGGCCCCATCCCTCGAGGTCAGGCTTGAGGACTCGGAGAGCATCTGTGCTAGCTGCTGCCACCCCCCTGCTCTAGGCACTCCCTGTCTGTGGGTGTCTGCGTCAGTTACCAGCTCTCCAGTGGGCCAGGCCTTTTCAGACGTCCTCATGGGTTGCCCTTCTCATTCCCGAAGCAGCTCTGTGGGGCAGGCTGTTTCTTTGCACCCCATTGTACAAATGAGAAAACTGACTGGGGGACCTGGGACACCGCCTGCTGCCTGCCACCCGCCACCCATGCTTTTGGTGTTGTGGCACAGTAGAGCACTCTCTCCTGCTCCCTGGTGTTGTGGCACAGTAGAGCACTCTCTCCTGCTCCCTGGAGCTGGCCTGCTGCTGGACACTGGGCGCTGGCCACTTTCCCCAAGACTGCAGGCTGCAGTGAGTACCCTCTCCCATCACTTAGACAGGAGCCCCCAGAGCACCCTGGCTTCCCTCCTCACCGTCAAGGCTGTCAGTGCCTGGTTTGAGGGGGTTGGCGTCATTAGGCTTGAGGTGCCTGTGACTCCAAAGTGATTACACACTCCGTTGGGTGTGAGGTCAGTTTGTGTAAGGTGCAGATGACCCAGAGATGACTTGACTGCTTCTCCACGCCACTCGTGCCCCTCTCTGCAGAACAGAGCTTATGCAGAGTCCCAGGTGAGGCTGTTGGTCTGGGAGCAGTGCTGGCCTGGTCACCTAGGCCCCAGTCTTCAGTGGCTGACAGGGTGCCCTCCATACCCGTCTGGCCAGCTCTGGACGTGGACTCCTTGCATGTGACCAGGTCTCTCATCTCACACTCCCCAGTAGGCTGGACACGGCTCTTGGGTCTCAGCAGCCTGCTGTATGTGCAGGCAGCTCTAGGACTGTGCCTCTCTGCACTGTGGAGTGTTGTTGAGATCTTGGGATGAGCGTGGATTTTTTTAAAAAGCCATTCCTGAAGACAGCGGTTTGGCCCAGTGTAATTTTCAGGCTGGTTGGGAGGTGAGTGCGTGCTGCAGGTGCCCTGCCTGCATCCTTCAGGTTTGACGTGGGCCTGGTACCCGTGTCGGCAGGGTGTCTGTTCCCATGTGCCCGAGTGGTCAGCAGCACAGCCACCTCGTCCTTTGAAGGTGCGTCCCTGGCAGCCAGAGATGCACATGAGATATTGGCCCGGCCAGCAATTTGCACGGCCTTCCAGGGAGGGCATTAGCATATAAATAGCAGATGCAATGACGACCATCACAGCTGAGCACGTTTAATTTTTAGTTTATAAGATAGAATGGGTTTTTAAATGCATAGCCATCAAGCTACTGAAAGACAAATGCAGCTTGGAACTCACTTGTCTGACGAGGCCTTACATCATTTTTTTTTAAAAAGGGAAATAGACACACATAAAACTGAACAAAAGTGATTTCTTGGGTGAAAAGTAATTGAGATTGCGCACCAAGTTAATTAGATCGTACAAAATTTATTTAATGGTCCCAGCTGTATCAGCGTGCTGTGGGCGGGCGAGCGCCCCGCTTCCTGGGCACCACATCGTGCTTCCCTTTCCTTCGCAAATAATTAGGAACCTCACCACCCCTCTTCTGTGAACTGATTGCGTTGTATATTTTAGCCGTTTTATTGCTTGTTTAATTATGATCGTGGAGATTCATTTTTCTAAATCCTTTTAACTGTGGGTGAGAATCAATTTGTGTGAAAACAGCAAGTGCCACCCACGTCGATGCTAGGGCCAAGGCTGGGGGGTCTGCAGTTGCCGCCTGGGAGCAGCTCAGGACGAGGCCTCCAGGGACCCCCCCAGGGCTCTGACACACACACCTCACCCTCCCAGATGGCTGGGACGCCACTTGTGGAGGACTGTGTGGCGAAAGTGCAAGCAGCCTGCCCTCCTGCCCTTGGGAGGCGCCGTGCGCGGGGACTTTGCGGTGCTGGCCCCGTGCCTGGGCAGGCCTAAGCAGACACTGCTCTTGAGATATTTCACAAGTCCAGCTCCATCTTGAAGACCTTGGCCATGGCCCTGATTCATCTCTTGTGGTCATGAGCTCCTTCCCAGGACCTCAGGCGTCCAGCCACTGTGCTCAGCCCTCCTGGGGTGCTGTGACCTTATATGCCCCACTTTGGGGCTGGCTTCTGTCTGACCTCATCTGTGATCTTGAGGGCAGGCCTGCGCTGCTGGGACTGCCGCCATTCATTGGTTACTTGGCGCCTTGCAGCTGAACCACAGCCACTCCTGAGGGCTCTTCCTTCCCGAGGCTGCTGGCTTAGCAGTTCTCTGCCTTTCTCCACATCAGCAGTGCCACAGAGGAGCCTGGCTCCTCCAAATTCCAGGAGCCTGGAACTTGGTGCCTAGGAATGTGCAGCCTCCCTGTACTCCAGCAGGGGACAAAGCCTGAGCGAATCTAACCCCAGTGTTGGCATCAGAGTAAATTCCAGTTGCTGTGGTGTGAGTGACCCCATAATCTGAGTAATTTCAAAGCGAATCATGGATGTGGACAGCTGCTTGCTTCACCTGGAAGAGAGTCCCAGTGTCTTTAGGGCAGAGGTCTGCAGGGAGCCAGAGCAGCACCTCCGGAGGAAGAGAGGCAGCCCGAGCCTCCTCAGGCCTAATTTAGGGACAAAGGGGAACCCAGGACTTCAAATGGCATCAGGAATAAACAATTTCAGTTGGGGAGGAAGAGGTGTAATTCCTAATAGTTAGATAAGCAGTTAAATATTTTTTAGGAAATGAAAATTTGATAAAAATCCCTAGTGAAATTCAAGGGTGTAAGCAATAAGCATAATATTTTATGAAAATGACCCCCATATTTAAAACCTGGCACTATATGTTATGCATTGTAGCACCCAGTCCACATCTACCTTTTAGAAAATTAAAACACATAAATTCTGTTTAGTGTGTGAGCCGCTCTGCGCAAGCTGGGAACCGTAATGCCCTAAAACCTTGGGCTGCTCTCCACCTTTCATAAATTCCTCGGTAGATTCTATACAAAAATAATTTTCAGGTCCGTGGCTCATTGTTATTCAAACGTGATTGATCGTCGTCATTTGCTCAGCTCGGGAGTTAAGTGCCCCTGTCATTTCCAAAGAGTATAATTGGGACGTTTCACAGGTCAGCGGTGGAGACAGGCTTCCCTTTTGATCAGTGTTAGACTGATAACAAAAATTACAGTTTCCGATGATTAATGTCTCCCGTGCTTCCCAGATGCACAGCCGTGGGCCGCACCTAAACAAAGTACATTTGCATCTGATTATGCTCCCAGGCGGGCAGCAGCCTCCGGCTGGGGCACTGGCCCCTGCTCGGCTGGATGCACTGCCTGGCCTGGCCCCCAGCCATGTGTGTGCAGGGCCCGCACTACCCAGGTGAGCAGCCACCACTGCAGGCCCCTGTTCTCGTACACTGTCACTTGCTTAGACTTGGCGTGTAGTGGCTGTGGAGGACATAGGGCAGGGCCCCTCCTCTGTCTCCTGCACCCTTCAGGAAGGAGAGCCAACTGGAGTACCCCTGGTTGGTATTCATATGACAGAGATCTTCCTGGACATCTCCTTTACTTGGGCCCTGTGGCCGTGGGCTGCTTGTGGATGTCCCGCCCCCCAGCCTGGGCCTGGGCCCCTTGTGGTCTCAGGAAAGCCAAGTCTCCTGGGTGCTTCTCTGGGCAGAGGAAACTCTGAGGAGCTGTGCAGGGTCTGAGGATAGGTATTGGCCCTATCTGCTGTGGCCCTGGCATGTCGATGTGCTCTGGCATACCGTGGCATGACCTGCAGCAGTCCTAGGGAGGCCAGGCCTTCTGCCTCAGGGCCACTTACCAAGGTGGCAGGAAGAAGGCAGTGGGCACCAGATAGTTTTCTTCCTGGCTCCTGGCTTCTCCTGAGGTCTCTAGACCTCTGGGTAAATGAGCTATGCTGTGACTGCTGCAGACTAACCTCCAGGTTGGGGCCTCTGGGGGCCTTGGGGTGACAGCACAGGGCTTGGAGCCTGGGCCATAGGACAGGCTGCGGGTGCCGGCAGGCCCAGCCTCCCTGCCTGTGACTGTCTTATATGTGGGGCCTAATGTTTTTGTCAGGACTTGGGGTGACTTGGGTTGTCTCCACAGATAGGAGTGCCAGGGGACGAGGATGATGAGGACGATGAGGACTTTGTGGAAGTCCCAGAGAAGGAGGGGTACGAGCCCCACATCCCTGACCACCTCCGGGGCGAGTACGGTAAGCTATGGGGGCGTGGGCAGGGATGCCTTTGGAAGGAGGGCCCACTCTGGATCCTGCCCTTGGATCTACGCCCAGATGTCCAGCTGATGGTCTTGTTGGGCAGCACCCAGCCTGTGCTGCTGACTCATGCTCCAGGCAGCGTTGGTGAAGCCTGCTTGCATTGCAAACTAGAGGCTCCCCCCAGCCTGTGTGGTCCTGTACCCTCACTCTGGGCCAGGGACTTTGTGAGGGGCTGCAGGGTGGGTGGAGGGTTGGTGCTGGGCCCATGGTCACCACTGGGCCCCAGGGTACCCCAGTCCTCTGTTTGGGTGTTAGGAGTGAGCTGTGTGGCTGCTGAGTGTCTGGCGCCTGCTATCCCGCAGCCAGGAGTGGCTTCCCGCTCTTCCAGATGAGCCTGAAAGCCACAGCTGTATTCTAGGGAGAGGTGCAGCCGAGGAGGGTGGCCTCTGAGGATGAAGACCCTAGGGCCACCTGCAGGTGGCAGGTGCTTATGTCCAGGGGAAACAGCTCCCACACCACCCCATTTGTCACAAAATAGGTAAGTTGGGTAGATCTGAGATCTGAGATGAAATGTAAATTTGTTAGAAGAATTTAGATGATGAGACAACTCAAGTGTGAAGACATGACCCATTGGGGTGTCATGCCAAATTAGCATGACTAGGCTGCTAACAACGTCCCTTTCCTGCCACTCCATGTCCCCGCACCCGCCCTGAGAAAGAGCCCAGCCACACTGGCCCACTGTGCAGGTCTGGCTGGAGGTACCCAGGGAGACAGGGCTGCTGCTTGCCCACAGCACTGCCTGCTCCAGCCTGGCTTCCCCTCTGCCCAGCCCACTCCCGCTTCAGGCTGGTTGGTGCCCTCACAGACTTTTCAGACTTCAGGCCTCTCTGCATCCCGACCTCCCCTAGCCTAGTGCCAGCCTCTCCCCAGGGTCTCGCTCTTTTTCTGCCAGGGGCCAGGGCCTCACTGAACCTGCATGCCAGGAAGTGCTGGGCATACTGCTGGGTACATCTCACAGACCCTGGGCCAAATAAGGTGTGTGTAGTAGGAAAAGCCCGCCAGCCCCTTCCTTCTCAGGAAGCTGTGCACCTCACTGGTGTGCAATCTGCCCCAACACCCTCCCCCCACAAACTGGGGTCTCCAGGGGAGTCTAGCGGCCAGCACCAACTGTGACTATGGCCACACCTGGATTTTCTGGACCAGCACCTCTTCCCATCTGGATGCTTCCAGGTCCTTTGGGCAGAAGTTGGGGTCTGAACGGGCAGGGGTGGTGGGAGTAGCTCTCCTCAGACTTTGTCCAGCTCCACCTGCACAGCAGGCCCAAGGTGAGTGGTGGAAAGGAGGGTGGGCCTGAGGATGCAGTGTCCTTTCACCGCGGCATGAGGGTCCCTCTGTGCTGGGCTGGGGAGCAGCCAGGGTCTGACGAGAGCAGTGGCGCCTCTGTCCATGGCGCTAACACTATGTCACCAGCAGTGTTCAGGAAGCACTGTACACTCAGCACAGCCTTGTCACTGCGGCAGGGAACCATGTCCAGTCCTCTGCCCCCACGCTGTCTCCCAGGCACTCGCATCTACTGGCCAGTCGAGTCTCCTCCAAAGCGGGCCCTCTGCTCTCTCCTGTGAGGGGCCGTGAGCCTCAGAGAGTCCTGGCCCCAGGGTCCCTGGTGGTCTCACGGTCAGCACAGCAGCTAGTTCAGGCACAGTGATCAGATCCTCTGCCAGGCAGCCCTGACCAAGAAACCCTGTAAGTCTTTGCAGGGGCTGACGGGCTCTGGTGTCCGTCCTTCCCAACCTGTCTTGTGACTGTCCTCTCCTCCAGAGCTGTGACAGGGCCTGGGTCCCCCTGCCTGGCCTGTGGAGGGAGGGAGGGAGGGGGCAGAGAGCCTGGCGGTGTCTCTGAGAAAGGCTTCAACATCTGCCTTTGACCTTGATGCAGGCCTGGCTGTGTGGCCTGAGCAGGTGCCGTCTTTCCTGGTCTTCAGCACACACTGCACCCGTGCACAGGTCTCGTCCTCTGCACAGCCCAGGGTCAAAGCTGGAGGACCCAAAGGAGGGGCTCGGGTGGGCGAGGACCCTCAGGCCCTGATTAACAACCTGCTCTAGAAACTGCCGAGGCGAGCTCAGTTCATAATGCTAGTTTATATTCTGTCGCGGTTTTTTCAATTAAACATAGGTGAATCTGAAGTGGTTAGATTTAGTCTAAATCCACACGGTGAGGAAATCAGGCTCTTTTTCTTTCTCGTTTCTTTCTCTGAATTTTCACAGAGGGGCTTTTATCTTCCCCTTAATCCTACCATTTCTGTCAGGACATAATCTCTTTCTCAAATTTACATTTTAATTACAAGGCCAGCTGAACGAGGTAGAATCAATAATGTCAGGCTCGGCAGCCTAACTTTGCGCGGAGCCCCAGCCTCTCCATTTCCTGCTATCGATTTATCTCTCGCACTGTCTGCTTTAGTGCTTCGGGCAAATAGGTGCCACTTGGTCAATTTAAACAAAAAGGAGCATTTGGACATTTTTATGATTCTAAAAGCAGCCCCTGGAGTACGTTTGAGGGAAGATACTATGCTTGAGTCAGATGCAGTAGGCCACTCTGGGTGGCCGGGACCACCACTGGTCCTCTCCTGGATGCGCCCTCGGCCTGCAGAGGGCTCTCTGCTTTGGGGCTTACTTTGAAAGTCTGTCAGCAAGATTGATTTTCCACGACGGTGTGAAAATGGTAGTGTGTTGGGTGCCCTGAGTGTTTACCCTGCTCTAACACGCTTACCCATCTTCTTAATGGTTTAAAACAACAAATCAATGAAAAATATATTTCATTCTTGTAACTCTCAGGAATTCTCATATTGATCTCTGGCTGCGATTGTATCTATCTAAATGTCACATTGTTCACTTACCAGCCTTGCCTCCCAAGGTATGTGTGCACGTGTGTGTGTGTGTGTGTGTGTGTGGCCGGTGCCCTGCCAGCGGGGCATTTCCAAGTTAAGTTTTTGTGGGCCAAACCAGAGGCATTGTTTGACATCAGCACTGCATGGAGGGTGCCCACCTGTGCAGCACACTGAGCCCAGGACCCTGGAGCTTAGGTAACTTTGAGCCGTGACCTCTTACATGGCCATGGCCCCGTCTCTGCTCTCAGAGAGGGGTCAGCACGTTGTCCGCAGGCCTGGACAGGAAGTATTCTTGGCTTCGTGGGCAATGTGAGCTCCCTGTCCTGTTCTTTAACTAAGAAGCAGTCTCTGACAGTGTAAGCAGGATGGCATTCCTCCCGAGAACGGGACTGCCAGGGTGTCCTAAGGGCAGCTGGCACTTTGCGTCTCCTCAGGTAGCCCTGTGCTGCAGTGCCCTGCCTGGGGCTTGGTACCAGAGCAGCATCCTCTGCACAGGGCTGAGGGGAAGTGTTCCCTCCTCAGCCAGCAGGTGACGCATCCTGTACACTGAGCTGTGAGGGCGAGATGCCCATCTGTCCACGTTTCCAGCCTGCACGTGCCTTTTAACCTAAACTCCAGACCTCTTTAATTTAAAAGCTAGACCCTGATGTGAGCGCATCCCCTGCTGTCCTCCTGCATCTCCCACCCCTGGCCAGCTCCGCTGACCTCGCTGCTGCCACCTCAGACTGCTGTGCTTCTGCCCACCATACTCTGATTGGCTGTCTCTGCCCTTACTATTTGGTTTTCTCTTCCACCTTCTGTCTGCTAGAACAGCTGTGCTCCTGCTAGTTTTCCCATGCTGGTTGTTCCTGGGTTCCCAGAGGTTTACATGTAGATCTGTCATTCATACTTCCCTGGGCAGTCTCTGCAGTGCTGTGGCCTGAGCCCAAGGCCACGTGCGAGCTGAACACATGGTTTCTGCCAAGCCAGACCCCAGCTGCTCATTCCTTTAGCTTCTATTGTTCCTCCATCTCTCCTGGACTCACGTGCCTGTGAAAGTGTGGCTTCTTTGTGCTTGGTGTGTGTAGCTTCCTGACAGCACTATCTGTGGTTCTCACTCTGGCTATGTGGCACCCAGCGAACTGTAGAATTTGTTTCCAGCTGCTTTTCCCTCCTGAGATTCCACACTTGAGGCCATCCATCCTTGTGCGTCCATCTGCCGCACTCAGACCTCAGGTACGGTGCTGCTTAAAGGGCTGCTGCTGTGCTCTGCCTTGATGCCGTCCAGCGAGTAATTTCCCCTGCCTTCTTCCTGCCTTCATCCTTAGTGGAGGACACGGACTATGAATGTGGAGCGTGCTCATTTCTGCGTGGCCTAGAAAATGCTCATTTGTCTTTTGTCTTCCCTGGCTTCATAGTCTTGGAAGCCTCAGCTCCCATGCTGGTCCATGGTCTACTCTCAGCTGGCTGGTGGACCCTGGGAGGAGGGGCTATGGTCCAGGCCTGCTGCCCTTGCAACAAGTCCTAATCTGGGCTCTCCTGGCACCTCCCTTGCCTGCCCGGCAGAAGCCTGCAAGCATTGAGGTGGGCCCTGCAGCTGGCAGCCTGAGAGCCAGATGAGGTCTGGCTGGGCCCTGGTGGAGAGTGGGGTGAGGTGGGATGGGCCAAGCATGGAAGGAGTTCTCTCCTTGTCTTCTTTGGGTATGTGAATTCAATGTCTTCTGCCACATCCTGTGGGGAGGTTGGTGAAACTCTAGGACTATGGCCTCATCCAGCTGGTGGCAGTGTGAGCATCCACAGTGACGCCTCTCCTGGTTGGACCTGGGCATCTGCCCAGCAGTTGCAGGGAGCCTGACTCCAGGCCCAGGGCTGGGCCAGCTCCAGCTGCTCGTAGCATGTTTCAGAGGCTGCAACTAAGCCTGGCATGCCCTGGACCAGACTTGGGTGGGGATCTTGGGACAACAGATGCTAGGAACAAAGCTAGAGGCACTGTCCCCTTCCTTTCCTCACTCCAGGCTCAGCTAGGGTGTCAGCTGTGCACCTGGGTGGCCTGTGTCTTACCAGGGGTGGCCTCATCTTGGGTTCTCACGTTGGGTGCCTGTGGGCTGGGATCAACCAGCTGCCAGCCATGCTGTACAGGCCAAGGTGGACTCCCACTTGGGTCCTGCCCTGTATCCATGGCATCCTGCCGAGTGGGGCCCTTGCCCAAGAGGTGGCAGTGGTGGGGCCACCTCACAGGCCACCAGACAATGGCATCCCCTGGGCAGACTCACGCCTGAGGGGCAGCTGCATGGAGCTCAGATCTCCAGGTTTGCATGGAGGTCAAGTGGACATGTGTCTTGTTTCAGGGCTGGGGCCAAAGGCCCTGCCGCAGACCCTGAAGGAAGATGCAGCTGCATGGGGTACTCAGGCGAGAAGGAGAACACAGAAGGAGGAAGAGGCATTGGACCCCACCTCTGCTGCCGCTCAGCTGCGTCGGCTGCATGACCACCTGCCCCCCGTCCCACCCTCTCCTGCCAGGTGACTCCAGGTGTCTTTCTTGCTGGTCCAGAACCTGGCCAGCCTGGGTCAGCTCCAGGCCCCTGGTCACTGTGGCAGGCTGGGGTGGGTGCACAGCCCTGAACGAGTGGCACTGGTTGACATCTGTCCAAACAGGCACTGGGCACATGCCTCAAAGTGTCTGTGTATCAGCCAGGGTGCAGTGGCTGCCAGTCACCCCTCTGAGAACCTCAGCAGGGCTGCTGCTCTGGGGTTTGGGAGCAGGGTTAGGTAGGCCATGGGCTATGGCCAGAGCCTATATTGAACCAGGTCAGGGTGAAGCCTGGGCCCATGTGGCTGAGACCATGGTTCCTTCCTGCTGCCTGAGGCTTTGGGCTGCACCGTAGAGGTAGGAGGGAGTGGTGGGCATCACATTTTACCCTGTTCCAGGACTCTGCTGGGACCTGAGGAGGCCCAGAAGCTGGCGACAGAGCGGGCCCAGGCACCTGTCGTGCCTTTTGGTGTGGACCTGTGCTATTGGGGCCAGGAGCAGCAGGTGGCCGGGAAGATGTTCAAGTGAGTAAGAGCATGCTGTCCCTGGGGCACAGCAGGCCGAGGCGGGTGCCCAGGCTTGCTGCACCCTGCTGCTGTTCCTGTGGGGCTCAGCTTCCAGCTTTCCTTCCAGGAGACCCCTGCCTGGCCAGCAGAGGCCCTGGTCCAAGCCCATGGCTAGGCTCTGATGGTAGGCGGCTTTGTGCAGGAGCAGGGGCTGGATGGGCCCAGTGTGTCCACTCGCATCTTGGCAGTGAGCTTTTTAGAGCTGATACAGCCTGCCGTGCCATAGATTTGCCACCACAGGCCTATGCCATGGCCAGAGGCAGCACTAGCGTCTGAGGCCCAGAGTGATGCCACCACTGGGGTAGCTGCCTGTGTGTACAGCTGGAGGGTGGGAGGAAAGGCAGAGGTCTCCCCACTTAGGGTCCTGTGCCTCGAGTGTGCCTGGGAGCTCTGCCTGGAGTGTCCAGGGCTGCTCACACATGCCTGCAAGTCCTGTGTTCTCGCTATGAGGCCTTCTCTGGTTCTGAGGCTGTGGGTGCAGCTTAGCCTGTCCTCACAGCAGGACAAGTGGTGGAAGCCATCAGCTTGGAGCCTGTCCTGCTGTGTTGCTGTGGTCCTGCTTCTCTGGGGACACCTCAGCATGGGGCAGGTGGGATGTTCAGCCATCATCTAGGGTCCTGGAGCTCTGAGATCCGTCCTTCCACACATGACCACCAGGCACCCAGGCTGGCACTTAGCCAGAGCCACCAATAACTGCCAGTTTGGGAAGAGACGCTGGGCAAGTGTGGCCACTGCCCTAGCCCACCCAGGTCCTGTGCCCCGTGCTGGTCACATGCATCTGGGCTCCTTCAAGGCTCCACCGTTTGCCTGCCACACAGAGAGGCACAGCAGGCTGGGGTAGGGGCCAAACAGGCTTGATTGTCCTCAGCAGGCATCCAATCTTTGAAAGTAGCTGGTGGCCGGCTCCAGCAGAGCTCAGCCTGGGCCCTCATCCTGTGGAGGGGGGAGTGGGAAGGGCCCTGGTCTTGCAGCAGATTCACATGGTATCCAGGTTTGGGCCTGCTGGGGGACACTAGTGGTCCATAGGTGAGGGGCAGCCCCCTCAGCCCAAGCCCAGTGAGGTGCCCTGTAGGTCTGGTTGCTCTGCAGGGCCGACTCTGAGCATCGCTTCTGGAAGCCCAGTGAGGTAGAGGGGGACGTGGACAGCCCAGGCGTCTGTGCACTGCTCCGGAGCCGCTGCATCACCTTTGCGGGGAAGTTCGAGCCTGTGCAGCACCATTGCCGGGCCCCAAGGCCTGATGGCCGGCTCTGTGAGCGCCAGGACCGGCTGAAGGTGAGGCTGTGGGTGGGACCAGCCATGAGGTTGAGGCTGCCTCAGTGAGGCTTCCCCCACAAGTAGAACCTGCTCATCCACGGTTGGCAAAACCCGTAGTAACTGGGGCCTCTCACCTAGCCCTGCAGTCAACATGGGCATCCTCTGGTGCCAGGAGTGCCTCGTGGGCTGGGTCCTTGAGAACCAGCAGGCCAAGGTGCCCCAGGGACTCCTTGGGCGGGAGGGAGCAGGGGAGGGGAATCATTGCAGACAGATGACCCAGAGGCCCAGAACCTTCTTTCTTTTCTTTCTTGCTTTCTTTTTTTCTTTTCTTCCCTTTTTCCAGTACTGGGTGTTGAACCAGGTATCTCCCACTGAGTCCCCTCCAGAGTTCTTTATTTTTTATTTTGAGATAGTCTTGCTAAGTTACTAAATTTCCCAGACTAAGCTCAGGCTTACCAACCTCCTGCCTTAGGCTCCCAGAGTGCAGGGATTCTGAATGTGTGCCAGCAGGCCTAGATGGCATTGCTGCCAGAAAAAGAGGATGACAGCACCCCCCACCAGCAGGTCCTGGGACTCCCCCTGAGGGGACGTGTTCCAGCAGTCAGCCCCCTGTGTTTGGTCTGCAGTGCCCGTTCCATGGAAAGATCATCCCCAGGGACGATGCGGGACAGCCCCTCGACGCAGAGGCCAGGGCCCGGGAGCAGCAGCAGCAGCTGCAACGGCCAAAGCGCCCAGGTAGCTCACGGGTGGACACAGCCCCAAGCCACGTGACCGAGGGGGCCCAGGGGACCCAGGGGCAGCAGGCAGCTTGGGACAGATTTGAGCACACCCATTCCAGAAGCCACAGTTAGGGCCAGGTTGGATTTTCTGCTGGCCTCTGCCCACCGTAGCTTCCTGCAGGAGCCAGGCAGCAGGAGTGGGCAGTGCCCTGCTGGACACCCAGCCACGGGCCCTGAACAGCAGGTCCAGTGGTGAGTGACCCCTGGGCCCAGCCAGGCACAGGCTGTGTCCCCTGGGTGGTTCTGACCCACGCCACTGTCTCCTGGGCCAGCCAGGCCTGGGGGGAGGCCCCCTCTTGCAGGCCCCTTCGTAGCTTCTCACGCTTGAGTCTTGACTGCCCAGAGATGGTGCCTGGGCCGCAGCGGTGGGAGGGCCTGACCTGTTAATCTCCGGGGCGAGCCCTTCCCTGGTGGCTCACGCTCGGGAGCAAATTAAGTGCCTATTTTTGTGTCAGCCCTGAAGAGTATCTGGTTTTCCAGCCCTCGGTGGCTTGTTAACAAACAGGTATCAGGCTGCGGGCCTGAGCCGCTGGCCAGTCAGATGTGAAATAGCGTCTCTTTACTAACTGCAGTATTGATCCCGCCTCCCTCACACGCGGGGCAATTTTCTTTTCCCTGGCGCTAACCTCAGTGACAATGCACGCAGCGCTGCAGGGTCCATCGGCGCCCAAGGAAGGCCATGCGGCCCACATCTATTGATTTTCTTCAAAGGCTTTTAAATTGCTCCTTCATTTTCCTGAGGTACCCATTCCATCTCCACTGGAGGCCGGCGTTTTTTTCGTTGTGTTTAAACAATTGCTCCATTCACGGGGTTCCTAAACTGTGACGCCTTCTTATTACTGGGAGATAAACTGTTTAGACAGTTTTTCTTAATCTTGGATTAATCGTCCCTGTATCTGAGTTGTGCAGCCTGAGTTTCTTTACTTCAAAAAATCAGCTGGCAGAGGCCGTGCCATCTGTCTGGGGGTCCCTCAGCCTGGCCTTGCTCATGCCCTGCTCCTGCCCTCTGCCAGCATGTGGGGTCCCATGGGGCACCCATCTTCGAGCCAGGCTTACCCAGGGATGGGCCCGTGGGAGTCACTGTCATCACGCACCTGACTTGGGGGATGTGGACCAGCAAGAGAACAGCAGTGCAGCTGCCTGGCACCTGGCATCTCAAGACACCAGCCCCTGGCTGTCACTGTGACACCAGCCTGCGGTGCAGTCTGGGCTGCACCAGGAGTGGCCTCTGGCCCATCCTGCCTCCTCCCTGGCCTGTCCAGGCTGTGGGAGTCTAGGGGCTCTGCAGGATGTGGAACTAGTGCCCCTTCTCCTGTTACATGGACTCTCACCCCACCAGCTGTCCGGTGGCAGTCCAGCCCCTCGGGCGGGACATGGCCAATGCAGTGTCCCCTGGGGCAGAGGGCTCAGGTTGGTGCTGGTATCACTGAAGTCCTGGGTGTTGTTCAGACTGGCAGGACCCTGAGTTCCTGAAGGACGTGGAGGCAGCCACTGGGGTGGACCTTGGCTCTGCCCGGTACACTGGGAAAGGCAAAGGGAAGAGGAAGAAGTACCCAAAGCTCACAGATCTGCGGGCACAGGCCAGTACCTCACGGGCTCGCCTTGAGAAGAAGGTCTTTGCCAAGTAAGAACTACTGCTGTGCACCTGCATGTCCCCAGGATCTCTTGGGGTGGGAGGGAGCAAGAGCTGCTCAGACATCTTGTCTGTGTGTCTCCTAGAGCTGCCATCTTTGTCCTCCCTGCCCGGTGGCCAGGGAAGGTGGACAGGGTGAGTGTGCACCTTCCTTTGTGCCCTGCCTACACCCCTGGCTAGTGCCACATTGTCTTAATGGTGACCACCGAGAAGGCCATCACTACACACATCACCCCATTGCCCCCTGGAATGTGGGTGTTGGCAGGTACCCAGCCTGGTCAGTGTGCCCGCTGCTCTCAGGCCTTACCTTGCCTTCTTGTCCGTGTGCCCACTGTGTTTCTGCTGTCCTCAGAGGCTGTGAGGCTGCCACTACCTGCCAAGGCGAATGCCAAGGGCAGCACTGGCCTGCAGGGAGCACCTGCCACCTGGTGGTGGTGCTGTTGCCAGGCACTGGGGCCCATGGGAGAGTGGCCTGGCCAGTGTCAAGAGAGGCCCATGGCACTTGGGAGTGGGCCAGGGTGGGGGCGGGAGCACACTGGTTCCCAGGGGTCTTTACCAGGAGCTGTGAGGGCCAAGGGTTGGGTCCTACATCTGCCCTGTGCTTTCTGGGTACAGAAAGCCTGTGGCAGAGCAAGGCCGAGAATGGGCACCTCACAGGACTGGAGTGCTCTCGGGAAGGCTCAAAGCGCCAGGCCAGCCTGCCCTCGTGTCTCCTACGTTGTGCTGCCCAGGACAGGGGACTCGGCGCTGCCCTGGGGCTGGGAAGATGTGGCCCCAGGCCACTTCCCAGACGAGATGGGCCTGAGCCTGCACAGAGCCCCTGACTAGCCTTGCTTTGCTGTCCCCACAGGGCGGCAGTGCAGAGGGTGGTTGCTGCCATGAACCAGATGGATCAGAAGAAGCATGAGAAGTTTGCAAACCAGTTCAACTATGCGCTGAACTAGCACTGGACCAGCGTGCCGGATCCCTCTGCTGGCCAGTACCACCTCTGTGCACTGTGAGGGTGGTACTGTGTGGCTGGCCAGGAGCCACACTGTTGTCTGCTCAGTGTACCCAGGGCAGTGGGCCAGGGCAGCAGCCTGACACTTGTGTGCATCACGACAGGTTCAGAACCAGGGACAAACTTATACCCTGCCTGCCTTTTCCCCAGGAGAGCATCCTGGGGTTGCACCCTCGGGTGCAGAGCACTGAGCCCGTCTGGTTGTGAGTGGCCACACATGTGGTGTCCCCATCAGAGAGTGGCCCAGGGTCCTGTGCTCCCATGGCGGGGCTGGTTCTGTGCTTCCAGAGGACGCCCACCCCAGCACCAGCATGTGTTCCGGGCAAGCCGGACTAGCGGTCTCATTAAGAGGGCACCCTGTGGTCTCTGGCTTCCCCACCCCTCTTCCACACCATCACACTTGTCACTTCGGGGTGTCCCAGCCTTGTGCTCTATGTTGTACCCTGGGCTCTCTGATCCTGGCTGTCCCTGGAGCCCCACAAGCAGTGCCATGCCTTCTGACCAGTGCGAGGGTTCAGTGTCTGCATTCCAGTCACTCAGCGACCTCCCTCCAATGTAACAGTCTTAGTGGGTATGGGTATTATTTTTATTTTCTTTCCTGTACTGCAGATCAAATATATGGCCTTGCACTGAACTCAATAACCAACCTTTTAAAATGTTTTATTTTGAGGCAAGGACTTGCTAAGTCATTGTGTTTCCCAGGCTGGGCTTGAACTCACAGTCCTCCTGCCTCTGCCTCCTGAGTAGGTGGGGCAGTGGGCACGGGCCAACACCACAGCTGTCTCCTCAATTGGAGTTTTCTTTTTTTCTTTTTTTTCTTTTTTTTTTTTTGGTACTGGGGATCGAACTCACAGCCTTGTGCTTGCCAAGCAGGTGTTTATGCCACTCACTGAGCTAAATCCCCGGCCCTGAGTTTTCTAATGAATGACAATGGATACTCCTCATGTGCTTACAGGACATTCATCTTAGGAGAAATACCTGTTCACATCTCACTGAATGAGGCTGTTGGTCCTGTGTGCAGGAGTTTGTAGGTTTCTTATGTGATCTCCTCATCTCTGCGTGTCTGCCTTTTCCCCTTTGAATAGTGCCCTTTAGAGCTCAAATACTGTAGATTTTTATGGAGTTCAGTTTATCTATTTTGTCTTCCGTTGCTTGTGCTTTTGGTGTCGTATCTAAGAAAACAACACAGAACTAGAGGTCACACAATGCCACTGCTGTTTTCTGCTGAGTTCCTGGTGGCAGCTCCTCACATGTGTGAGGTGGGCCCAGCTGACCTGCGTGCAGCTGGCTGGTTGTTACAGTGCCACTTGTTGAAGGCCTGTCCTCCTCTCATCCCACTCTGAGCGCCCAGTGATAATCAGGCCGCCCGAAGTGTGGGCCAGGCCTCTGAGTGTGCTCCTTTGACCTGCACACCCTCCTCAGGACTGCATGCTGAGTTATGGGAGCTACCTGCTAGGTTTTGTATATGACAAACATGACTCTTCCAGCCTTATTATTTCAGCATGGTTTTGGCTTTTCTTGGTTCTCTACATTTCCAAATGAATGATAGTCACCAGTTTGTCAATTTTCACCAAAAAGAAAACCTGTAATTTTGATTGAGACAGCATGGATATAGAAATGGCTCTGGGGTGCAGGAACTGCTGGTGTCCTCCCATGTGCTTGAGTGGTCCTCAACAGTGCCATGGAGTTCTGAGTGTGAGTTTTCAGCTTATTTTTGAAAACCTGTTCCTGAATACTGTGCCTTTCTGGCTGTTGGATTGTTCATGGCTCACAGTGAAGAATATGATGGAGTTCTGTGTGGTTTCCTCATGTCTGGCTTGGTATCGGGGCCCTACAGATCATAGAATGAGCTGAAGTGTCCCTGTCTCTGTGTCTGGGAATGGTGTGTAAGGGTTGGTGTTCATTATTTCAGGTGGCAGCCGTCAGCCCTGGCTGATCCTTGTGAGACTTTTATTACTGTCTTAGTTACTTCCTTGTTGCTGAGACTAAGTGCCTGATGCCCAGAGGTAAAGGAGGAGAGGTTTATTTGGCTCACAATGTGTAGAGGTTTTAGTCTATAGTCAGCTGGCTTCAAGGCAGGGTGGCCTGGCCGAGGGGCATAGCAGAGGAGAAACAGTTCGTGGTGGGCAGAAGGCAGCAAAGCAGCAAGGGTCAACCACAGCTCTTTCTGTCCCTTATATCTTACCCACGCTATTTAGGGTAGGTGGCACTCACCCCCTTGATCCTGGTGCCCTTGAGTCTAGCATTGCACCATGAATCAAGTCCAGTGTCACACACTCTAGGTCCAGCCACCTCTGAAAAGCCCTACCTACAACTGCCTGATGCTTCAGGGGGCATCTGGACACAGCCACAGCAGTAGCTAACTCCATGTCTGTCTATGGCTGCCAATGGCTGAACAGTCTGCGGGCTGCTAGCATCTGTTCCTTGTGTCAGCTCAGTAGTTTTTAGAAGCTCATCCAGTCCTTATTTATTGTAATGTGATGAACTATAGCTGTTTATAGAACTTTCTGAGTTATTTTAGCTCTGTCTCTTCCCCCTTCTTCCCTCTGTCCCCTTTCTCCTTGGTCAGTCGGAAGATTTGTGATTTTGTTGAAGGAAACAACTTTTGGTTTTGATTATTCCATATTTTTTTCTATTGTTTATTTCATTGATGTCCATTACTCATTATTTCCTTTGGGTTACTTTGGATTTAATTTTCTCTGTTTTTTTCTTAAAGATTAGCTTATTAATTGGAAATCTTAATTTTTAATAAAGGTATTCACTATACATGTTCATCTAAGCATTGTTTATCCTTTAACTTTTGGTTTGTTGGGTTTTTTTGCAGGGTGCTGGGGCATTTGTTTTTTGTGTTGTTGTTATCTTTGTCTTTTTGAGACAGTCTCACAGTGCAGTTGAGGCTGGCCTTGAACTCATTGTGTAGCACAGACTGGCCTCGAACTCACGGCACTCCTCATGCCTCAGCCTCTCCAGTGCTGGGATTACAGGCCTGCACCACTGTGCATAAAATTAGTGTTTACTAATTTTTTAAAACTCATTAGGTTATTTAGAAGTGTTGTTTTGTTTCTGTGTACTCCTCTGTTGGTGTCTTATTTCATTCTGTTATCCTGGAGAACACGTGTGTGACGTGAGCACTTTCCAGTGTTTGAGAGTTCTTCACACTGGCTGCATCCTGGCTCAACACATCTTGCCATGCTGCCGCGGGCAGGGTCCTCCATCCCTGGTCCTCTTACTGCTCAAGGGATGAAGTCACCCTTGGTGGCACTGTCTGTTGCTGCTTCAGTTTCTCCTTCCTGGTGCAGGATGCCTGCTGCTTTCTTGCCCTCAGAGTCTCCTTGCTGGGCTAAGATGCTCAGGCCTTGTGTGCTGAGGTTCAGTCCTACCCAAGACCCATGGTGCCACTTGGGCCTGAGCAAGTTTCAGCTGCTGTCTTCCAACCTTGCCTCCTCCATACCTTGTCTCCAACCTTGCCTCTCCCCTATGTCCCCAGCAGCCGTCCTCGGGGCCCCTGCATGCAGGCCACACCCTGCTCTTAGCTCTGGACCTGGGCTTGTGCCCTCGTCCTCCCAGCCGCAAGCCCGTGTCATCCTGAACTTCATCCCTTCCCAGGTCCTTGCCGCTGCTGCCCGCAGTCACCGTGAGCGTCTCACAAGTGCGATGCCCTTGCATCTCCAGCACATGTCAGTGTGTCCCAGCCCTCACTCAGGGACAGTGTCTCTGGAGGCTTCTATTTCCTGGGCCTTGGCTTTCTGCTGCTTTGCAGCAGCCCCCAGTACTGCCCCGGGTCGCATCTCCCCATGTGCAGGTGGCCCACCCCGGGGAGCTCCCATACTTCAACCCAGGTTCTCGAGTCCTGCAGACTGGCTGCTGTCAGGTGTCACTTCCCACTTACAGTACGAAGCCAGCAGAGGGGTGATTGGGCCTTCTTGGGGTGACCCCCATTCACCAAGCATTTGCTGCCAGGTCCTTTGAGGTTTTGAACAGCACAATGCCACCCAGCCCTACGCATGGCTGCTGGCAGCAGCCACCGGCACCCGTACTCGGCCTCCCTGCTCCTCCCTGGGTGAGTGCCTGGCTTCTGTTCCTCCGAGAACCAGCCAAGAGTGTGTGCCATGAGGATGCATGCGCGCACCAGCCTGTCTGATGTGGAGCGTGAATCCGGCCTCCCCCACTGGACACGCACTCTGCCACCAAGCTGCACCCCAGCCCTAGGCGCCTCTCCCTCTCCTGTCAGCACTCCCTGCGTTGACACACACATCTGTCCAGCCCCAGAACTGTGGAAAAGCTGGTTTTTTCACCCCAGTGCCCCAGGTCCCAGCTCCTCCTCTCCCTGCAGATGGAGCTGAGCGTGGGCACTGAGTCCTGCACAGGGTGTCAGGCTGTTTGCTGTGTCTGTGCCCTGCTGTGTGCCACAGAGGTCCTGTGCATTGTCCAGAAGTGGAGCTGCAGGCAGGGGCTCCTGCACTTGGGGTCCCCAGCCACAGAGCTGCTGTCCTAACAGCTGGCACAGTTGGCTTTCCCGTGGCCTCGCCAAACCTGGGAGCTGCTGATGCTTGATGTTTGCTAAGCTTCAGGCAAAAGCAGGGCGTCATTTTCACTAACAGTTCTCTTAGGGATGAACGATGAGGGAGCATTTTCCTTATCAAGAATTCACAGTGCGGTGTGGTGCAGTGCACCTAGAATCCCAGCATTCTGGCAGGCTGAGGCAGAACGATCTCAAGTTCAGGTCCAGCCTGGGAAATCTGGCAAGAACCAGGCTCAGAATAAAGGGCTGAGGATGTACCTCAGTGCAGGGGCCCCCGGTACCAGAAAGTTGCCATTGTTTTCCTTTCGCAGGTCCCTTGGGCGGGGGGTGCAGCTCAGCAGGCACACAGAGGCCTTGGGTCACCTGCTAACCATAACCACACTGTTTTCAGCTGTGCAGGTTTTCTGTGTCGTTGGATTCTTCATCTTGGTGGCGTCTGAGTTTTGCATCAAGGTTAGGCAGGCCCTCCCCACTTAAGCACGTCGTAGAGTCTTTCCATGTTTCTCCTACTACTTTATAGGTTTATTTTCACACTTAAGTTACGGTTTATAAAATGAGAGCCAGGAAGTCCAGAGTTTTATTTCGAATAGGTGTCAATGTCCCTGTGCCATCTTAGTGAGACCACAGCTCTGCAGACTGGAGCCCGCCCTGCTCCTCCTCTTGGCCAGCCTGTGGGGGTCACCCCGACCCACAGTGCCAGCCGCTCTGGATGCGTTTCCAGGCCAAGGGGGCCCTGTGCCACCTGCGTGTCCAGGTCGCCCTGGTGTGGCAGAAGGTGGGGTGAGGGCTACACCACACAGGCAGCACTGAGGGCACTGTGGAGCCCAAAGCAGGGTGCTGGCCACAGAGGGCGGTGGCCGGGCCAGGCCAGCCAGCCACAGCCTGCGTGTTTGGGCACAGCCCAGGCCTGAGAGCATGGCCTGCTGCACTTGCAGCCCAGGCCAGTGTCCTGGTCACACAGGGCTGGGGACTGTGGATGGCATCTGGGCAGTGGACTTGGTGGTATCCACTGGTGTCAGTGTGGCACAGGGCTGGCAGTGGGGAGTGGACAGGGCACAGGTCACAGCCTCAGTGCTTGAGTTGACCACCCATATGGGAATGGGTTCCAATTAGGGTTCACTACATAAAACTAAACACCAGCAGTGTGCAGTAAACTCAGAGTGTGGCTGTGTTTCTGTCAGTCAGCAGTGCAGAGGTATCCAAACCGTGGAGACTGCATGGTGCCATCAGGACCCTGCCTCTTTCCAGCTTCTGGCTCAACATCAAAGCCTCTATCCTCCAGGCTGCCTCACATCCCAAGGTAGTTGCTGGGGCTCCAGCCATCACAGACCCACAGGGAGAGGCAACAGTGTGCATCTGCCTGCTAAGATATTACCCATGTGTCCCCATGTCTTCCTGGAACCCTTCCCCTCCAGCATACCTGCTCATATCCCCATGCCCAGAACCTAGTGAAAGATCCTGAGATGCAATTGGTGCCCAGCTGTGATGCATCCCATTTTCCAGGAACTGTGCAGCTGTCCAGGAAGAAATGTTGATGGCCACTGAGAGGTGGGGCTCTGCAAAGAAGCCTGGGCCCATGGGTGCAGGGTGGCACTGGGAAGGGTGTGCCAGGCCGGCATCCACCCATAGGTGCTCTGAGGCAGCTGCCAGCTGAGGAGACCCCTGGCGCTCAGGGAGGGGCCAGGCAGTGTCCAGGACAGCTGGGCACAGGGCAGCGCTATAGGGGCCCCGTGCAGGGCTGGGGTGTGGTAAACAGTCTGGGTTTCTGGGGATACCACGGCAGCCAGGCTACCTCACCTCCCCACAATGGGTGGAGTGAGGGCAGCTGGGAGAGGGTGCAGCGTGGACAGGGCAGGGCCATCCCCAGGATGGCACTAAGCATGAGCACTGTCCAGCAGGAAATGCTGGCTGTGGGCCTTGGAGCAGCAGGAAGCCTCTCCCACCTGCCAGGGAAACCACAGGGAGATGAGTCCCTTGCCAAGTGTGGCCACGTGACCCAGCCACGCTGCTGTGTGGGGCTCTGGGAAGCCCGTGTACTGTCCAGAGTGAGGGTGCAGTGGCTGGACCCTCTGCTGCCACCTGGGCTTGTGAGGATGAAGCCCCAGCCCCAGCTTGGTGGAGCAGGGACCCAGCTGTCACTGGCCAGCTTCCCCACCACACACAGGAGAAGTCCCCTTCCTGTCTGTTCTCTTACATGTAGCAGGGCAGCTTCTAAACCATGGTGGACGCTGTGGGCTCACGCTCCTAAGGGCCAGGCCTGTATGCTGGTAGACCTCGCCCCCACAGCTGTCCAGCCAGAGACCCTGCACAAGGCTGCAGACCAGACGGAGGGTGACCCTTGGCCTGGGCCCTGGGGAACAGCACCCCCACACCTTGGGGGAGCTGCAGCTGGGCCTGGCCAGTGCCTCCATGAGGGAGCAGGGCCCCCTGAGCTCCCAACCTCAGTTTCCCCAAACAAGATGTAAAGACAGCCACAGATGGATCATTTTAGGGCGCTGAGGCAGCCCAGGTGGGCAGCCAGGTCTACTCTGTGCCCATCTAGGCCCAGCATACACAACTGGCACCTGGGAGACTGGTGGATCCCAGAAGGGCAGGTCACAGCCACCTGCACTGTGAGGGCCCGGACCACCCCATGGAGTACCACTGTTCACATCTGGCCCAATCCTGCCATCCTTAGGCTGGCTGCCCCCTGGTCACCACCCACAGCCTGACGCTGCACCTACCCAGGGCTTTTACGAAGTAGCTGCACCTTGGGGGACCAGCGCATAGGCACAGGGGCAGCTGTGGGCAGGTGGCTCCTCCCTGCCTGCCCTTCACCCTCTGCCAGTGGCAATGCTAGTGTGAGGCTACTCCGTTCTTGCCCAGAGTTTGGTGGGATCACAGCCACCCACTCTCCCCCAGTCAAGACAGGCAGGGCGCCCAGGGGCGAGTCCTCGAGCAGCTTGCTTGTAGCATGTGGAGGGCTTCCAGGAGGAGTGCAGCACACTGCCTGGCCACTGGCCAGCACGGGACAGTGTGGGGGGGTACTAGCCAGCACTGCCCAAAACCTGGGCTCAGACCTTCCAGATCTGGGGCACCTGCCTGGGGTCCCTGCATATCTGCAGGCAGTGCCTACGTGGGGACCTTGCCCACACCCTCAGGACTAGTGTGCCTGGGGCACCACCTCGGAGTCCTCCACTCCAGCATTGTGCAGTGTTGCACAGGAGACACAGGCCAGCGTCTCCTGTGTAGGCAGCAGCAGAGGCCCTGTCCCCAGCCATGACGTGCAGCCTGCACTCGGGGCAGGCAGCCGAGACATAGGAGTGGGGCCATCCCCACCCGAGAAGCTCCAGGCAGTGAGACACCTGTGAGGCGCAGCCTCCGGGTTTATTGAGTGAGATCCGGCACAGTGGCCTGCACGTGGTCCTTCGGTCCTTCAGAAATTATACTCTCCTTGGGTCCCACTGTGTGCAGGGCACCTGATAATCCCAGGGTTCTGCCTGCCTGCTGGCTTAGAGGTGCGGTGCGTAGAAGGCGGGCGCGCCATAGGTCTGTGAGCCCAGCACAAAGGGGGACAGCACAGCTGGGCCCGACAGGAAGGGCAGCTGGGCGGCGCACACCAGCCCTCCAGGGCCATGCGCCGGGTACCCCGCAGGACCATGCATGGCAAGTGGTGTGCCCAGGGGTGGCGATGGGCTGAGAGGGCTGAGCCCACCGGGCAGCCCTGTACCCGGCCCCGTGCCCGGCCCAGCACCCCCGCCCCCGCCCGTCGGTGCACTGGTGTCAGCACCCGGATTCTGCTTCTTCCACTTGGTCCGGCGGTTCTGGAACCAGATCTTCACCTGCGTCTCGGTGAGGCTGAGCGACAGCGCCAGGTTGAGGCGCTCGCACACTGACAGGTAGCGCGTGGCCTTGAACTTGTTCTCCAGCGCCACGAGCTGCTCATAGGTGAAGGCGGTGCGCGCACGCCTGGGCTTCCCCGACTTGGAGTCGGAGCCCGTGCGCTTCCGCTTGGGCTTGGCCACCGTGACCTGCTGGCCCATCCCCGTGCTGCCTGCTGCAGATGCTGCTGTCGCGGTTGATGTCTCCGGTACACCTGGGGCTCCAGGTGAGGTCCCACAGGGTGCAGGGACAGAAGCCTCCTCCAAGGCGCCTGTGGCTGCCTCTGCCTCTGCTGCTCCGGTGCAGCCCGACCCGCGGGCCCCGCGGTTGCCACCTCCTCGGGAGGTGTCCGCAGCCTCCTCATCAGGAGCCTCATCCCCACTGTCCGCACTTGGGCTGTGGCCGCCGCTGCTGTAGCCATTGGCCTCAGCCTCATCGGTCTTGTAGGGCTCGCTGGAACCTGCAGGGACTAGGACAGGAAGGCTAGTCAGCTCATCCCACGCCTCCCCTTGTGTCTTCCCCTGGTTCCCCATCCTCTTGCCCTCTACATCAGGGCTTCCTCTGCATCCCAGCGAAGGACCCTCTTCTGCCAAGAGAACGGCCAGCACCTGCCCAGGGCTGTGGCACAAGCTGTGCACTGCTGCGATCGATCCCAGGGCAGATACAAACTTAATTAAACTCATTTTCTGTAATATACAAACTAGTTAAAGCCCATTTAATTTATTTTGGCGTATATTACCCTCCAATTATACCAGGCACATGGCCAACCAGGTGCCGGGCATTCACATAGTCCAGGGGCCCGTGCCCTAAGTTGGGGACTGGCCAGCGGAGGGCCTAATCAGCCATCCTGGCTGTCTCTATTGGAGCCGGCATCTGAGCTGTCCCCAGCGCTGCTCTTCCAAGCCTGTCCCTATCTCTGCTCCCTGCTTGGCCGCATGGGGAGGTCCAGCCCCATGTCCTGCAGCCCCGGCTGGCTATACATACACTGGGGGCTCTGAGATTTGAAGAAAGCCTTTCTCCTGGGTGGGCTTTGAGGGCTGCTTATGTCCTCACCCCACAGGTGGTCCTAACATCCCAGAGGAGCCAGCAGCTGCCTAACAGGGGCCAAGGCCTTGCTGTTGGGCTGGCACTTAGATTCCAGCTCAGGAGACATAAATTCACCCCAGCCAGGCTCCTGGGGCAGCCAGTGCAGGGTGCCTGAAGCGTAGCAGGTGTCCTGGTCCCAAGTGCTCAGGCCCACGCAATTGAAGGAGCTGTTCCCGGTGGACCCAAGCCATCCTCCCTGCCCTTCCCAGCACTACTGTGCTCGCTCGCTCCCTACGCCAGTTACAGCCAGCGGGGGGTATTGAGTTCCCCTAAAAAGTGAAAAAGCATAGGTTCCAAAAGCCCCTCGGCGGAGAGCTGGGGGGTTCCCTGTGACCAAGGTCTGCTCTGTGTCCCAGCCTCCAGCAAGAAGCCCGTGCAGGCGCTGCCCTTGGTCCGTGCAAGAGCCACCCTGCCCGATGGCCCAGCGTGCTCAGGCGCAGGGCCCGGAAAGTTGTAGATGGCAGGGGCGAGGGAGGGGGCACGAAAAGCAATCAGGAGCCGGTCGAATGCAATTCTCGATCAATAGCGGCCCCTAATAAGTGTAATAGGTTTTAATCGAGTAATTATCCGAATTTTGACCCTATAATTTAGATGTTGGGGGGAGTTTGCAAGGTGCTTGAAAGAGATATGCATGCGCCCGTAATGGGATATCGACCGGACCGGGGGCGCGGGCCGCCCCATTACCGGCCGCTTTCCGCCGCTAAGCACATTTCCCCTTAACTGTAATCGAAGGGATTTAATTGTTTTTCCAGAGATAACCAGCGTTTTGTCACAATTAGTCCGATTTGTCCAAAAAAAAAAAAAAAGAGAAAGAAAGAAAAGAAAAGAAATAGCAAGAGAGAAGGGAGGAAGGCCAGGCGGGCAGAGGTCGCGGGAGTACCGCGCAGCCCTCCGGCCAGGCGCGCGCGGGCGCGAACCCCGCAGCCTCCCTGAGCGAGAGCGGCTCCGAGTCCAGCTCCAGCGGAGGCCGCGGACCCGGCGCGCTGCGAACTTTCCCGCGGGCCTTGGCAGCCGGGGCCCTCGTCAGGATCCCGGTGCTACGCACGGGAGAGGCCGGCGCCGGCCCCGGCCCCGGCCCCGGCCCCGGCCCCCGCTACTTACCCAGCGGCGCAGCTCCCGCTCCAGCTCCTGCGGCGGCGGCGAGGGCCCGGCGCTCCGGCTCCTCCGCACGAGGCGGGCGTCCCGCTGCGGCGGGGCCCGGGGCGCAGGGGGTACAGGGGGTGCTGGGAGCGGGGGTTGTGGGGCCCAGCAGCACGCAGCGGCGCCGGCGGCTGTTGAACTTGTTGGGGTCCAGGATGTCCAAAACCGAGAAGGAGGTGGGGCGCGGGGGCGCGGCGGGACGCACGGCTCCAGGTCCCTCGGGCGCCGCAGGCACCGTGTCGCTGGCGGCAAGCAGCGGGGCCCCGGCGCGAGGGAAGCCGTGCGGCTCCGCGCGCCCGTCCATGACGTCCCGGGCGGCAGCGGCGGGCAGCGGCGCGGGCCCCGAGCCCGGCCCGGAAGGCAGCGGCGGCGGCGGCGCAGGGACGTCCCCCGGGGCCCCCGGACCGTTGGTGCTCATGCCGGCTCCGCGGCCTGGGCCCGCGCCTACAGCGCGCCCATGCCCGGTGAAGCGCGCGCGCGGGCGGCCGAGCGCGGAGGATCCCGGCCGGTGATGCCTGGCGCCTCCTCCGCCGCGCCCGGCCGGCGCATTTATGGCGGCCCCGTGGAGGCGCCCACGCGCCCCACGCCGCGCACACGTGCGCCCGCCGCGGCCGGGACCCCGCCGCCTCGTTAGCGCGCGCGCGCCTAATTGGCTGCGAACGGCCCCGGGGGCAGGAGGCGGGCCCGGCGCAAGGTGGGACTAGCCGCGGCCGGATGGCCGGACGTGTGGGGTCGGGGCGCAGGCTTTCGCGGTCGTTCAGCAGTGTCACCGCGCCCCCCGGCCTGGAACCGCGCGCCGCTTCCTTGCGAAGGGGGAGGAGACAGCCGAGCAGTAAAGGACCGCGGGCTCAGACGCCTCGGAGGCCTTGGCAGGCGCGGGCCAGGAGCCCCGAGGTGGCCGGGACGCCCTCGCTCAGGCTCGGTCTCGCCTCCGTCCAGAGCCGGCTCGGGCTGGGCGGCACCGTGGCTGCCGGCCCCGCAGCTCCCGCTGGGCTCGCGCCGACACCTTGCCGCGTAGGATCCGGCCCCTCGCGCGCACCCCGCGGCCTTAGTCCCGCCGCGCGCGGTCGCCCCAGCGCGTCCCGGCGCTGGCGCAGGTTCCCAGCCCTAGGTCGGCGCACGCCCTTTGCTCACAGTCAAATTGGGGCCGAGCTGAGTGCCCGCGGGGCGGGGCCAGCAGCCCCCAGGTCGCTCGATAGACGTGGAATCGAATGAGAAATGCGGGCCGCCCGCGGCCCCGCCCCACGGATGGGCCCGAGATGGCGAGAGAATTGCAGGCGGCCTGCGCGAGTACCGAACCCCTCGAGTAAGGGGAAGATCACCGCAGACGCCCTGCCAAGTGAGAAGGCCGCGCGCGACCGAATGTTTGCACGCGCTTCGTCCTCAGCGGCGACACTTGCAGGATGGGCCCCGCCGTCCTCGCCAGTGCAGCCCGGCGCCCGCGTCGCAATCCTGCTTCGGCCGCCTGCTGCGGAGCCGACTGCCTCCGGGGGACCCAGGTGGGAGCTGGTGGCGGAGCGCGCGCGTCCCTCCGCGGGGTGAGTGCGCGCCTCCCCCTGCGTCCCCAGAGCCTGCTCTGCGCAAGGACGGGTCCTTTGCAATTACCGCGGGCAATGATCCTTCGGAATCAGAAATTAAAAGTTGGGGGAAATAATGGGGGACCGATTGGCTGTAATTTGGGCCAAGCTCCGACCTGCTGGGCCTCGGGGAGGCAAGGGCCGGGGCAGCTCAGGAGCCCTCCCCATCCCGCGCTCCTCGCGCGCGTGCTGGTCCATCCTGCGATCTAATCAGACCCACAACACTGTGTCCTTCCTTGCCAGGACTTGATTATTCTTTATCTTTAAATTATAAATCACCTCTGGGGAAGGAGGGTGGGTAATCTCTCATCGCAGGGAGGTAATTATCTCCTTCCTGCCCCCACCTAGGTCTCCGCTAGCTCCCTCCCCTCCCCAACTGAGTGTGAATATAGATGTTCGCTTCCCATTCACACACACACACACACACACACACACGCTCACACACGCTCACACACACTCACACTCATTCAGAAACACACAGGCGCATAAGCAGGGACTCATTCATGAGCACCCAGCCGGACACACAGCTCCGGAGAGAGTGCACACGTCCCTCTCTCTACTTCGCGGCCAGCCCCTTGCTTGTCTGCACCCCTTAGAGCTCGTGGGCAGCGTCCTAGCCCCTCCTCTGCTCCCCCGGGGTCCAGTTGCGGGTGGTGTGGGGATCCCTGGGAGCGGGAAGGGCTGAGCTGACCTCTGTGAGCCCGCAGCGCAGATCACCACGGCTTTGACCAGGCTGCCCCACCGCAGCCACAACCCTGCGGCCGGTTCTGGGCAGCCCTGGTCCAGACACCCACAGGTAGTGGGGGAGATGCACACGGAATCTGGCCTCTGGCAACTTTCAAGACAACATAAACACACAGCACACGTTTGGACCGGTGTAAACACAGTGCAATTCGGGACAGTTATCACCACACAGTAAATATACAACGTATTAAGTCCCCTGTGTAATAAGCAAATGATCATGGCATAGCACATTACTACAGGGTTTTCCCAGCACTCCACCACGGGCTCTCCCTGCCAATAGAGGGCTGGCACGGGGGGGTCTGGTGGCTGGCCCCAAGGTTCCCCCTCTCCACGCACCCTGCCCCTGCACACCCTAATGGGGCTGCAGCAGGCAGGGTAATGAACTGCCCATCTGCAGTCAGGCTGGGGAGCAGGAGCCGGGTCCTCGGGAGCTGGCAGGGCGTTTTCTCCATTGCTTCCCTTGAGAGGGGTGATGGGGGGCATAGGAGGATCTCATGGCAGCCTCCCGCTCCCCCACAGTCGCATCCCTAAGGAGCACCCCCCAGGCACAAGTGGCACCCTTCCCTTCCCTTCCCCCACAGGCAAGCCAGGGAGTCTGGGCCGTGAAGACGTCCTTTCACTCCTAATCACAATTGATTGTCAATTAAGCCCTCATTTGTGCAATCTTTGCCCATCTGCCATCTGGGGTTATCTCCAAGCCACCAGCCCGGCTTGTGGGGCCCCAGGTGGGCACTGACAGGTGACATCGTGCCTGGGACTGGGATGCTTCTGCCTGCCTGGCAGACAGGACACGTCTCCGTCACTGCTCATCCCCATCTGCAGTGTGCCGTTCCTGACGGGCGGTTGAGGGCACGACAGACATGAGACAGGGGTAGAAACCTGGGGGAGGGGTGACGGCAAGGGTCCCGAAGTAGCCCAGGAGAGGGAGCAGGTGGGCACTGAAATTTCTGGTATCTTCTTAGCATTATAGCTTTTTTAAATTGGGGGGGGCAAGAGCAAGTGGGGAGCCCCTGACACTGCTGCTAACTCGTCCTGCACTGACAGCCCCTCCTGCTTGGCAGTTGTAGCCATGAGCTCCACGTGACTGCTGAGATCTGCTCCCTCTGCTCGAGAGCGAGCGGAGTGGCCACTTTCCCTGTGCAAGTGGTGCGGGTGGGAGAACCTGCTCCTGGGGACTCTTGTGGACAGGCAGGGAGGTGTAGGGTCCTGATCTGGGCAGTGCATAAACCACCTCCACTCTGTGCTTACCTTGTGCTGCCTACAATCCACCCCGGGCCACCATTGTCCCATGCGGTCCACAGATGAGTGTCCAACTTCCTGAGTGTGGACTGGGTCCAGCTGCTGTCGCTGGGGCTGGGCTGCCGCTCTGTGGGGAGGGCACAGTGGGGGGGCAGACCAGGGGGTGGAGGCTCGCACCCCACCCCTTCCTCCCCACCTCCTCCAGCGCCTGGCGTGCCCTGTTGCACACCGGAGTCTGGAGGATTCGCGTGCAGCGTTCTCCGTACTGGTTTTTCATCGTCTTCTATGAGGCACAGCGCAGTTTTCTAAGCCATCTACAAGGACACCGCATTCTGAGCACCAAGAAGCAAGCAAAGCTCCAGCGCGGATCCCTGCGTTCAGCACCGCGGACAGCGACCCGAGTGCTGGGCTCCAATACCCAAACCGGATGTCCCGGGAGGAGGGGGTTGCGGGCCCCTGTCGGGTCCCGGCATCGCGTGGATCCTACATCCAGGCTGTGCCAGCACCTCCAGAGGCCCCAGTTGCCCGAGGGTTCTGACTCCCGGGGCTCCCGGCTGCAGCCCAGGGTTCGGAGAAGTAACGTGGGCCGCCCAGGCCTGGCTCCTTGGAGGAGTGAGCTCCCGGTGCAGCAGCCAGAGTCTGCGAGGGCCAACGGGGTACATCCTGAGCAGGGCGTCCACCTCCCCACCTGCTGGCCCTTTCTGTGCATCCCAGAGGGCTTACTGACCACGTGGTCAGGGGCGTGGAGACTGCACTTTGCAGAGCAGTAACTGAAGCTAGAGAGGATGCATTGTGTGCTCAGGGCCACCAAGGCTGTGGGATCACAGCTGCCCAGTGCTGGAGGAAGGGCAGTCCAGGCTAGGTGCCCAGAGGCACCTGCCTCACAGGTGATCCTGATGCCCTTGCTGCCCCTGCTCACTCTGGCCTCTTCACCTGCCACCAGCTCCAGGGTGCTGCCTTCCTGCCAGCGCCCGGGTTGTGGGCTCAAGTGTCCTCACTGTGGTGAATGTGACCTCACCAGGGGCAGCCAAGCCATAGGCCTGGGGGTGCCCTGGCACTGAGAGGCAGCCACAACGATGCCCACCTCACCTTTCACTTCCCTGGCCACAGCCTCGCCCTCTGCCTTGTGTTTCCCATCATTCTCAAATTGCCCTGAATCACAGACCCTCACAGGTGGTCATGGATCGTGTCTGGGCCCTGCAGCTGGCAGTGGGCCCTTTCCAACTGGGTCCTTGGGTTCCTGCATTGGTCCTGCATGCCCAGCAGTGGCTGGCAGTGCCCCCGGCTGCCTGGTCTCCTCGAAGCACCATGCCATCCTGCCCCCGGTCCTGAGCTTTTCATTTTCCCATCTAACTCACCTCAGGACCTTGGCCTGTTCATCGAGGTCTGACCGCAGACTCTGGGCTCCCAAACACCACGCATCTCACTGGCCCTGTGCCCTAATTGAAGGAGGCAAACAGCAAATGCAGATCTGCACTGACTAAAAATAGTGGGTCCAGAGGCCAGGAGAGGCTCATATCCATATGCTGCACTCCTTCCATGGGTGGTCCACTCAGCTGCCCCGGGGAAACCCTGGATTCTAGGCATGCAGTTGATGTGGGTCAGCCCGCTCCCTGCTGTGTGGACATAGCGCTGTGCATGCTGGGAGGAGCTGTCCTGGGCTGACAGACGCCTGCAGGTGCACAGCCCCCTCCAGAGCTCCCTCGGGTCAGCTGGTGGGATACAGAGTGCACCCTTGGGGGCTCTTTCTCCTTTCCCACAACCCCCATTCTCCTGTCCTGGAAATCCAGACCCCACCTGGGCTCCATCTCAGCCTCCCGGCCACAGAGCACCCTGCAGTGCATTCTCAGTGCAGAACTGAAACTGGGGATACAGGTACAATAATGCCCATTGCTCATCCCAGCCCTGCAGCCAGGCAAGCACGAGTCAGAAATGTGGTGGACGGGGTGACCCTCACCCCGCTCTTCCTTCCTGCTCTCTCCCTCCCAGCCACTGCTCCTCTAGGGACGTGCACTTCCCGCAGGGCCGTGTGACGTGGGTGGCATCAGCTGCGGGAGGCCCCTGGCTCTGGAGTCCCGGCCCCAGCCCCATGAGCACAGGCTCCAGTGAGCAGCTGGGTCCGGGCCTGGGATGCAGGCTGAGGCCATGGAGCCCGGCCTGAGGCAGCGAAGCGGGGGCTGCCGCCATCCACCAGCGTCAGAGCAGGACAGAAGTGGCCATCGTCGCCTCCCCAGTGCCCATCTCGCCCAGCTCTCCTGCCTCGTCTCCCCCGTGACCGAGTTCCGGGCGTCTCTGGCTTCCTGTTCATACCCACCTGCCGCACTGAGGAGCCTGTGCTGGGGCTCCCTACGGGCGCCTGCCTCAAGTAGCGCATGCCATCTGCCCTCGCCCAGGTGCCACCCTTCAATCAGTGCCTTCCGCGGAAGGTGGGGCTGGGTGGGCCTGGGGAGCCTAGTGACCCTGCCTCCAGGAGGGGCCACCCGTGTCCTGCTTCCCGCCCTCAGGGGGTCTCCGGGAGCCTAAGCAGGGGTAGGGGCCCGCGCAGGGCACGCGCGGCCTGGGTCAGAGCGGCAGCGCCGGTGAGCTGGGCCAGGCGCCCTGGAGGAGGGAGCGAGGCGGGGGACACTGGGCCCCAGGGCGCCGGGGTGGAGAGGGCCCTCAGGCGGCGGCCCGCGCGGAGGCCGGTCCCCGCGAAATGAGCCTAATTGAGGTTAATGGCTGCTGCCCGGCCCCTCGGTTATTAAATTATTATCACGCGCATGAATCATAATTAGTTTAGTAACCGCGCCGCGGCTCGGGGGTCTCCGGGCTGCGCTCTGACACCGCGCGCCGCGCCCTCTACTGGCCGGGCTGGGTGCTGCGCCCGCCGCCGACCCTGGGGCGGACTCGGTCCTGTGCAGGGGGAGCTCGGCTCCGCTTCGGGGGGCGCTGTGCCGTGCAGACCTGGGGTGCGGGGGGAGGGAAGGGAGAACACCCCTCCCCGCGAGCCCCTCCCTCTCCCGTCCCTCCCTCTCCCCATCCCTCCCTCTCCCGTCCCTCCCTCTCCCCATCCCTCCCTCTCCCCATCCCTCCCCCTCTGCCTCTCTCACCATCCCTCTGTCTCTCTCTATCCCTTTCCCTCTCTCCCTCTCCTGGGCTCCTCTATTTATTTTCCCTCTGTGGCTGGAACATATTGAAGGGGAGGAGAAGGCAACGCGGAGACCCCCATGCACCGCGCAGTTTAACGATTTCAAATGAGCCCGGCGCGGCCTGACAGTCCCGTGTCAGGGCGGCGATGACGGCTAAAATTACCCGGAATCAATATCCTCACCGGGTGTCCCGGGCTGATAAGCTCCGCCAAGACAATGTTGACTATTAAAGTCGACAGCTTGAGATATTACACTATTAGTTATGCTATTTTTAATAATCTATAATATTTGGGTGATAATTAATTAATTATACGGGTCAGATAATATCTAGGGCTGGAATGAGGTCTGAGGGCCCATTACCACGGTAATGAGAAAGGAGAATCTAATCTGGGGCAGGTGCTGCCGGGCCGGTGCAGGGACCCTGGCCGCTTGCAATTGAGGACAGGACTTCTTGGCGCTGGGTGCAGGTGCCTGGGGCCCTCTCCCATGCGCCTGGAGCATGCCCCCTCCCTGTACCCCACTGTGTGCACCTGGACTATCTTTGGGCCCAGAGACCCATCTTGCCCCCTGCGGACACCGCCAGCCCCTTGCTGCAGGCAGACTATGATCCCAGCGGTGGCTGGAGCCCTGGGACGGTTCCACTCTCTTCCCTACTCTGGTGTCCCCTCACCCCAAGAGGCTTTCTCCTGCCCACCTGCCCAGGACCTTTGCACCAACCACCCCTTTCCCTACTGCTCCAATGCCATTTCTTCAGAGGCCCCTGAGTGTCCACCATGATGCCCTGAGGTTGAGACAGCAGTGCAGGAGGATGCATCCCCTTCTCCCGTGCTTTGCTCCTGCCTGCTTCGAGGTGCGCAGTGCCTGGGACCACCACCCCGGGAGGCAGCTGCTCCTGCTGCTCAGAGGCTCTCTGGAGCAGAGCGCGCCATGCCCACCTTCACTGGGACCCAGCTGCCCCCTGGGTCGCCTGGCCCTCAGCAGCGCCACCTCCTGGGGGATGCAGACCCCGACTCTGGGACCCGCACAGCCCTGGCCCCTTGGCCCAGTCACCCGCCCCGGTGACAAATGCTCCTGCCCAGAAAAAGTGTTTTATTGACTTAACTCCTAGAAAGATTTTAAAAGTTGTTTTTGCGGCATTGGGGATCAAACTGGGCCTGGCAGTAGCCAGGCAAGGGCTCTGCTTTGAGCCCACCCAGCCAAATTCACGCGCACACATCAGTGTACATACACATGCATGTGAGGGTTGTGCAGACTCCCGTCACACGCACCATCTCTGGTTGTCTTCTCCCACGTGGAGGGAGGCCCGGGCAGCTTCCACGGTCGCCCTGACCCCAACTCCAGTGTTCCTTATCATCCGGCCCTGCATGTCGGAGCACATTGTCACGAGGACTCCTTCAGAAACCAGTCTGGCTTCTGGAGGACAGGAAGGGCATGGGGTGGTGGGTGGCTGGCTGCTGGATCAGGGCTGGAGGACGTGGATGGACACTTTCCTGGTTGGACCTGAGCTGCCTTTGTCCTTTTCCAGTTGTTGTTTTGTGGCAGTGAGTTGAAAACACCCGTGGTAAAACGAGGTATTTCAAACACACAGGAAAACAATGAGGACAGTCAGCTCCCTCAGCTCTGTGCTTTCAGACGCAACTGTGGTCACCAGTGGAGTTTTCCTGTTCTGAATCATTGCTTCCTTCGGGAATGGTTAAATGCCCCAGGCATTAAAGTGCTTTACCTGTGTTTCAGGCAAAGAAAAGAATGCCTAGGTTCAGACTGGAAAGAAAAGAGCACAGCCCTCCCAGTGCAAAGATGTGTGGTCGAAGGCACAGGCAGGCCCAGGTCAGCACCGCTGAGCAGTAAGACCCGGAATTACGGGGGAGCGAGGGGGTCCTGCATTCTCTGGAGGGATTTCTCCACCCCCCCCCCAGCGTCACTCTGTCCTGAGTGCTGGATGTGCTTTGTGGGTATTCTGCTGAAGACCTCTACCAATGTTTTTGGGAGATTTCTCACCGCAGTTCCTTCTGTCCTATCTTTCTCGGGTTTGGGTCTAGGGTGACACCCCTACCTCATGGAGTGTGTTGGAAATCTCACCCCTTACCCGTTTTCTCTGAGACTACGTGGCTTTTTGTTTCTTTGGTGCTGCAGAGGAACCACCCGAGGTAAACACTCAGCCCCTGAGCTGCACCCCAGCCCTTGTCTGATCTTTCAACTTTGAGATGGGTCTCGCAGTGTACCCAGACCAGCCTTTTGTTCTTTCTGCTTCAGCCCAGCAAGATGCTGGGACAGGTGGGCACTAGCGCACCGAGCTAGAAATGGAGTTACTTTTATTTTCAGTATATCCCCAATATACAAACATTCCAGCAGCAAGCTTTCCGCAGATGCGAATGGACCTCATATTATGAACATTTATAGATTCACACAAATGACAGAAGTAACTCCCGTATCTGCAAGACCCGACACACAGCAGCACAGGGCTCAAGTAGAGCCCAGGGTGTCCAGAAGCAGCAGAAAGAGCAGCAGTGATGTGGAGGGGACTCTTGGACGTGCAAAGCAGTGACCAGGGACTCAGAGGTGAAAATGCTGTGCCGTCCAGTCCAGTACCACCACCGCAGGGTAACTGTGAAAGTGAGAGTAGTTTATTTAGCCGGGCGTGGCAGTCCATGCCTGTCATCCTGGCACTCAGGAGACTGAGGCAGAAGAGCCACATGAGCTTGAGGCCAGCCTGGGCTACAATAGCAAGACCCTATCTCAAAAAAAAAAAAAGTTTATAGCATTTTGTGTGTTTTTGGTTTTTGTATGCTTTATACTGTGTATTTGTGTAAGAATCATTTTGTTGGACTTACAAATGAATCCAATTTACAAATGTCCTCCTGGAGCAGAGTGGTTCATAAGTCAGGGACAGGAAGCCCCACAGCCAGGATTTTCCTTTCCAGAACTTGGCTGGCGGCGACTTCAGTGAGTGGACACAGGAGCCGGGGCCACTCATTCTCAGTGGGCCTTCGCAGTTCTCGGCTGCATCTGTGTGCAGGTGCCTGGTCCTGCAGCCCTGCTCTGCACAGGGAGCCCCTACTGCCAGGAGCTCTGTAAGCCTGTGGCTGGGCACAGGGTCTCCCTGACTGGGGCCCTCAATTTTATTAGCAAAAAACCAGCTTCTGATGTCATGGATGCCACCCAAGGGTTTCCATGGACTCCTGCTTTGGCTCTGTTTTTCCCTGCTTCGGGTTGCTTGGTTTGTTTATTTGTTCTTTTTTGCTCTTGTTTTTCTGTTTCCCCAGAGTGGAGATGTGGATTATTGATGAAGTCTTCAAATGTAAATGTTTACTGCTGAACGTTTCCTTCTGAGTACTGCTTTACCCACACACCACACATTTAACACTTTTCTTAGTTCAGCGTGTTTTCCAGTTTCCCCAGAGCTGACTTCACTGCTCTATGGATTATTTAGAAGTGTGTCGATACCTGATAATTTGCCGTCACTGACTTGCAGTTTGGTCCTCTGGTGGTCAGTCAGAGCGCACACTATACATGCTCGCCATAATTCTTCGGCCCACAGAACGGTTCTGTGGATAGCAGTGAGAAAGATGGGGCACCCTGCAGCTGCAGGGCAGCTGCTTCAGGGCTGCCCAGGTCTCCTCCATCCTTGCTGGTCACCAGCCTGGCTGTCCATTGTCACCATGAGGGCATATCAAGGTCTCCGTGGTGACGGGGGTGTCACTCCTGCTCTGGGGTCTGTCTGTTTTTGTTTCATGTATTTTGAAGTCTGCTGTGGGGAACTGTCCAAGCCAGTCTCAGGGCATCATGGTGGAAGAATGTCAGTGCGTCCTGGAAGGGGCGTCAGCTCTGGCCACGCCTGTGGTCTTCCGAGTCTGCAGTGCATTTTGCACATCCTCTGACTTCTGACTTACTGACAAACTTACATTAAAGTGGGTTTCGCATGGCCAGCACGTAGCTGAGTTTTTTCCTGATCCGGTGTTGCTATTTATCGGTGTGTTTGGACCATGAACACATGATATAATTGTGTTTGGATCCAGGTCTGATACTCCTCTGCCTGTTTTTCTCCTCTTGTTGTGGCTCTGTTACTTTCCCTTTCCTGCCTTGTCTTTGACAGTTTCTGTGTTCTTCAGCATCCACTTCAGTTTGTCACCTTTTAGTTGCATCTCTTGGGCGTGTCCATTTTCTGTTGCTGGATTGCTTTGTAAAGAAAGAGGCTTCCTCCCTCGAGGTTCTGGTGTGAGGCCAAGTGCATGTGTGCCCGTGTGTGTGTGTGTGTGTGTGTGTGTGTGCGCGCGCGCGCGTGCGCGCCCACCCTGGGCTTCTCCCTTCTCGTGGAGCCCTCGGGGTCACATCCAGGGCCCTGATGAACCTGTATAACCCTAACCATCACCCTGGGGCCGCCTCTAACATCTGAGCTGATCCCTGGGGACACGTGAGCCTTGTGTCAGACCGCAGGCCCAGAACACGGCGTTGGTCTTTTGGCCTCTTCTCTGTGCTGTCCACACTGCCTTCCTCTCCCTGGATTCGAGTTTTCCACCCCAAGTGGAAGGTGCCACGGTCTCCTGGTCAGTCCAGGTGCATGCTGCTCCCCAGGATTCATTTTGCCCTCAAGTGCCACAAGTGTTCCACAGGGTGAGAAGTCAGTCAGCCCTGTGCCTGGCACCCCACCGTCTATCTGTCTGCCGTCGACCTGTCCACCTCAGGCCTGGTTCCAAGCTCTTCAGGCCGCTGAGCTGCTGGAATCCTCCTTGTCTCTGGCTCTCTCAGGCATTGTCTTTGTCTTTGGTTTCCTGTCATCAGGATTTGGTGCTTCTGGGCATGGATTTCTTTGAGCTTGTACCCTTTGGAATTCACTGAGTGTCTCGAATCTATAACTTTAGGTTCTTTTGTAGATTTTGGAAACTTTCAGTCACTGTCTTAGTCCATTTTGCTTTAACAGAATATCCACACATGGGTAATTTATAAACAAAACAATTTTATTTCTAGTAGCTCTGGCTAAGTCGTCTTGCTGAGCACCACCCCCCACCACCACCAGGAGGGATCAGCTTTAGTTTTAGGCCTTGTCCCGGGTGGCAGGTGTGTCTGCTCCCCTCCCCGAAGACCCTGTGCCCACCACCACTGCCCGGGCCTCCGGCCAGCAGGCAGACTGCCTACACCTGGGGATGCGTGGGTCAGAGCTGTCTCCTGGTCACACAGGTCCCTGAGGCTCTGTTCATTGGCTTAAAAACCTTTTCTTTTTTCTTTTACTTGGCTGGATAATTTCCATTGGTCTCTCTAAAAGTTCCCTGATTCCTATGTCTCCTCTATTTTCCTTGAGTCCACCAGTGAATTGTAAACTTTGGTTATCACATTTCTCTATTCTAAAATTTCCATTTGATTCCTTTTTAGGAAGCAGCCCCTCTTTCTCGGCCGAGCCTCTGTTTGCCCTCGCTGCTGGGGAGATGTCGGTGGCATCCGCCTGCAGTCCTGCAGATGCGAGCCAGGGCCGCTCTCTGTCTCCTGCTCACCGCTTGTGCAGTCCCTCTGGATTAACCTGTCCTGCCTGTGGTGGACACAGACACCAGGCTCTGGGACTCTGCTGTGCTTGGTGCGAGGGACTGCACATGGGGCTGGGCGGTGACATCACTGCGTCCAGTTTTTCTTCATGGTGCCATCTGGCCCTGCCCGGGCCACACTGCCGGGTGATGCAGAGAGCCCGGACCCATGACTCCAGGTTGCCTTTCGAAGCGACTTTTTCTAATTCTCTCGGTCCTTGCTGCCTGACAAGCCAGAGCCCATGAGGAGAATTTTTCCTTCTCGCTGTTTCTTTACTCTGAAACACAGGTTGTTCCAGAGAATCAGGTGGCTGCTGGTGTTTCTCCTGTGTTTACTTTCAGAGTACAATGCTGTGCCTCACCAGCCCCATGGCGACCAGAGGGGTGTTTGTCCCTGTGTCATTGCCTTGGTTGGGTGGCGCCAGGGTTTCATCAGAACTGCTGAGTCCCGGGCAATGACAGCCACTTTCCTCCGTGACTCGCAGTGCATCTCCCCACGATCTCCTCAGAGGTTCCTGCATCCCTTTGGCGTGGGTTTATTTTAGTTTTTTTCCCCCCAGTACTGAGGACTAAGCCCAACCCCTTCACACTAAGATCCATCCATGGCTGTTTTTTAAAAATCGTTTAAGACAAGATCTCAGTAAGCTGCTAAATCTATCCAGGCTGGGTTGAACACGTGACCTGTCTGTCTCAGCCTCCCAGGAGGGTGGGGCTGTAGGTGTGCGCCACCATACCCAGCTCCCATGGGACTCAGATTGCCTTCCCGATGGCTACCGATTGCTGGCGTGTATTGGCCACTCGTGTGTGTTCCTTGGTGAAATATCTGTTCGGATCATTTCCCAGTCTATTTTTAATTCCTTGTTTTGGTGCTTGGCCATTTGCACACTAGGGTGGCTGCAGTCCCTGTGACAACAGTGTGGCTGCGACCCAGTGATGGAGAGGTAGGGAGCGTCCTGGGAGCCTGTTGGGCCCTGCAGACCCTGCTCTGTGGCTCGAACCTCTCCAAGCGTCCTGCTAGCCCAAAGCCCTGGGGCTGCGGCTGCGCTGCAAGGTGGGCTGCTGCTGTGTGGTTCTGGTCTGGGTGGGCCAGCCTGGGTTTCTAGGCTGGTGCAATGCCCTGTTTCACCCTGCTCTGGGGTTTTCTGTGGCAAACACTGGCTGCCCCTTGTGTGGCGTGGGAGGCTTGTCTCTGGTTCCTGGTCCCATGGCCTCCCTGGGAACCCCTTCCTGAGGGACAGGGCCACTGCCTGCTCAGCTTTTCCCAACAGAAGTCCTGGCCCCAAGCCCTGCCTCCTGGGTCGCTGCAGCCTGCATCCTAGGCAGTGGCAGGAGACTTCCCACAGCAGAGGGCAGGGGAGGAGCTGAGAGCTGTACTCTGAAACGCACCCTGTGCGGGGAGGGGGAAGGGGAGTGCTCCCACCCTGTTGAGTCCTTCAGCTGAGAGAAGTCATGGCATCCACACCTGCAGACTGAGCCTCATGGATCTGGGGACGCCTGGAGCCACCAAGGGAATGAGCTGCCTCTTGTGAGGTGTGGCAGCTGTGTGTATGTGTGTGTACTTGTGTGTGCACATGTGTGCATTCCTAGGAGCCATCCCAGAGGAGTGAGGGGGTGGGGGGGTCTCCGCTCCCTGGGGTCCATCCTGAGATCCCTGCCGCTGTGGGGACCAGAGCCCTGGGCCTGCACAATGCAGGGTGCTGCCTTGCTCAGGAGGGGACCCAGACAGCCAGAGCCCTTCTTTGGTTCGGCACCAGCACCAGCTGGGGGCCAGGGCTCAAACCAGGACCCAGGTCTGTCCGCCCCCGTTGCCCTGGGACCAGGCAGGGGTCAGCAGAGGGAAGAAAACTGAGGCAGGCTGGGGCAGTGACTCCCCTACCCTGGGCCAGGATTTGGGACTGGAGGTCAGGGGCCAGACAGGGAGCGCCGCCAGCCCAGTGTGGGATGTGAGGAGCTCTGCACTGGAACAGGATGGGGCCTTGGGGGGGGGGCTGGGGTCATCCCGCAGCTGCAGAAGCTGCGCCCAGGCTCGAGAATTGGCCTGTGTCCCAAGGGCACCCGGAGACACCTGTCCAGGGGCAGAAGCCACCACCAGCACCCCAGGAAGGGTTAGGGCCTCTGCACTCCCTGAAGAGGATGTTCCTCTTCCAGCATCCAGGCTGGGGGCCTGGGGGTGTCACAGACTTGGATTCCCAGGGGAGAATGATCAGGCCAGTGGGTGCCATCGGGGCTCCTGGGAGGTGAGTTTGCCAATGAGAGAGTGAGCCCCCGTCCCCAGGATTCCTCCATACCCAGCGGACCCCAGAGAGCAAGGGGCCAGAGGAGGCACTGGAGCTCAGGTCAGGGGTCCTAGTCCCCGTAGAAGAGACCACAGGCACCTCAGGGGCTCAGACCGCCACCCCAGTGGCTCAGCCCACCACCCCAGTCATGGAGACCAAGAGTGCCAGCCTGCAGGGTGGACAGCAGGTGGGGAAACTGAGGTAGGAGGCAGAGGATGCTACAGCCATGAGGATGGGCAGGGTTGGAGGGTGAGTGGGATCCTTGTTCCCCTGAGCTGCCCCCAGCCCTGTGGGCATCTGCAGCCCAAGAGGCACTTGTACCTGTGCCCTAGGGTTCTGCCTTCCCAACCTTTGCCTGCAGGGCCAGGCCTGGGTCCCTGGATGTGGGGTGTGTCAAGGAGTCCAGAGGCTCCTCCTCACCACCACTGCCGTGGGTCTCATTGGCCAGGTCCCCGAGTGTGGCCAAGCTCCGGGTGGCACTGCCCTTTGGGGTCCCTACCATCTCAGGCCTGCACATGTGTCACCCTCCCCTGGCTAGGTGTGGATGGTGGCTTTGGTTCTGGATGCCTGGTTTGAGCTGGGGGTGGTGCTGAAATGAGCACCTCCTGCTGGTGCCGGGACTCCTGTGGGGAGCCCAGCTGGTGTGGCCCTCGCTCCAGGCCAGCTCCATCATCTCCCCTATGTCTCTTCACCCTGTGCTCCCCAGGGCCAGGCAGGGTGGGAGCTGTTGGCTCAGTGCAGTTCAAGGGTGGGAGAGCTGGCCGGCCCTTGCACTCATCTTTCCCTGGCTCGGGGGATGCCTCAGACTGACGTCTGCTGGGGAAGCGGTTGGGCACACAGCTTAGATGGGCTGGGCACCCACCTGGCCCCTCCTGAGGCTGGTCCTGCTTCTGGGCAGCCTTTGGCTGGGAGCTCAGCTTGCCAGCTGCCCATATAGGGCTGGAGCGCCCTCCTGCCTTAGTCTCCTCACTGATGATGCAATCTTACAGACTCCCTGCAGTGTCACTGGGGAGACCAGGGTTAGTGCAGGGTGCTCTGTGACCGCAGGCTGCCCTGTTTAGCAAGAGATGGGGATGGGACCCACATGTGCACAGTGCGCTCACTGATGAGGGATGGAAAACCAGCACCATGTAGATAGTGCTGAACTGAGCACTCCGTGTGGCTTCGAAGCACACATCCACCTCCTCCGCCCTGCCCATGCAGCCGGCCTGGCCGAGTGGGTCACAGGTCCCAGGAGGCCCTGGGCTCAGAATCGCAGGCTCTGCAGTCTGCCGTGGCTACAAGGTTTCAGCCAAGCTCTGCCCCAGCCCTGGCTCTGTGCTGAGCCATGAGGTTGGTTGGCCTGGCACACCGTCCTGAAGGTGCGCCTGCCGATGCGGGTGGGCAGATCCTGGATTCTACCCTGAGGCTGTGCCAGCTGCCCCTTTGGGCAGAGGAGAGTCCCTGCCTCTCATGGTCAGCCCAAGCCTGTCCAGGTGAGGGGAAGCATCCCTGGTGGAAACCCAGTGCAAGACCAACCTGCCTGGAACTCCTTGCTGAGGCCCCTCATCTTCTTCAGACTCCTCCCTCCCACCGCCTATGTGACCCCCCAGGGGACCAATGTGTCCATGTCACACCTCAAGCCCCAACACCTAAGGACAGAGGTTAGGGGAGCATACTCCTCCATCTGCAGCAATGGAAGGACAGCAAGTGTGTTCCTATTGTTTTGGAGAGAATAACTTCCTAATGTGTCTAATCTGAAAGTGGATCCTGGTGGGGGGAAACATAGGATAGGGAGACTGTGTGAAGTTCTTGCTCTGTTCACTGTTCACCATCATCACCACTGCCCTCACCATCACCACCACCACTGCCACCACCATCCCTACCACCACCATTACCCTCATAATCAATGCCATCATCACCACCATCATTATCACCATCACCATCATCACCACCATCTCACCATCTTCACAATCACCATCACCACCATCACCACCATCTCACCATCTTCACCACCACTATCACCACCATGGCCACCACTGCCACCGTCACTGTCATCTCCACCACTACTACCATCACCACCACCCAGAGCTGGTGACAATGGTGCAGTAGAGGTAAGCCTGTACTGCCTGCTGGATGCTCTGCATGTTACATTTCTTGCTCTGTCACAGCCTAGTGACAGCCTAGTCATTATCCTATTTCACAATTGAGGACTCAAGAGAATGAAGGAGAGAGATGGAGGTTCCACACTTTTCCAGTGGAGGACTCAGGGCTTGCATATGCAGGAAGGGCATGGCTTCTCTGGCCCTGTGGCTACCGGAGGGTCTTGGAGCCCTGTCCTCCTGCCGCCAGTCATCTGCAGGTGTAGGGGATGACTGTGTCACCCTCCCTCAACTGTGGAGAGCTTGGGGGAAAGCTCGGTGCTCTGTCTTCTCTCTTCCAGGCTGTTTCCTCTGTTCTCATTCCTGCACTTTGACGGGTGTGCTGTGCCCTGTCTCATCCCGAGATGACCCTTCTTGCTTCATTTCCACTAACAGGGGATCCATAAAGGCTGAGGGCAACCCTTCCCCTACCCCAAGTACACCACTGCTCAACTGAGGGTAGGGAGAAGGGTGTGGACCATCCTGCCCCAACCTGCACCCTGAAGCTGGCCTGCTGTCTCCTGTCCTTAAAATGAGGACTGTGTCACCTCTCTTGCTTTCAACAGGGATTGAGGGTGGAATGATGGGGTACAGGTCCCCTGGCACTGTGTGACCCCGAGTTTCCTGGGCCCTGATAGGGCAGGATGCAGGCTGGCTGCAGAAGGGCTGCTGGAGACTGGGGTGCCTCAGGCCAAGCTGGCCCTCAGGGGTCTGTCCTCAGGTAGCTGGGAACCCCACTGAGGACCTGGGGCTCAGAGCCAGGAGAGCCTGGTGGATGCGGCCCCAGGCACCCACCTCCCACACTCATAACTATTGTTAATTAAGACTGTCTCCATTATAGGGCTAATTAACAATTAGCATAAACATAATTAGCCAGCACTGACATTTAACTCATTACATTGTTTAAATAATTTTCGGAAATTGCCCCAAGCGCATTCTGTCAGCTTGCAATAATGGCTGTACTTTGTCATGTAAATTAAGTGACATTTGTGTTGTTGCTGTCCCACCTTGCGAGATAGTCACCCCTGCCTCCCTGTCTTTCTGTCACCGACATGCTGCAGCACTACGGTGGCCTAGGGGAGCATCCTGGGCTCCCAGGCTCCTGCTGTGACCTCAGGGGTAGAAGGAATCCCACACTGTGTGCCACAGCCCTGCCCCAGGGCCCTGGGAACCCAGTCCCAGAGGAACTGCCACTGGAGAATTCCCATCACCTCGGCTTCTGGAAAGTTCTAGCCAGGGTCAAAGTCTCTGGGTGTGTGGAGATGGGCGCCCCCGGACCTGGTCCTGCAGCCACATCTTCCCTAGCTCTGGAGGCTTGGCAGTCACAGGCAGCAAAGCCCTCCTGATGTGAGGTAGCTGTGGCTTCCGTGCTGAGGACCCAGTGGATACCTAGGCTGTAGGCCAACAGGCTTCTCCTCAGCCTGCAGCCTCCAGCCCTGGGTCCTGCCAGTGACCATTACTACAGAGGTTGCTGGGGGCCTCCCTGCATCCTCCTGGGAACTCTGGTCTTCACAGGACCCTTCTGACCAGGCCCTGGGGGCCCCTCCCTTGGCCAGGTCTCAGGCCCCTGGGCCCCAAGTCCAGCCCAGGTGCCAGCCCTGGGTCCCTGGGGGAAGGATGGCCCCTAGCTCAGCCAGCACTGGGCAAAGCAGTCCCTGGACATGAGCCTGACCCATCTGGCTTCCGGGCTTCCCCTCAACCAAAATCCACACTGATGACTGTCCTTGCTGACCATCCTCCTTGGATGTCCTGGCTGTGATGTGGGCACTGCCAGGGCCCTGTGTGACCGTTTCATCCCCAGCTCCTTCTGTTTGTCCCTCTCCCCCTACCCTGTCCCTTCTTTTTGTCACTGCGAGCAGCATCTGAAGCAGGGCCCAGTGCCCCTCCTTCCTGGCCCTGCCTGCTGTTGGGTGACCTCTGTGGACTATCACACCACTACTTGCCCCACCCCCTGCCCCTTGCTGTGTCCTCAGGAAGGCTGGTGCTGATTCCTGCCTGCAGGCTGTCCTTCCTGTCCTGCTGCCCAGGTGCCACCAAGAACCTGAGGATGTCATGGCCACCTGCTGCTGTGTTGGTGTCAGCCCCAGGGACGCAGTTGGATACCGAGTTCAGTCCCACGGTAACTGCTGTCAGCTCCCTTCCCGGGCAGAGCCAGTGGCCTGTGGCCCAGGGCAGCTAAATCAATGTCCCATGCGTTGTTGGGATCCAGTTCTGGCTGTTAAGTGCTTGTCAAGTCCACAGCCCTCTCGCGACTCTATAAAATTCCCGGGAATTATAGGAGCGCTGGGGTCACATAATTCATTGCACAGTAGATTTAACCTGGCGGCCAGTAATTCATATTTGTGGCGATAATATTGTTTTCCACTTTCCGAGAGTTATCGCCATGTCTCCCTTCCAGGTCACTATGTATATCAAAAATCAATTTGGAAAGATGGATACCGTCAGGGAATAAAGCATGAAGGCTTGGCCTCCCCTCGCTGCCCTGCTCCGCTGGGGTCCTGGGCGGTGGCGGGCTCTGACTGCTAGCCTTGGACACCAGACCAGGAAGTCATGCTGGGTGTGCAGCCCTCTCCTCCTCCATCCACACCTCCAGCCCTGGGCTGCCCTGGGGCCCCCATTTGTGGCTGGAGAAACTGGCTGCCCCCCTCCCCCCTCCCCCTGCCTCTCCCCAGCTCACTGGTGCCAGGCAGCCCGGCAACCACCCCCAGAGTGGATGATGCTGGGTAACACTTGATTTCTGGGGAGGCCAGGGACCCAGGGAAGGTGACCCAGATCCTGCCCTCAGCCCTGGGAGTACAGCAGGTGGCCAGGGACGGAGGTGTCTGCGGGGCAGGGACGGAGGTGTCTGCGGGGCCCTAGGGTACAATTTTACCACTGTGCTGCCTGTCACACCCTTGTGCTGCCCCGGGGGACAAGACCTCACGTACAGGCAGGGTGTCACAGAAAGGACCCCGAGCCACCCAGGCCCCAGAAAAGCATCCCTGAAATGTACAGAAATATTACTGCCCATCGAGGACATGTGGAGGCTGGGGACAAGGGGGTGGTTCAGGTTGCCAGCAGCCTCTGCATGGGTCCAGAGAGACCTTGTCCTCAGGGCTGCCTGCAGGTCCTGAGGTGCGGTGTCCTATAGGGGCACCGGCATGCCCAGGCAGCAGTTGGGTGTCAGGGTTCACATCTGGGTGAGCCCCAAAGCCTCATGGGTGTGCAGGTGGGGTCTTGGGAGCTGACAGTTCATGGGGCGCCATCTCCTGGGTGGGTTCCTCCATGTGTTGCTGCTTGTGTTGGGGGAGGCAGTGTCTGGTCTGGGAGGGGCCTAGGGCTGCCTGGAGGAGCCCCCCATTGCCCCCCACCGCACTTGCCCACCACCATGCCACACAGGGAGCAGCTTCGCTCCACAATGCTCCTGTGTGCCTCCTGCTTAGAGCCAAAATAACCCTCTTCTCTTAAGTGTCCAAGTCAGTGTCACAGCGAGAAGGTGACTGAGACAGTGGGGACTGAGTGTGCAGAAACCTTGTGGAGTCTCTAGGCACTGTAGGAAGCCCAGATCCTCTGAGGCCAGGCAGAATTTCCCTTCCTGTGCTGGAGAAGGGTCCCCAGGGGTGCTGAGCTCCCTCTGCAGCCTGGTACGGTGTCAGTGTCCCTGCTTGAAGCCCCACCCCCATCTGGTGGGACCAGGTGTACCCCAGTGACTCCAGTGGACCTGGGTGCCCTGTGGCAGCACAGGATGGGTGCACACATGGGATTTCCAAGGTCTCAGTCACTTCCCATGACCAGGAAACAGTGCCCAGCACCCTCAGCCTAACGGTGTGCAGGAGCAGTCCATGGTCAGCTGGTCCAAGCAGCACTGACCCAGCTGAGAAAGGTGCTTGGCCTGTGACAGCTGATGCTCCGTGGGGGCAGGAGGGAGATGGGTCCTTCTAGGCTGTGCAGCACAGCCCCATCCCACCTGGCCCCCCAAACCAATCTGTGTGCCCCATGACCCAGTCACCTTCCCACTGTGGGCTCCGGGGACCTTTTTGATCTCAGCGTAGCACACACCTGTGTGCCCAGGCCACACAGGCCCAGGTGTGGACATCAGCCCTCATGCCTGGCTGGGGTCTCCACGCAGTCTGGGCTTTGGAGGAAACAGGCAAGCTCTGACCCCTGCCCGTGGCTTCCCAGGGTGGGAGGAGCAGGCTTAATTACACAGCAGCTAATGACTGCCAGGAGACCGGTTGTAGGGACACTGGGATATTGGCCAATGGATCACTGTCCAGTGAGGGCTGTGGCTGCTCACCATTGCTGCAAGAAGGGTCTCACCGGCTAGTCAGCACTGCACTGCCCCCACCAGAATGCAATGTCATCCGGGTTGCATTTAATTAGGAAAAGAAAGCTAGGCCAGGGGTTTAGCTCAGTGGTATAAGCACCTGCCTTGGAAGTACGCAGTCGTGAGTTCAATCCCTGGTACCAAAAAAAAAAAAAAAGAAAAAAAGAAAAGAAAAAAAAAAGAAAGAAAGAAAAGAAAAAGAAAAAGAGAAGAAAAGAAAAGAAAAGAAAAGAAAAGAAAAGAAAAGAAAAGAAAAAAGAAAAGAAAAGAAAAAAGAAAAGCTGCCAAGAAGCAGGGGCAGAAATGCCAAATGGGAACAGAACTAAACTCTGTCCCACTCCCCAGACAGCTGGAGAAGCTCTCATGGGCCATGCCGGGTGCTGGTGACCATAGGCTAGGGACCATCCAGGGTCCATGGGAGCTGGCTTGGAGCAGGGCTTATGCAGGGCGTGCTAGGGAGGCTTGTGCTCTAAGGTGTCAGGGACTCTGGGGCCTAGAGGCCAGCAGGACTGGCTGGATGTGCTGGGCCCTAGGCTGCGTGCTGTGTCCTGCCCCTAGGCCTGGGCCTGTCAGGGTCCCTCAACCTCCTGAGCTGCTCCCCCCCCCCCCCCCGCCACAGCCAAGCATCTGTCTGTGGCAGGAGGAGGTGCATGGAGGTAGGGGGTCCACAGGGTCTGGGGCTAGATTTGGCAGGGGCCAGCCTGATGTGGGTCCTCACACCAGTACCCTGGGGGGCTTTGTGCTGGCTACTGATTCAGCCTGGGAATACTAGGAGTACCAGGGGCTGTGTCTGCCTTGTGCCTGGCCTAGGGACAGCAGGCCCACCAGGGCCACTGTACCAGCCCCTCTGTGGTGTCCCTGCCTGACCCCTGGGCCCCATCAGGACAGGCCCTGCACTGACCTTGGTGACCCTGGGCCAGGGAGTCCTCTGTGACCATCACCCATCTTCAGACACAAGCTGCCCCAGGCTGCGGGTCCCCAAGGCTGCTGCCACACAGCCTAGTGCCCACATCTGGTGGCCACGGCCCATAGCCTTGGGCCAGGCAGAGTCATGGCACACACGCAGCCCCTTCTCTGTGGTTTTGAGGGGCAGTACCTGCCACTCTGGGCAGAGGAGACCCGTCCTTCCGAGGTCATAGGTGAGAACCCAGACAGAGAGGGGAGGACATGGCCCAGGCCAGGCCCCAGGAGCCTACTCACAGCAATGCGCAGGCGGCCACCACCAGAGGGTCTCCTGTGGCCAACCAGGCCTGCAGCTTCCCAAGGCCCCCAAGATGCCATGAACAGCATGGCACTAGCACCTGCCCAAACCTGGGCAGCCACTTGAGCCCATGGGCCCCTGCCTGTCCCTTACCAGGCCCCAGGAGTGGCCACTGTTCCCAGCGGGCTCCTTTACCTTCAGGCCCCACTGTCCGAGAGAAAGGAGCTGTCTCTCGCTTACTCTGTGAGCTGTAAACGCCTCATTTCCACCCAGTCCACGGGCCCTAATTGCTCTCAGGCTGGCCCAGGGCGTAATGCTCCCTGACACCCGTGCGGCCTGACAGAAAACTGGCCACACTGCATGTGCCGTGCTGTCCCCACCTGCAGCCAGCAGACAAGGGGTGTGTGGGGCACCCCAGCCTCACAGCAGAGAGCACAGCCAGGTCGGGTGGGGAAGCCCCTTGCCAGGGTGCTCACCGTCCACTCCAGCTTCCCGCTCGCCCCCTAGCTGGCAGCTCCAGCCTGTACCCTCCACCTGCCCCCACCCTGACCCCTCCAGGTGGCAGCCCCTTCCTCCTCTTGCTTGAAGCTACCACGGGGCCCTCAGTTTGTTCTGGAGTTCGGTGAGCTCTAGTGCCCAGGCCTGCTGGCTCATTGCCAGCCCCACAGTCCCCCTCCCTCCCAGGACCAGGCCGGCTTTTCCTGGCATAGAACCTCACAGCCAGTGCCTGCCTCAGTGTGACCCCAGGGCAGCATAGTGGGCCATGGGGGCCTGAGGCTGGCACCATGCAGACCCAAGTACGACCCCCAGGGCTGTCCAGAGCAGGAATAGGGATGTGCAGTGAAGGCCAGGTACAGGGGCTGGGAGCCTAAGGCCCCCAGAACTCAAGCAGTCATGAGGGGAAGGGGGAAGAAAAAGGGGCCTGGGATGCTGACCTCGGGGCCAGCTTCCCCGTCCAATCCCACTTTGCCAGAGGTCGGGACCTGGGGGGCTTCCGGGCACGGGAGGCACGGTGGGCACCGACAGCTCTTCCATCAGCCCTAGCTCCGAGTTCATCTGCTCGTCCTGCACCTGGCAGCTGTGCGCGCTGATGAGGCTAAGGAGATCTGTGAGGAAGACCCTATTGATTTTAATTACCCAGAAACAGCCCACAGGGACAAAGGACTTTGGCTGTTTATTTAGCTGGGCTGCGCTGTGCTATTGTAGAAGGAGAGATCAAATCAGCTGCCCTCATTATTACTATAATAATAAGGCCACAACGCTGCTTCAGGCTGAAGGCATTTTTTTAAAGCAATAACCTCGCCCCCTCACACCCCCCCCTCAGCGGCTTGAGCAACAAGGAGCAATTACATGCTGTCGATATTAATTCAATTAAATCCAGGTTATTTATTGGGTATTATGGAAAAGGATTCTCTGGCCTTACAGAGAGGGGCACAGCCAGGGAGTAAGCAGGATTGGGAGCCTCCAGCAAAATTGATTGTGGGCACGAGCCAGAAAACTAGCAGGCAAGGAGGGGTATCGGGGGCGATATGGGCTGCTTAGGTGGCACTTCTGTGACACAGCCAGAAGTTAACTTGGAAGGATTTGAGGCCTAGCTTTTCTACAGCCAGCTGTGTGGCCTTGAGCAGGACACCGGGCCTCTGGCCCTTGACTAAAAACAACTGCAACTGAAAACTGATTTTGGAGGATGATAGTGACAGTAGTGATGTTTACAATGTGGTGGTGACAGTGAAGATGATGGAGGAGATCATCTAGAAGTTGACAGAAATGACAGCAATAGCAATGGTGGTGATGGTGGTAGTGGTGATGATGGTGGCAATGGTGGTGGTGATGGTGGCGATGGTGGTGACTGTGGTGATGGTAATGATGATGATGGTGATGGTGGTGGTGATGGTGGTGATGATGGTGATGGCGCTGGAGATGATGGTGGTGATGATGGTGATGGCACTGGAGAGGATGGTGGTGGTGATGGTGGTGATGG
>PVJX010000930.1:0-194284 GCA_004027295.1 Dolichotis patagonum
AACATCTTTTTGAGGATTCCATATCCTTGTTGAATCTATCACTCAGATGTTAAACTGTTTTGGTTAGCTTGCTCAATTTTTTACATTTCCCTCAAAATCACCATGGCATATTGAACACAATTGCTGTGAACTTTTGGTTTATTTTCTCTTTGAATTCATCTATTTTCTTCATCTTTTCTATGCAGTTTTCATAAATTTCTGTTATCTAGTATTTTCTTCTCCCTTACTGATGCTTTGCTCTGCCTTGGGAAAGTTAGGGAAATGTAGAGCTCTTCTATTTCCTTGCTTGCGTATTTTCCTAGGTGTGTCTATATTTTTTTGTGTATGCACACACACCCAGACACATGCACAGATATATAGGTTGGGGACTAGAGAAGTGATGGATTTGTGGCTTATATGGAAATTTTTAGTAGGATGTTGCCTTCTCATGAGTAATTTTCAGCGTTGTGTGTCCAATGCTAGTATTTACTCCTTTTGTTATTTACTTTAAGTGATTTTGACTGAGCCTCTATATTTTGCTAAAAGAACTATTTCTGGTTAACATGGCATCCACAGATTCCATCTTACAACACTTCTATATGATAATCCTTGCAGCTGCACTTCTTCCCTTTGTCTGTTCTCTATGAACAGTGTAATGATTTATTATTTGTGGTTGTTCTGAAATGAGGTATGGGAGTGGTTGGATGAGTAGTTGTAGGCACTAAGGGGGAGGTTTGAAGAAGGGAATAGTGGTAGAGGAGAAGAAAACGTTGATGTGGGACCTGATTTCATTGGAATACTTTAAATTAATGTTAGTATTAAGAGTTTTTAGAGGGTATTTTTCAGGGGGCAGAGCAAGATATGGGAGAAAGGGGTACTTTTGTGGTTGAGGAAAGCTACGTGGTTATCAGAACTTGCTGACAGAGGAGATAATAAGTTCTAAGACATGGATGGCTATGATACGAAGGTAAGTACACATGCTGCCGAGGTGAGCACATCTGATACGAAGGTAAGATTTGGAGGATAATAAATTAGGAAGGCTTAGGATGTGAACGTTTGAGGATGAATATTAGGGAAGATAAGAGTGATGGTGAGTTTCTTAATTACTTTTCTCATTGCTAAGATAAAATACACAATACCCAGTTAAAGGAGGAAAGGTTTGTTTCAGCTCATAGTTCATAGAGGAATCAGTTCATAGTCACCTGGCTCAAGGCAGGGTGCCATGGCAGAGAGGCATCACAGAGGATACATAATCCATGGCAAGCAGGCCGGAGATAGTAAATAAGCAAGCAGCAGCAGAAACAGGAGCAGCTTCTTTTTGTCCCTTTGTGTCAGCCCAGGCTAGCCACCATTCAGGTGGTGCCACCCACACTGAGAGTGGGCCTTCCCACTATCCATGCTCAGAACTATGCTAAACTAATCAGTGGACAAATTTAGCAAACACACACCCTTAATCCCAGCATCATGCACCCTAGATCCACTGCGTCTGAAAAACCCCACCCATGACCACTTGAGGATTTGAGGGGGCATCTAGATACAGTCTGTAACAGTGAGGGAGCCAAGTATGGGGAATTTAAAAACTTGGGAGTAGTTTATTTTGGAAAAAGAATAAAGAAATACATCAATTTTGTCTCAGGGGTTTGACATGAAGAACTAGATAGGGATCTGACATGAGGGAGAGAACCTAAACATCTATTAACTCGGAGCCAATGAAAGAAACACAGAACAATAACAACTTAATAAACACAGGAAACCATCAAAGAACACATGACCTCACATTACTAAATAAATCAAGAAACATACAAAAATTTAAACCTATATGTCCAATGGAAAGCAGATTAAATATTCCAATGAGACATTTCATATGTGATTCTCAAGTAGTTTCTTTTCTGGAGTCTGAGTGCTCACACCCCAGCAATTCCTCTGATCCTTTTACTGGAGTACTGAAGCCAGCTTGGACTCGGGATGTCTTTCTGCCAGGTTGCAGGCGTTCTTGCAGTCTGATCTAGACCAAGTTCTGGGGTTAGGAACTTGGTTTCCCTTCCCCTGGCTGTGACGGTGGTTTTAGCGGACAGATTCACTAGCACAGAATTGTCCACTGAGTCAGAGTTATTCCTACGCCATTAAATCAGCTACCATAGTAACAGGCTAATCTGTTACAGTGCTATCTATCAGGGCTAGTTGTGACATAACATACCCTAAGATCATTTCTCCTTTTAGCCTATAGAAGAAATCCATGGTTATAGTGTAAGGATCGCAACAACCCAAGTCTTGACCTGCAGTTGGTGTGCACGAAATGCAATGGCTATGTCTCCCTAATGGTGCATTCAGCAGTAATTTTATAAAATCAGTTATCTAAGCCCAGAGAGTTGGGGACTGGGTAATTCCAGTGGGGGGAACATAAGAGGAAAAATAAAAACAAGTTTGTTTTCTTTTAAGTTTTCTGACTTGTGTCCCTGCTACTTGTGGTGAGGTGCACGTGGAACGAACGTAAGACCACCAGCCAAACGATAACTTTTTAATTCTTCTGCTATGTGGTATGGAAGGAGGAAATATTAAGGGCAAAGGATCCTAATCATAGTAAGAGTAAGGATGATGGTGAAAACTGGGTACAAAATTGGTAGTGAGAAATGGGTATGGTAAAAGATTCTATGACTGATGTAAGTATTAGAAAAAAGTTAAAGGGATACAAATGAAAAGGAAAGAAATAGAAAAACTGAAAACAAAGAAAAGAAAAACTAAGAATGAATAAGACAGAAGAAGAAAGGCAAAGACATATGGATAAAAATAGGTGGGATATAAAATGACAATTTCTTTACCCTCTATAAACTACATTGGGAGTAAAAAGCCAAGAGGAACACACATACACAAACAGATGCTCATAAAAGAAAAAGGGTAAAATAATGGAATAAATGTGTGGGGGAAATGTACAGAAGGAGGAAACAGTAAAGGATAAGAAAACTAAAAAATAACTTAATAATACAAATAAAGAATAGTAAAAGAAAGTTTTCTGTTGTTTTAGATATGTGGCTCTTTTCCTCAGCATAAGGCCAGGGAGCAGAGCTCGAGCTAGGGCATACCTCGCCATGCTGGAAGTCTAAGGTGGCGGTCCACCCCGGAGTGGTGATGGATGTAGATTTGCTTATGAGATCAGTAGTTAGGTTCAATACTGACCGTATGGGGAAATTTGATTCAGTTCTCATCCAATTCGTTTTGTGGTCAGAATTGTGGAAAGAATTAAGTTCGCAAACCAAGAATCCACTGTAGTTGAGGTATTAACATTTCCATTATTGAGGAAACAGACACAGCTCTATCTCTTCAGTAGCTCAACACCTCAGCCTTCTTGTCTCCATGCAACGTTCTCTCCTGAAACTCTGGGCATGAACAGTCTTTGCCATGTTGAGATGACATGGCCTTTGCCTTGTAGGGAAGGTAGGGTGAACAAGACCCCACCCCTTCTTTCCATTGTGATTCTTTACCTCCCTTCCTTTCCCTGCTGCACTCAACCCAGGTACACACTGGATCAGACACTTTTGGTTTCATGGCCTGGTCAAATTCTCCTCAGGGAGGACTCCTCAACTGCAAAATGGCCCCAAGTCATACCTGCTTCTTGAGGGGACAGGCTGTACCAGTTACTTCTTGGCAGGCAGTGTGAAGGATCCACATCTTCACCATGGTCCCGAAAGGCCACCTTTGTTTTAGAGTTTGAAGGTGGTGATGACAGTCGTCCTTCTCCCCCAGGTGCTGGCCGTGAAAGAACTCCCCAGTCGATATGGTAATCTCTGTCTGGACCTGCTTTCTGGGGAGCCATCCTGTGACAACTGTGTTCCAGACTGCTGCCACTGATTTCTTATTTTAAAATGTGAGCAAATTTAAAATTCACTGAGACCTTTTTAAAGTTTCAGAATATGGTATATTTTAGTCAATGTTTGGAATGCACTTGAAAAGAGTGAGGCTGATTTGGGGTGGAGTGTTACAAAGAGATTACCCTAGATTAGTCTGGTAGGCTCAGTTTAATCACACAGGTTCTTATCACGTGGAAGGAGGGAGAAATAGTGTCAGAGTGATGTGACAAGACTCGGCCAGCCGTGGCTGACTGCAGCCCCGAGAAGTTGGGAAGTAAGCCCTGCCCATTCTCCAATTTAACTCATTTCAAATTTCTTCTAGAACAGTAAGATAATAAATCTATGGTGTTTTAAGCCACCAAGTGTGGTAATTTGTTATAGCGCTAATAGTGAACTAATACGGACATTGTAGGTTTTGACTTCAGAAGTTCAAAATGGGTCTTCAATCTTTCTACTAAACAAGTTCAGTCTTTCTCCTAGCTCCTTGAACATATGGAGCTGTTATAAGTAATGTCCTCATCTACTAATTATAGCATCTGGTATATTTTTGATCCTGTTTAAATAGACATTTTATCCTCTTCATGGGTTCAAATTTCTTTTGCTTTGCATTTCTGATTTTAATTTCAAATTTTACCTTGTTTGGTGCTGAATATTTTCATAAGACTATTCCTATAGTCTTGAGCTTTGGTTTGGGACATGATTAACTTAAACAGTTTGATCTTTGGGGGCACTGCTGTTAATTTTGTTAGGTAAGACCACACCACTGCTCATCTATGACTGTTTTCCTCTCACTTTTAAGGCAAAGTGTGTGTACGTGTGCAAGTTTCCCTGCTTTTTTTTTTTTTTTTTAATTATTCTCTTAGGTTCCTGACCTATTTGGCCCTCTAATTCTTCTTGGTGGTTCTTTTCCCAGCCTCAAGTAATTTCTTCCCTTGCACACACTAAAAAGTACTCCACTGAATAACAGAGGACCCTTTGCAGAACTCGAGTTCTGTGTAGCCCTTTCCTCCATGGTACTGTCCCTGGAAAGCTATGATCATCTTCTCCTTGGACACCTAGAATGGTCTCTCCAACTATGGGAGATAGCAGTCTCCATCTGGGCTTTGTCTTCTTGTACTGTGGTCCAGGCAATTTTAGGAATATGCTCATTTTAGGACCACAATCTTTCTTTAAGGTCTAACATCTTAAGGACTGTTTCATATACTTTATCTAATTTTAAAATTATTTTCAGTGGGAAGGTAAAACCTTGTTCCAACTTGGCTGAAGGCAGTAGCTCCATTGCAGTTATCTGATGCCTGCAACACTCTTAGTAATATCTTAATATTGAGATTTTGAGTCTTTTCACTTTCTTTTTCATTAGTTTCACTAGTTTATTCCTTTCTATATTCATCAACTCAGGTTCACATAACATGATACCATAGGCTGGTTGCTTAAAAAACTATTATTTTCTCTCCCTTCTGGAGGACGGAAGCCAGGATCAAGGTGCCAACACTGTGGTTTCTGGTGAAGCTTCTTCCTGGCTTGACCTCCACATTCTGGCTGTGTCCTTATATGGCCTTTCCTCTGTGCACTTAAGGACAAAGGCAGAGCTCGCTCCAGTTTCTTCCTCTTGTCTCAGTCCCACAGGATTAATACCCCACTCCTTTGACCCCATTTAACCTTACTTACCTTCTTAGAGGCCCTTTCTGTAAATATAGTCATACTGGGACATGGGAATTTTGAGGAGCCAGTTCAATCTGTAAGATTCTCTATCACTGATTCTGTTTCATCATTTTCTGCTTTTTCACTTTCCTACTTCTTCCACATTTTGTTCTGTCTCATGGTGGATCCTGTATTAGTCTGTTTCCTGTTTACTATGATGTAATGCTTGAGGCTAGGTTCTCAAAGAGGCTCATTTGGCTCACAGTTTTGGGGGTTCAGCGGCATGGTGTTGGTACTGGCACTGGTTTTGCTCTGGTGCAGGCCTCATGAGAGAGAGCATCATAAAGGCAGCAGTGTGTGAGAAGGAGCTGTTGCATGGGGAGAGAAGCCAGCAAGCCATTCAGGGGCCAGGCTATCTCTTTTATAACAATCTCTTGTGATAACTAAGTAAGGACCCCACAAGTAACGTAGCCCCTAATGAGGGTGGTGCCTCCAGTGCCTTTGGCAAGTTCCACTCTTAAATGTCCCACCACCTCTCAGTATTGCCGGAGGACCCGGCTTCCAGCACACCAATTCCCTGGGACAAAGCACATCCCAACCATAGCAGACATTTAATTTTCAACCTTTTCAAATTTCCTTTTGAACTTTAATGTGTCTTAAACGCTTCATTAGTTGTACCATCACATTTTAATAGGTAGTATTTTTGTGGCTGGTTATTCATTTCAAAATATTTTCTAATGTGTAACTTAAAGATTATTTAGAACTGTGTCTCTATTTTCCAACCTAGGTTTTTGGATTGGAAATCTATTAATGATTTTTAACTTTAATGATGCTATGAACATGCTCAAAATTATTTCTATCATTTGACTTTCCTGAAGCCAATGGGATTTCTACAATGTTCCATCTACGTGTCAAAAGATTATACTCAGTAATTGTTGATTGCAGGCTTATTATATTTAGCTGGGTAAAGTTTACTGATTATGCTTTCAAATGCTGTGCTTGTTCCTAACACATCTCCATAGAATCTCCTTTTTAAATCCAAAGTATACATTTCATTACATTTGATATATTAATCCAGGTTATAATTACTGGTACTAAAAAAACTTTTAATAATTTGACTACTTATTTGTGAATGTATTAAAATGAATTAATGAATACATGATCAAAATTCTTTGTGAGTGCTGCATATGAAGGAATTCAGAATCAAAATTAACAGTTTTACTGTTAAACTTACAGTTTTACAGCTTTATGTGATGAATGTTTTGTATTTGTCCATCCCAAATCATGTTAGCTTTGTTCTGTCAACATTATATAAGTGAGAAATTGTACTGAAGAACATACATGGATGATGCCAGAGGGTGAAAAGACATTAGTTTTAAAAATCTAGAGGCAATTTGGCAAACTAATGGACTATGCGAAAGTAGTTTTGAGTAACAGTTGTATAACCTTAAACTTTCACCAGTTTCAATCACAACCACCTATTTATATTAATATTGATAACCTATCAGCTATTATATTCATATTTTAAGATTATGATCAGATAGAGCGGTGATGGTGAACCTTTTAGAGCTTTCAAGGATAAACAGTCCTCTGGGGAATGTGTGCCCTGGGTTCACCACTACTGAGATAGAGCTGTAAAGCATAACAGGGGCAAGGACAATGTTACGGTTCTATTTCTGAAATGCTTTATTCCTTTGATCAGTATACATTATATTAAGTATAGAATTTCCTTAAAAATTAATAAATCTGAGTTTCAGTATTAGAACATTGTTCTGGAGAGGGAAATAGCTGGCTCTTTTGACTTTTTACATCTATCCAAGTTCCAAGTAGATTCTCATATTTAGGTTCTTCTGTGTTATTTCTGTCCAAGTTGTGACAGCTAAAACAAAACAAAATTACACATATAAATTTTTGAAAGTTATAAAAGCTTATATATTCAAACATATTTTGGACAACCTAAGAAATTCACTTTCATCACAGTAAAATTTTTATTTACTACATTCCTAGTAGAATAAATTTTAATTTAATCAAAAAACCAAAACAAAAGACAACCTAAAACCTTGGGAAGAAATTAGTATTAACTCAGTAGGAAAATGTAGAGGAGTGTCATAAGCAACTTCACTGTGGATAGTTTTCTTCATACATTTATATTTCTAAAAGATGACTAAAAGAAGAAAAGGCTTTTATTTCTGTTTATTATGTGGTACTAGGGATTGAACCCCAGAACTCATATATAAGGCAAGTGCTCTACCAATGAGCTACATTTGCAGCTAAGGTTTTTATTTCTGGAAGGCTGGTGAACTCCTACTAGACTAACTTTTCCAGAGAAAGCCATTGTAAACTTTAAATAAAATGCAAAAATCAGTTATCCGAGGCAGTGGAGAGCAAGTGAGAGCAGGCTGCAGGAGAGCCAGCCCTTGAAAAGAGGGCAGCGCTCCCAGCTCTGTGGCTGGATTTGATGGAGGCCACAGGTGCTATTACGGTGGGCAGCTGTAACTGTGACAGAAAATCTGCAGTCTTTTTTGTCTGAAGAATGAGAGGACAATGTTTCAGACAATTTCTGCAAGGGTGCAGGAGTCTTGAGAAGAACAGAGTAGAAGAGCCTCAAATTTTGTGCACAGACTTTTCTTAGATTTCAAGAATGTGTGAGACTAGAAAGTGATATATGAGCTGCTGCGCAAAAAATAACTTTGAAGTTTGAGTCTAACCAAGGCAACTGCCTAATAAACCCTAAACCAACTCTCTAAGGGAAAAGAATTCAGTCTCCAAAAAGTAACATCTATAATGCTAAGCATGCAATGTAAAATTACTCAATATATGAAGAATAAGAAAGATATGACTTGTTAGACATGACCAACAGTGACTGTCAAGGAGATCACCCATGTTTATAATTAATAAAATTTAAAACAACTGTATTTTCAGTGAAGTAAAGGAAAATATACTCCCAAGGAATGAAAAGAGAAGTATCAGCAGAGAAAAGCATAGTATCCTCAGAGATATGTGGGACAACATATAAATCAAATATATGGTTATGTGCTACCTAATGATGGAGATACATTCTGAGACATCTGAGGTTTGATGATTTCATCACGCAACCCCAGTGTGAACTTAGGCAAACTTCAGTGGCATAGCCCACAGCAGACCAAGATCACACGGTACAGCCACAGCCGTTGCTCGTGGGCCTCAAACTTACGCAGCATGTTATACAGCATGAATATTGTAGGCAACTGTAACAATAATTATTTGTGTATCTACATATAGAAAAAGCACACTAAAGGTAGTATAAAAGACAAAAATAGTATTCTTGTACAGGATTAACTTGCAAGGCTGGGATGGAATTTGCAAGACTGGAAGTTGCTCTGGGTGAGTCAGATGAGTGTAAGAAGGTTGAGGACATTTCTGTAGATTTTATAAACACTGTACATTTAGGTTATCCTAATTTTTACAGATTTATTAAGTATTGTGTATCATATATAATCATATGTGCTGTACTTTTCATGCATGACAATGGGTATATCAGGTCTGTTTACACCAGCAGCACCTGAGACATGTGAGCAATGCATTTCATTATGATGAATTCAGCATCATCAGGTGATGGGAAGATTTTAGCTCCATTATGATCTTGTGGAACCGTCACTGTACATGTTATATACGTGGTCTGCTGTTGACCAAAACATCATTATGTGGTACATGATGTGTAAAAGGAGCACAAAATGGAGAGAGAAAACTGAGCATAAAAATATTTAAAGAAGTAATTGCTGAAAATTTCCCAAATTTGGTAAAGATATAGAAATCTCAAGTGTCCCCCAAGCAACATAAATTCACAAGAAGCATACAAAGATACATTATAATCTTGAAATAAAACCTGGATAGAAGAAGACAAACAAATGGTATGTTACAATTACATTGAATTTGAATGACTACAGAGCATCACAAAAAAGGCCAGAAGACAGTAAAATATCTTCAAAGCATTAAAAACTGTCAATCTGGAAGTCTTTAGAGGGAGAGAAATAACTTTTAAGAATAAGGGTGAAATAAACACTTTTTATGTAAGAGGAAATTAGGAAAGCTCACTAGCAAACCTAATAGTGCTAAAAGATGTTTTTCTGTCAACAGAAACTAAAATCTACTGGGGTAGCAATGAAGGGCATGGAAAACCATACATGTCTGTGTAAAAGCAAAGATTTTGCTTCTTTATGATATACATGGTTGTCTGAGGCAAAAATGAGGATATATGTAAAATATGTGATAATCACAAGTACAGATACTGAGAGAATAAGTCTATATAGTCGCAAGGTTTCCACATTTACTGCAACTGCTGAATTAATAATGCTGAGATATAGCTAAAGAATCTGTGAGTGAATTAATTCTAAAGTTCTCAAAAATCCAAAGGAAGGAGGGCATGGAAGGAATAACTGGCAAACCCCAAACAAGAGACTAAATAAAGTCAAATGATAGACATAGCTCAATTAAATCAGTAATATATTAGAGGGCAACAGACCAAAGACTCCAAGTAAAGGCAGTTATTGTAAAATAAGAACATCCAAATATATATTGCCTATGAGATAAACTCTAAAAGTTAAAAGCAAATAGATGGAAAAACTTATAACATGCAAACTGTAAGTGTAAGAGGCTAGAGAGGCCACAGTAATATCAGATAAAGTACACACTTCAGGAAGATGAGTAATGATAAAAATGTCCCTTTGGGAGATGATGAATCATATGTATATGTACCTAATAACAGCTCCAAAGTACAAAAAGCAGAAATTGATAGAACTAAAGGAAAAAAGAATCCCACAATCCTAGCTGGCAATTTTAATGTCACTCTTTCAGCAGATTATAGACTAGATCTCTCACTGTAAAACTTCCCCTCAAAACCAATAAAGAGGGCCTGGGATTTAGCTCAGTGGCATAAGCGCTTGCCTGGCAAGCACAAGGTTATGATTTTGATCCCCGGTACCAAAAACAAAAAACAAACAAAACAAAACAAAAAACCCCAAACAAACCAATAAAGACACAGAATTTGAGCAATCCTATCAGTCTGACCAAAATGATTATTTGTGGAACTCTACTCCCAACTTCTGCAGAAGATCTGTTTTTTAAGTGCAAATGGAATGTTAGAGAGACCATATGCTGGGCCATAAAAGGAATTTCAAAAGATTTTAAAACAGTGAAATGATGTGAAGTATATTGTATGACTACAAGCAAGCAAAGAGGCATTTAGAAAACTGGAATATTTAACAATAACAGGCCTAAAAATAATACTTGGGCCAAAGAATTACAAAGCAAATTACAAAATATTTCAAACTGCTAATTTAAAATACGCAAATTTGTGGAATGCTAGTGAAATATATGAACAAAAATTTATTGCTTTAAATGCTTATTGTAGGAAAGAACTACAGTTAATAAGTGGCTTCCTTTATCAAACAGAATGGTTTGTACTGTCATTGTTTGACTGTCTACTTTTTATGCTTTGATTTTGTAGCTTGAACAACTACTTTTAAGATAACGATATGTAATTTATCAACTAGTGATCTCTGTTATTTTTTTGTTGAAATTCTGTATTATTTCTACCCTTTTTTCTGTTTTGCTTTTTTCTCTAAAAAAAAAAAGTGAGCTTCCAAATTAGGAACTTAGGAAAAATTAATCAGAATGAAAGATAATAAAGGGTGAAAGTTACTGAAATAGAAAAAAGACAACCTAAGATTCATTAAAATTCATCTGATGAAGAAAATTGAGATTCACTGGTAAGCTGACCAAGAAAAAAAGTGCCAGTTCTATGATGGTTTAAAACAGATGAAACTAAACAACAGTGGAAAAATATCATGATAGTTTGGGCTGGGACTGACTGGGAAAGGATATGGGAACTTTCTAGATAGGGATTTGGGATACTCAGGAAACTTTATCTGGCAAAACTTAAGAACTTACGTATTTCATTGTAAGTTTTATTCCCCCAAGGGAAGAGGGAATAAACAAAAAATGAACTTTAGCTAATGATACTGGCTTGTTAGCTACAATATGCTTTAAAATTAAATAGATGGAGCAAAGCAAGTGGAGAACACTGAAGAGAATTTGCAGTGAACGCCTGCACATTTCCCATTAACTTCTCTGTATATTTGAAACTCTCACCAAATTAAGTTAAAAATATACGAACCACATTAGGGTAAGGAAGTTGTGCTGGAAAATCAATGCTAACCCATTGCTAAAAGGAAGTATATGGTGGAGTTATGATTTTTATGGCAATGCGTAGACAAGTATTGAATGTCCTAATTAAAACTTAGAGGTAAGATCAATGTAATTACAGAGGACATCAGTGCAAACAGCCCTACCAGGACTGCACAGACCATTCGCACACCTTGCCTACCGGATGCTGTCATCAGCTTTCAAGGTGAATTTTGTGTACCACTTGAGAATATACTTTTGCCAAATAAAGTTACATGTATGTGGCAAAGTGAAGATATGTGAACAGTATACTGGCAAATGGTGATTTCAAACTTAAATAACTGGGGTAAGGAGAATAACATTAGACGTCAAAGCTTTAACAGCTGCGTGGCTTTTGGTTTTAGCTCTTCTGGCTGAATAAAGGTTCATCTTCCTCTCTTTAGAAACCTATCCACAGCAGCTTGGATTAGATCAAAAGAACAGACTGGAAAGACAGGTTACCTGTCTCATGAATTGCGTAGCATTGAAAATCTCACTGCAGCCATACAAAACGTGCTTGCCTTGCTTCCCCTGTAAAAGCCAAGAGACAGAACTCAGACAGATGCAAGAGTAACAAGAAATGTTTTCAATATTCTATGAAAATATACTAACTTGCTAGGATAAGGTCTTTTTTTGGGGTGGAGGATGTTAGTGTACCTGTGCATCCTAAAATTGTATGAAATGAAAACAAAGCAGTGAAATAAGCATAAGAATACTTTTTTCTTCAAAAACCTAATATGTTCTGACACACTATCAGGCTATTTCTTATAAAAAGGAATCTGATAACTGTCACTTTTCACATGGACAACAATTACCTATAAAATCTTAGGCCAATGTTCCTCCAGGGTGGGCTCTGCACTACTTGAAGACAGTTGTTAGGCTGAAAATAGAATACAGCACAGCAGCATGGACTGTCACTTCAATCTTACTTGTGCAACACCGTATTTGTAGGTGAATATATCCCACTCCACGCTGTGACTCTATGAATGTTATTTCTGATTGACAGAATGTTGAAACTTAGTTACAAGACAAAACTTCTTCACTAGAATTTATAAGTCCTTTATGCTGCAATTTTTTATTGTAAACTGAAGGGAAATTCATGAGACAGAGTTTCACTCTGTAGTTAGGTTGGCCTTGAACCCATGTGTAGCCCAGGCTGGCCTCAAATTTGTGGCAATCCTTCTGCCTCAGCCTCTAGAGTGCTGGGATTACAGGTATGTGCCACTATGCCCAGCTGAGAATTCTTTTATAATGTATCTTATTGCATAAAGTAATTTGATAATTCATCAAAAACAAGAATATTGGCTTTGTAACACAGGAAGACATTTCTCTGTGATGTATAAACATCACTGATTGAAAAAAAATGTCTTGAATACAACATGAGCCACACTTTTAAAAGTGAGACAGTCTGTAGCAACTACACAAGATCGTGTAATTGGGATTCTTGAGGCTGCACAGTGTATACTCACAGGAACCATTAATCAAGGTACACAGTATGGTATATAGGGAGAAATAAGTCAGAGAAGCATTAGAAGGGGCCAAAACTTCTAGGACCGTTCCCAGGACCTTATCTCAGTAGCACAGGATGCATCTCATTTTCAGTTGGATATAATGGTCGAAGGGGACCCTAGTCTTGTTCAAGGAGAAGTTTTTTATACCTCTCTGGTCATGGAGGCAAAAAGCAGGTTACATGCCAGGTTCAACAGTAAAATACAAGAGAATGTGACAGAAAACCGGTGCAAAGCGTCAACCTTTACACGTTCATTAAAGCTAGTATAAGCTGCCCCGATCTATCTTGGACCCTAAGACAGATCCAGATTCACTGTTAGTATATTTCACTCAGGTTGAGCCAAACATCAGCACCACGTTTCCTTAATTTCTAGAGATGGGTAACAGACCAGGGGTTGCAATAGATCAGCTGAGATTAATCCTCCACTTGTACAGTCATCCCCTCTTCCCTCACTCGCTTGGACAAGCTTTCTTAATCATATTACCCATCATCATTCTTCTTTTCGTATCTTTTATATTTGTAGAACAGAAAAACAAGAAGGAATATCAAAGTAGCGATCATTGACATCATCAAATGAGGTCTAATTTTAAACACTGTAGTTTACCAAATATTCCAGTGTAAATCTGTCCGTCATCATGCACGGGCATGACGGCTCCTCACTTCCTGCCCTCCACGAAGACTGAACTTCAGGAAATGTACCGATACACTGATTTGATTGCTTGGGCAGTCACCTAACACCGAAAGAATAGGCTGCAGTGGTTTTAAGTCAACTTTTCAGTGGCTGGTCCTCAACATCAAAATGTTTTCCTAAAAATCAGATTAACTGAGTGGGTGTGGTGGTGCACACCAGCAATCCTGGCACTCAGAAGGCTGAGGCAGGACTGCCTCAAGTTTGAGGCCAGCCTGAACTACATAGCAAGATCCTGTCTCAAAAAACTAAAAAATAAATAAGATTAGTTTATGAACTATACTCACATTATAACAAATAAACAGTTAAATTAAGAGTTGTATTAGTATCATTACTAAATAAATCAGGAATATGGTGGTCTTTTGCCATCCCAATAATAAGTGACACCTGCCTATTGCCATTATAAGCCAAGAGCCACATTATTTATTTCTGTACTATGTGTCTTCTATAGTCTCTCCATAGCATGGTTTTGTTTCACATTACCACTGGCATGGGTTTCTAATGATGCCAGTGAAGCTGTCAGCTTTACTGGCTCGGTTCCTCCTCAATCAGACTGAATGACAGGAAAAGGACTAGGATTATTTTTAGAAGGAAGCAAGATTAAAAAGACTAAGAAGCCTCTTTGGAAAATCAAGGTGGGGGGGCTGAGTAGCCACTCAAAATTTAATGGACCTCAAAGGCATCTATGAAAATCCCCCAACAGCCTTGCCCTCAGATCAGGAAGGTGATAAACATGTCTCATTTTGCCTCTTTTATCCCAACTTATACTGGAGGTTCTGAGCAGTGCAGTTAGACAACAAAGAAAAAGACATTTCAAGTAAGAAAGGAAAAAAGTATGATTTTTTAAATTTGTAAATATATGGAAAATCATAAAAATCTACAATCAGTAATCAAGCTCAGCAAGGCTGCAGGAGATGAGTTCAACATTAAAAAATCAACTGGATGTTTATCTACTCGCGCTGTTTTGAGTGTGTCCCAAGAGGCTTCCGTGCTGGAAGCTTGGAGCCTGGTGTGGTGGCGTTGAGGTGAGGTCCAGTGGTCAACTCACTCGTGGCGCTGCCCACGGAAGCAACTAATGTGGTTTTCCTGGGATCCCGGTCAGCTCCGTGAGAGCGGCCGGGACCTGACGCTCTTGCTTCCTGTCTCCCCACACAATGGTCACTCACATGTCACCCTCATACTGCTGTCCCCATCACACTTTACAGTCACGGGTTCCCTCAACAATGGTTGAACAGACCGGGGGCCTGGACTCTGAGCTTCCAAAACTGTGAGTGGATCAAATTCTTCCATTTATAAAGTATCTAGCCTTAGGCATTTGTTACAGCAACAGAAAAGTGAGTGATATAACCTGCAATGAGCACTCCAAAAATGAAATTAATAATTACCCTTGTAGTTTAAAAAATTTTCAAGTGAATTTAGTGAAAGAACTACAAAATTCATATTCTAAAAAGTACAAAATATTGCTGAAGGAATTAAAAAGGACATAAATTAAACATTCCATGTTCATGGATCAATAATAAGAAAACAAGCTAAAATGACTTTTATAGACCCCTCTTCTAAGAATACCAACTTATGCCTCTGTAAAAATTAACACTGATTCTGAAATTCATATGGAATTATAAAGGACCCAAAAGGCAAAACAATCTTCAAAAGGAATAAAATAGGAAAACCCCCATATTCTGATTTTAAACTTTGCTGTGAAGCAATAATAGCTAACACAATATAGTACTGGCACAAGGATGTACCTAGGAAGATCAACCCAATAGAATTCAGAGTTCAGAAATAAATCCAAACATGTATGGTAAACTGATTATCAACCAGGTTGCTTTTTGGTGAGGTTGCCAAGACTGTTCAATTGGAAAAAACAATCTTTTCAACAGATGGTGCTGGAAGAAGGTGGTCATCTAAGAAACAATGAAATTGGGCTTGACTTTGTATTATATACAAAAATTAGCTCAGATGAAGACCTAAAGTGAGCCAAAATGATACAATTTTCAGGGGTAAATAAATCTTTATGTGCTTGAACTTTGCATAAATATCTATATTAGGTAAGATACCAAAATTATGAACAACAACAACAAAAAATTCACCAAAATAAATTTTTGAGTTAAAAAAAAAGCCAACGAAATGAGAGAAAATATTTGCAAATCAATCATATAGTTGATGATGGACTTATATAAGGAATTCTTACAAGTCAGTACAAAAGTAAAATAAGCCAGGTGTGATGGTACACACCTATTCCCACACTCAGTAGGCTGAGGCAGGAGGATCACAGTGAGTTTGAGGCCAGCCAGAACTACAAAGAAAGGCCCTAACTGAAAAATCAAAACAAAACAAAAAGGACAAAGGATGTAAATAGACATTTCTCTAAAGAAATTTACAAATGCCAATATGAACATGAAAAGATATAAATCAAAATCACAGTGAGACACTACTTCATACCATAATCGAAATGTCAGGTAACATGTGCTGGCAACACGGAGAGAAGTCAGAACCTCATGAAGTGCTGGCAAAGTAAAATGGTGCAGCTGCCTTGGAAAACAGTCTGCAGTTTCTCAAACAAAGACTATTAACTTCTCCCCAGTCAAATGCAACGTTTTGGTATATAAAAAACTGATTTTTTTTTTGAGAAAGGTGAAAAAAAATCCATGAATCTAATTTATTTAATGATCATCTTAATCTACATTACAATGTAGATTGTAATGCTTCTTGGTACAATCCTGCTATCATGGATATGATTGAGAAAATTAAGAAACTGGTTAAAACTACTGTAAGATGTTTTTCTGGTGGGAAGTGACTGACCAGGCAGAACCCTATTTAAGTGATAACTAATTGTAACACTGAATCAACATATTTCACAAAGTTCAACTTTCTGTGGTAGAAAGAGTAATAGCTTGTGCATGATTAAGAACAGGTTTTCATTGTGTATCTGATAAACAGCAGTAATTATACTTACGCTCACGCCTCAGTCCCTACATAAATAATTAGTATTGTAGTGTTATTCTCTTTCTATCCCATAAATATTGTAAAAGATGCTGAAAGAAGACTGACAACTGATTAAAACACTTAACCAAGGGTGGGAGTGTACGAAATGTGTGTTTGTGCTGCAACCCTGTATTTATCCCTGGGAACTGTTGGCCAAAGCTAAACACAATGTACTAAAGAGCTATTAATACAGTTCTGTGTTTAGAATCAAAATACTGGGGGGAACTTGCACTAGCTTGTCATCACTGCTTATAGAGATGTTTTTGCATTGGTTTCCATCATGTTTTCTTGGTTTCTGTTTTAGAGTCCGATCACGTAGCCTAATTTTGACTATGGCACCACAGGCTAGTAAGAAAACCTTTCTTAAACACAAAACAAAAACCAAAAGCCCTTCTTGCACTAGATACCTTGGTATCTTACAATAGGTACTGATGGTTCATGACCCAAAGATGAAATATGTCCTGTCCCAACAGGGGACCCTGAGAATTATACTAATTAGTTTTGGAAATCTGTGATGCTTGCCTATATATTTTTTTCTCAGATTATACCATAATCTCTACTAAAGCTTTATGTGACTACATGAGGTGAGAATGTAAAGATCATTATTTAATGTTAAGTGAATAAATGAAGATTACAAAATGTCATTCTAATAAGCTAATTCTGTTGCTCCTACATGTTAAATGTTTTTGTCAAATTATGCTTTGTTCTTCATTTATTTTTTAGTACTGGGGATCTGAACCTAGGGCCTCACAGACGCTAGGTATGCTCTGTACCACTGAGCTGTATCTTCCCCACCTCCCTCTTTAAAAAGTTTTTATTTTGAGACAGTCTTGCTAGTTGCTCAGGCTGGCCTGGAACTTGGAATCCTCTTGATTTAGCCTTCTGAGCAGCGAAGATTACAAGCATGTGCCATCACACCCAACTTCCTTCATATATATTGACACATTTTTGTTATCCCTCACTGGCTACAAAGTCCTGGGCTCAAGTGATCCTCTTGCTTCAGCCTTCCAAGTATCTGGGACTACAGGCACATGTTTTATGTCTGTCCTACGTACAAGAGTTTTAAATGCCTCATAGAGAAGTAGTAATGTAAGGGTCAGGACAGCCACCAGAGAATGTACTCTAAAGAGCGGAAATCACCAAGGGATAGAATAATAAGGTTAAATGTACCTTTATGTAGTCAACAAGATTTTGATATTCAATATAGTTGCCTCCTCCCACCACAAAAACTATTGCCTAAAAATGTAAACAGAGAAAGAAATAATTAAATCGAAAGAACAGAAAATAGAACTTCAACTTTCAAACACTACGTATTTTAGACTGGAACCTATTCTCCAATTGAGGTTAAAATACAAAAAACAAAAAAACAACTGAGGTAGCCAGAGGCTACCGTCTAGCCACCTCCTGTTTAAGAACTTTATTTCTATAAACCATATACATTTAAAATTTTAATGTCTGCTGAATAGTAAAAAGATTTTTCAGAAACTGTAGGAGAAAATTAATTATGCTATTGAATGAAGTAATAGCAAAGAAATCCAAATGGCTTTGCCTGAAGGACATTTTTGAATTTGCAACTATTATAGACTAGATTAGAAAATCTAGCATTTATATAATTTCAAATATATTATTTACTATATAGTATTTACTTTTACTGAGAAGCCTCTTTATATTTCAAATGAAAATATAGTCATATCAACTTTACAAATTTTTGGAGTACAATTCTGGAAGGTTCAAACATAAAATTTTCATTTTCTGTGAGTTAATCTTGTTATGTTAAAACTTAAAGTATTTTATGTTTAAACAGATTTTAATTCAGGAAATATATTTGCTGAGAATTGTAAAAATTTAAAGAATTTAATTTATCAAAGTTAGTGTACATTATTCATAATAAAGTCTTATTTATGACACAAATTCAAGATGGCTTGGTTACCTTATCTTTCTTTTCTAGGAACAGAGAATTTTTGTACAAACCTTACCTCTTGGAATGGATTTTTGTTTCTAGGCACTGAGCTGTAATAAAGAAAACCACACTGAAAATTTCACCCACGGTTTTTATTACAAGTAAAACAGAAATGGGAAACACACTCTCATATACTTGTGAGTACTGCTAGATAGGTATTTGTAATTCCTTCTCCCTCAGAGGAGAGTAGTGGGTCCTTTAGCTTTCCAGAGGAAGAAGCTAGAAGCAGCTACTTCACTGTCTAAAAGGGAATGGGCCAATCTATTAATTTTGAAATATAATTTTAGAAGCTGGAACAGCAGGTACCATGAAGAAGAGTGGAAGTGTGGACATGTGTGAAGTGATGAAACAGGTATTCCATGTAGTAAGTCTTCACCATGTTCAAAACAATATTCATATAATCTGCGGGTATCTACATTTGCAGAAAAACTTATCTTTGTTACATATTTTAAATACTTCCTTCTAAAAAAGATCTTTATTAAAGACATTTTTCCAAGTTTTGCATGTCAGATTTGTATTTGTTCTTAGTGCTAAAATAGGTGGTATAGTTACTCTACAAGGACAGCTTACATTTTCTTCAGAAATAATTTTTGAAAATCACTGAGGAAAGAGCTGTGGTATTCTCTTAATTGTTCAGTGGCTAAACATAGTTCTTTCATTTTTCTTCATTTCTATGGCCTGTCTAAATACTCCACAGAAGTGGCTAGAAGTTCACCTCATCAAAATGCCTCCCAAGCGTTTGACTTCCCTCTAGACAAGGGTTAAGCAGAGATGAGACTAAAATAGCACAGTATTGCTAGTTATTAATAATAAAGATTTAACTGTGGGATGGCTCAGGAGAAGGCTCTATTAAGAATGAAGTTCAGCTTATCTTGTCATATCAATGCTAATAGGTCTCCTATGCTACAGTCAAGAGCTAAACATTCCTTGGCTCCTAAGAAGCAAAGAATATCTATTTGTTATCTACATTCAAGGAAGAAAATAATGTAAGATGGAAAATTATGAATGTAGGAGAAAAATGAATATAGGAAGAGAGATATAAAAACCTACGCTTTGCTTTGTATAATGAATGGTTTTCACTATACTTACAGCTGTACAACCATCACTGTCTAATTTTAGAACACTTTTACCACTCCTAGAAAGCCCCTGTGCCCAGTGTTAGTTAATGTTCATCCTTCCTTTGCATAATTTGCTCTGTCAAATTTCCTTACCCACTGTAAGCTGGTATTAGCAGCTTCTTATGCCAAAGCATTTCTGGCAACCTCAGAAAAGATCCTAACATTTAAAATTACAAAACAGTTTAGTCCTGATTACCCACAGTAATGTGAAAGCTTGGGGCTTCAGAGCAAGTATGAGGTTCTAAAATTCCCAAACATAAGCGACAGGCAGGTAGACACCAGCCCCGCCATTCCACAGTTTTTCTTATGTGACTTGTAGGCTGTCTTTTCACATCACTGTGCCTTGTCTGTCATAAAATTCCGAAATTTAGACAAAGAAAGTATCTCTGTAGTAATGGCTCCCAGGGACTTGGATTTCAGATTAATTACATTAAAAAGTATGTAAGTCACTGGTATACAATATAAAGTTTCTTTCATTTGGTCTAAAAAGAATATTCACTTTAAAACACATCTTATCCACATTTGCCTCCCCTCACTTAAAATTTTGTTGTTTTTCCTTCCAAGTATACATGTATACAGAAACACATTTAGTGGATTTCTGTTTCCTTACAAAATAAGTGCTATTAAAACTATGTATAAGTGATTATCTCTGAATGATGAGATTAGAATACATAGTTTCCTTAACCAGTTATGTTGTTTGAAGTTTTTTTATAGTTTGAATTTTTAATAATAACCAGCACTGTTTAATAATAATAATAATAATAATAACCCAATTATTTCATTCCTGGAGAGAAATCCCACAATAAATCATGTAAGACTAAAGCTGCTTACCTTTCGTTGCCCCGAAGCATTTTGGGATCAAAATATCGATAGTCATCAGTTTCCTATTTAAAAAAATAGACTTCACAATGATTCTGGGATTTCTCTTTAGAGGCCCACAGTCCAACAGTACTGTACTAGGTCAATGAATCTCTCAGTTCTGCAGAGTGTACAACCAGTACCCCTAAAGTTTAATGAGCAGTCACTATGTGCTAACCCTTAACTGCTTTACATCAAATCGTTCAATCTCCAGTCTATCAGGTAGTTATTATTATTATTTTCATTTTTCACATGGGCAAGTTTGGGGTACCGAGGCATTATGTAATTTTCCTAAGGTCACATATTTAAGTATGAGGAGCCCAGTATTTGAACCCTGGCAGTCTAACTTCACTGCCCAAGCTCTTAATCACCATGTTTCTCAAAAACACCTCTTTTATACTTCTGAAAACAATTAACGTACTTAAGTACTTTTGTTTTATAATTTAACTTTATCAGTCCATGATTTTACTGAATATATAGAATACCTAATATATGTTCACAATCTTTCTTATCTGAAACTTCGAGTGGGCCTATTAAATTGGAAATATCTTAATATTAAAGGAGTTGGAAGGTACTGCTCTACTACTTGATATAATTATTTCCCAAACTCTGCCCCCTTCTCCTTTTATAGCAGATCAGTCAAAGAAACTCATTTTTCCCTCCTGGCATACTGTTTCCCTGAGAGCTGGTAAGTAACAAAAGCACTGCGCGTGGCTCTACTGTTCCAACCTGCACTCAAGGCTGGCTACTTCGATCAACCATGGCAGCCTCAGTGAATCGAAAGGTGTAAGAGACCGTCAACACGTTGGCTCTAAGGAACCACCACCACCACCAGGCAGACTTACAGGGCGAGATGAAACCTACTTGATACTTCACCTTAATTTCAATTTATTCAATTAGGGGAAATCAAAGGAGAACATAATGTAAGTGATACAAATGCATCTAAAATTAAACTGCAACATTCTGAAGCATTTGAGATGAGATACATCAAGATTAGCTGCCAGGTTTGACCCAGTATACTTTGCTAGTTTCCTCAGTGCCTCAATCAACTTGTCTGGGCAGAAGGAAGGATAGAAGAGTGCAGGCAGCTACCTCAGCGAGGAGATGTTTTCTAAACAGAAAAATTTATTTTTTCTAAAGAGTCTGCAGTATTGTGCCTTCAGTTGTAAGTTCAACAGAACTGATAAATGAATTTTTACAATGTGGAGAAATACTTGAGTAAAACAATTTACCCAACTCCATGTTTATGACAGGAAAATGTGGGGAGGAACGTACATACTGGAAAGAGCACGAGGTGGGAGTACAGAAGCATTAGGTGTCTGGATTCAGTTCTGCTCCTAACAGTGTGGCTTGGGAAATCCATGTTTCTTTGTTGTCTTGCCTCCATTATTAAAATGACTTAAGTTTTTAAAGACACTATAGTTTTGTGATTCCTGAAGGTCATGGTTCCTACCCTAAACAAACTAGCATAATGGTAACAAATTTGGCCCGTAGTTAAAATCTCATCTCTGTCACTTATTAATTGTATACCATCAAGTTAATTGATTACAGATATTCCTCTGTTTCTGCATCCATAAAATGAATAATGATCATCGTACTTTACTGGAAGGTTCTACTGAGAATTAAATGATAGATTAAAAAACCTTTAGGTTGTTCTAAGCATACAAGTACACAATAAATGTTAGCTATTACTCTCATTCTTAGTCTTCATCTGAAGTCTAAGGACAGTAACCAAATATTCTGAATGTTCTTAACCCCTATGTGTTTGGCATCTTATGCAAAACATCTTATGTGTGTAAGGTTTTGCATTTACTTATACTTTTAACCTTTGTTATTATTTGGGATAATATAAAGAAATTAACTGCTTTTTACAAAGCCATATTCTGTAATATAATTAGTAATAAATTTGTACTTTTCTGAGGCTTTTCAAAAGAATCCCCTCTTCATATGTTCTAGGATGCAGTGACAAAGTTTATGACTTTATTAAATATCACTATATTTATACTGATCCTCAAATAGAAGCATCTGGGCCTTGTTAGCTTATCATTACACATAATTCTCCCATTCCTTTCATAATAGCAGTTGGCCTTTTAGGGATGTTTCACTGTATCTTCACTTTCTCATGAATAAATTTTAAAATTTGTTTCTGTTAATTTCCTATTATTGTTACCTTTTATCAATTACCAAAACGAGTCACATTAATCTGAAGATTCTATTCTCTCAAGTTTGGAACAGTAAGCCCTCACTGCCAAGTCTATGGTGATTCATTCAGATCAACTCAAACTAGAGTTTTGATGGTGGTAGGGTCTTGATGCTTTTCTTGATTCCAGGCTCTTATGACAAGCACCTGCTGGTTGCCATAGTAACATGGTGGTACTTTTGGTGAAAAAGATTGTGAGGATTTTTATATTTCTTTCTTCAGTTGTCAATAGATAGCTTGGAAACCTGCTCTTTAAGTAAATGTTAACAATATTTAGTCATTTGTTTATTCAACTGACAATTTCTCTTTTAATTTACTATCTTCAGCCCAACAGAATTACTACCATCTAATATATTCCTTTAAAAATTATTTTATGCATTCCTCTAATTTTCTTAAAACAAGACTCGTCATTTTGCACTGCACCAAATAAGGAGATCGGTTATTTTTCATTTATAGAAACTTATGCACCGGGACGTTTTACGTTTAGTTACACATCCAGGATGTAATCTACATGTAACGTGGATGTGAGAGCTGCACAGAACTGTTCTGGCAGCTGAGAAAGCCTTTCCCAGTTATCTGTGATAAAGGTAAAAAAGGATCTGAAAACATGGATTCCTTCCTTTCTCTTAGGTATTCCACTATGATTTTTTTTTTTTTTTGGTCCCGGGATCGAACTCACGACCTCGGCCTTGCAAGGCAGGCACTTAAACCACTGAGCTAAATCCCCGGCCCTCCACTATGATTAAGATCACAATAAACTAAATCTTATTTTATCATCTTTCGTATTAGTCAGTTTGACACCACAATTTACAAGCTCAATGTAAAATGCTACTCACAGGGTTTGACTTCATCTCCATGAGATTGTCTAAAATACGAGTGACAGGAAGATTCTGTGCAAGAGATCAATATTTTGTTAAATAGTAGAAAGGAACTTTGGTTTGCTACTCTAATAACAACAGTCTATTTTACAGTTAACTATACTTATCCTTCAATTATAAACACAGTCTAAAATTATATATCCTGTGAATGGTAAAGACGATGTCATAGATGTAACTACTAAACATTCAAATTTCCACAGAAAAATACAATTCTCAATAAAAAGCTCCTTTCAGGCCGGGGATTTAGCTCAGTGGCTTAAGCACCTGCCTGGCAAGCACGAGGTTGTGAATTCGATCCCCCGGATGGGGGCGGGGGACAAACAAACAAACAAACAAAAAACTCCTTTCAATACTCAGGTTTTAGTAGATAGAAATGCCTGGGCTTTTTGTTTTATAGGATGGTTGCTTTTTAATCAGATTTTTAGTCTTAAGTAAAGAATCCCACTGTTTTAAAAAATTTTTTTCCTGTGGCTTCTAAAGTTTGTGAAAAGTATGAGATCAGATATAACTTTTATCATTTTTCTAAAACACAAGACATGGAATACAGAAAGTTTACTAAATGACTCTTAGGTCAATTCAAGTGTATTTCTACTGGGACAGTACTCTGCCTATTTTGAACTGATATTTCCTTTGTGAAATGTACAAGATGTTCTGGAAATAATAGTTTTGTACCTATTCAAGGTTTCACATAACAAAAGCAATATTACCAAATGTGATTATTACAAAAACTGTAGCTAGTACACTATTTTACAAGGGTTTTCATTTTCTCATGTCATAAAACATTTTAACTAAAATAGAACTAAGGAAAATGCTGCTCTCTCCCAATAGAAAATATGCATTTTTCTCTTTTACTAGATTAGTTAAATAATAATCCTTTATGATAATCTCAGGCAAAGAAAATTAAACTTAATGCTATTTCATTATTCTCTGATATCAGTGTTGGCTGGGAACTTTTAAATATAAATAAACACCAGCTGTTCAAGCAGACTGAAGTACTTCCTTAATACTCTTTAGAATTAAAATAAACAGGAGGCTCAAAATTTTACCTTATTATGTTTTGTTTCAAATAAAATTTTGTTCATTTGAGAATAAATCGAATCTGTAAATTTCTCTAAAGAATAAGATGCAAATTAAAATGTACAAAAATGCTTTACCCAAAGGAGAAAACTACTGTTACATATTTCTCCCAAGTAATACCAACAAGCGATGATCATGCAACATTAATAGGTAGAAATAAAAAAAAAAATCTTTGTATTATAGACTTGTACTAAAATTGACAATTTTATATCCATTTCTCTACACCGAATTCTGTTTAGCTTTCTGAATTATACTATTAGAGTTATACATGTAGAAAAATTAAAAGATTTTATGTTGTGATAAATCATGCATCAGATTACTTTCATACTTGTCAAAATAATTCAAAATTTGGACATATAACCAATATTTTACGGTAAATCTTCAGTTAGTTTAAAAATGAGATTTTCCTAAAAGGTACAATCCAATCTTACTTTCTGTTTTACAGCTTTTGTTAAGCCTGCTGACAAGTCTGATAATGAGTGTCATCTTTCAAACAAAATTGTTCAAAAATTCATGAGCCCAGAGACAATTCTTTATGTTTTTGCCTGGGCTTTACAATTGTCTAAAAGCATCAACTACTATCACTACACAATGGAATTTTTATACACAATTGCAGGCTAAGGGAGACTTCAGGTGTAGAGAAAGATAAAGGAAATAGTGAATTTAAAGGTGTAAGAAAGAGCACTTAAGAAAACAACATTTGAGCTTTGCCACAAACTGACACTCTACCTAGCTGTTCCCTGCCTGAGTGAAAGCATGAGTTAACAATTTTAAAGGTCAATTACATACTGAGAATACTTTATGTATGAGATTAATCAATTTTTACTGATTAAAAAACTGGATTGATGCACCTTACACGATAGGAAATTGAAAACAACCAAATGAAAACATGCAATTCTCTTTTATTAACAAATAATCTATTATTTGTCTTTAGAAACAAAAACTTTGTGTACCTCAGTAAGAGGTATAAATGAAATTTAATCAAATTAAAAACCCATCATTTCAAAAATTTCCAATACTTTTCTTTGTTCTTGGAAATTGCAATTTAGAAATGAGGAACATTATTGTACTAGTTAGTACTGCCATTTTTATCAGCAGACCACCATTACACACCATACACACCTATACACACTAAAACATTAACATGTTCAAATATATGAACTCGAAACTTATCTGGAAAAAAACGTAGTGAGAATTCTATTTTCCAAAAGCCTAACTGCCTTTATGTCCTCAGTTGTTTTATAATGTTAGTCACTGGAAAAAATTCAGAACAAAATAAGGTTAACTGCTGAATGGGATGGCACACGCCTATAATCCCAGCATTTGGGAGGCTGAGGCAGAAGGATCATTGTGAGTTTGATTGTGAGTGTGTGCCTGGCCTATAAAGTGAGTTCAAGGCCAGCCTGAACTGCATAGCCAAACTGTCTCAAAAACACAAAAATGTTAACTTTATCTGTGATGGCGTACTTGCTTAAAAATGAATTGAAGTAAAATATGCATAAAAATGAAAAAGAAAAAGAATACAGCTCTATAACCAAAACAGACTTTTTTCCCCCCTAGAATTTCTTGTTGACTTTACTGCCAACTTCTCTCTGTGACTATTTCTAACTTTCCCATTGTACTTTTGGCTTGGGATGCTATTCTGACTTTGATGCTAGAAATAGGGGTGGGGCAGGGATCCCTGCTGTCCTGATTACCAGAGCCCTGGAGAGTGAAAAGACTACATGGACTCCCTTGAGGATGATGCTTATCCCAAAGGTTGTTAACAGCCTGGTGAAGAACAAGACAGAATGTGCAGACATTGGGCACACACCAGGGATGAGGGCCACCCATCAGTGCCAGGAAGGGTGGGATGCTGGGAGTGAAGTAAAGGTACAAGGGGGAATAAGACGGATCAATGCTTACCAAATGTTTAAAATTATAAGCCAGATGAGTACCTACAATGAGTATAACTCCTTACCGATCATGAGACCATAAAATATATAAAGTGATTTTTTCCCCAAGATCATAGCATGACAATGGCAATAAAATCAAGGTAACATGGATCCAGTAAAACATATTTACCTCTCTATTACCCAGCTTCAACAATTAGCAAATCATGCAAAATCTTATTTTGCCTATATTTTTATCTACCACTTGTTCCCATAGATGTTTTGTTTGTTTTTGAAACAGGATCTTACTATGGACACCTGGCTGGCCTTGAACTTATTATGTAGCCTAGGATGGTCTCAAACTCATGGTGATTCTTCTGCCTCAGTCTCTCAAGAGCTGGGATTACAGGCATGCGCCAGCACACATGGTTCCCTAGATGCTCTAAAAGACTCTAAAGTCATCTTTAAATCATAAATATTTCAGTATATATTCTCAATATACCAACATTCTTTCAAAAGAAACCCATAACACTATTAACCACACTAAAATAATTAACAATATTTTTCCTCAGGTTTACTGATTACTAAAGATTTACAAATAAAAATTGTATATATTTAGGGTGCACAATATTTTAATATCTGTATTTTAATATCTGTACACATTAGAAAATGATTACCATAAAGCTCAGTATCTAATGTTAAAATTTCCTGCTGTATAAATTTTTTGTTCTTGCTAAGTTAAATCAATCTTAAATAAAGACCATACACAGCAATATCTTTTGAATTTTTTTAAATCTGTAGAGTTCCACTTATAATTCATGTGCTGCTAATTTATTTTGAAAAGAAATTATTTTGGCAAACAAGTCAAAGTGAAACAGAAGACTTCTAAATTATGCAATTTTGTATTACAATATTCATCATCACGTTGTTGTATAATTATCCTCTCACAAATATATTTCAAATCTGTGAATATCATTCAACTGGCTTTATGTGATAGTTGATACTTGTGATGCATAAAATTTACACTGCCATAAAGTATAAAAAGCAGTATAAGAGATTTAGAAAACTGGCCATGGCTAATCCTATTCTTTTTGTGTAATTTATTTATAGTTTACAATGTTTATTCAGATAAAAATAGTCCAGAAGTTTTTATAGACTTAAAGATGTGTATACTACACGTAATATTCCAAGTATGAAAAAGACCCGATTTCTAGCAGTTTCTTCTTTGATTTGTCTTACCTCTTAGTGCTCAAGGACTCTCAAGATAGCACCTCTGAATTTTTGAGCATTAGGATAATATAACTTCAAAAAATGGATTTCTATGAGATTAAATATTTGTTAAAAAAAACTGTTTACTGAAGGGTACTTTGGTAATACCTATTGCGAACAATTAAATTGTCAAGATCTTTGCTCAGGATAATTTGTGTTTATACTTTCTGAACTATAAATAAAACTTTTATATTAGCATAATATTTAACAGTACACCAATTTAGACAATTCTTGCAGGTATCATTAGAGGACTGTACATTGATCAAAAGAATGGGTTAAGTATTTAGTAGTAGGTCTTTACCAAGAAAGACTGAATCAGAGGTACTGACAATAATTTCTGAAAAAGATAATGAGGCTAAAAGTGTTCCCCAAGTACTCAGGAGACAATATAATCTGAATTTAAGGGAAAGCTTGAAAAGTAATCAGCCTATTAACTTTTAAAAATTAGGCATTTTCATTATTCTTTTATTTTGGTATTTTATAATAAAATGTTTACTAATATTTAAATAAAACTTTTGAATAGAAAATCTGGTTTAAAACTAGAAACTGACTTTTCTTTTCTTTTTTTTTTTTTCGTCTTTTTGAAACAAGTTTCACTTTGGAGTGCAGGCCGGCCTTGAACTCACTTTGTAGCCCAGGCTGACCTTGAACTTGTAGCGATTCTCCTGCCTCATTTTCCCGCACGCTGGGATCACCGGCATGTGCCACAAAGCCTGGCCACTAGAAACCTACTAGAAACCTAGTAAATTGCTATGGAAAATATAAAAATGGAGAAAAATTCTTTGTACTAAAAGAGTTTATCAAGTAGTAAAATGGAAAGAAAGAATGTATATATAAAACTGTAAGAAAATGGAGGTTCAGAGAAAGAAATAAAAAACCTTTTTCTGAAAACATTTATATTCAGATCTGGGTAACTGATTAACACTCTTTAGCTTTTATAATTCATCTCACTACAGACAACTGAAATAAAAACAGGAGAAACAGTACTGAAGGGTTCAGAGTACTTGATAGACTAATGCATATTTGAAAAATTCCACAATAAAAAGTAAAAGGTAAGTTCTGAAGCAGAATATATATACACTGGTAATAGAAAAACCATAGAACCACAAAATTCATTTAAAAATGTCCTGTATGTAAAACTAGGTACTAAGAAAAAAATGAAATATGAAATCAAGCATACTTTTATTACTCAAAATACATTTTTTACCTAAAATAGTTTATTTATTACAATATGCAAAGGACTTTAGACTATAAAGTTTATTAGTTTATTAATAGTCTTCCTACAACAAACAATATTCATTATATAGTAGTGCATTATTCTAAACAAGTTAAACTCATTTTTTTCAATTAATGTATTTTTGCACAAATGATAGTACAGTCCAACTGAACAAATCTTTTTTTTAAAAAGCATAAAACTATGGAACTCTGAATAGTCATGTGAAAGTACTCATATTCTTACATAGAACAACGATGGACTTCATCTTACTTTGTTCCTAATATTTATTTGAGTAAGCCTAGGAATCGCTTGAACTAGGCAATCAGCCTGTCAGTGTTTAGGTATAAAAGTTACTAGTGTGTTTTCTAAAAAGTGCACTTACTTGCTGTTTCAACACCAGGTTCTTCACTCCTTCCATCACAAACTGTGACCCTGTATTCATGACTCGTGATAAGAGACTAGGAAAGGTAAAAGAGAAGGAGGACCACTCTAAGTACAGATTGCTTCTCCCATTTGTTTCTTGTCCAATTATTCACTTCGTGCTGATGATTACTGTATCTATCACCTTTGCTTTCACTGAACAGAAGGGTCTTGAGAATTTCTGCTTCTTGGGGTTTCACTGCTGCAATTTTATTTAACAATAAAATAGTAATACTCTGATAATTATTTAAAAATATAAAAATAGTTACCCTCAAAATAAAGTTTTAATTGTACAGCCTTAAGTATATTTTTTAGGCAAACTATAATTTGAGAACTTGCCTTTGATTGCCTTAGTGATAAAATACTAAAATTAAAAGTCATAATTCAATAACTTGCTATAGGAGTTCAAACACATGGAAAATATATATGCTTGTTAATATTACGAGTAGGTCAAATGCTGCTGGGTTCTCTGTATAGCAACTGGATTCAATCCTGCACTGTATACCATCTACCCTCTTTAGAAATAAAATCATATTAAAAATGAAGCATGATATAATTAGTGAATTCTGTCTCAATTCTGAAGAATTTTTTTAATTTGAAATTTTAACTACAAAAAGAACTCCAAAGGAAGACTTGCCATCCTGGGTTTATCTTTATAGTTCAAAAAGGCTCTCACATGAAAGGATGCTTTGCAGCACAGAACAGTAATTCTTCATTATTGATATTAGAAAGCTAGAGATAGCCTTCAAATTATCCAAAATTTTCTCACAAGTTTCTACTATAGTTCCCAACTAAAATATTACATAAAAAAACAAATAGATTTAACTATTTCAAAAACTTTAAGACATGAAACTGGAAAATCTACACTGTTAAATATATAGGAGTTATTTTCCAAAAACAGTCTCCTTTTACCCATCTTGTCCTTACTTCCCTAAATCCTTCATCAGGAGAAATAAGCGAAAGTAACCTTCTTTGGAAAGCACAGTTCTGGGGCCATTCCCTGCACCAGCAACTCTGAAAGGTGTGTATTCTATGTAACACCCTCCGAAGGTGAGGTCAGCTGAACTCATTTTGTCCAGCACTTTGTAAAGCTTCTTAGGACTTTTGTTTTTGGAAACTGTTTCATGAAAACCAATAGTTCAATGTGGGACAAACATAAACCTGTCTTCCTCTGCGCTTCATAATTCATTCTAGCTCTAAAAAATAAGTCAGAAATTTGAAACTTGCAGAGCACCAAAAAGAGAAATCAGAATTACCTTGTTCAGAGCCTTTGAAAAAAAAAATATCACACAAACTTTGTAAGAGTCTCTGGAATAAAAAGTCATCCCCGGCCCTGGGGACATCCTAGCTACCGTCTGGCACTATGCCTGCATCTGTCTTGCAGACAGGTCCGAATGCTTAGCCTCAAGTCCACATCAGTTATCAATGCTGATATAAAGTTTTAACCTTCACATAGTTTCAGAAAATGAAAAATGTAACTTTTTAAGAACAAAGCATATGAAGCCAATATCTCATACCATGTAACCTTCCATTTTAAAGATTTTAAATCATCGAAGGAAAGGCATACTGACGTTTTTTCTGTACATCATGAAAATGCTCTGTATTCAAAGTGTCAGAAACTGAGTTTTTTTTAACACATGAAAATCTAAAGTCTGGAGTACAACAGTTCCACTGGCACTATTAAAAACACTTACCCCATTGGTTTAGTGGTGGTGTTGCCATAGCTGGTAGGAGCTGAAGCCATCTTGGCAAAAGCCCTATGAAATGATGAAATTATTAAAAGGAGCCTATTGGTGTCATTACTCAGTACCATCATATTAAAATATTGATTATAATTTCTACTACGCAAATATTTTCTAAAAAGATCATTTTTCAAATAATATACAGTAGAGCCGGGATACAGCTCAGCAGCACAGCACCTGCCTAGCAAGCAAGGTCCTAAATTCCATTCTTGGTACCAAAAACAAACAAACAAAAAAACAAAACCCTAAATAATACACAGTAAAGTTAGTACTGAAACACTGAGAAAATTTATAATTTTTTCTGTCTGTTCATTAAGGACAAGAAGTGAGGTAGAGACCTGTTGGCTTAAGAGAACAATTTCATAATGATAAAATTTAGTTTCCACATTGTTCTCCACATTTCATACTAAAGTGGTCCCAGATACATGCCTTCATCCATGGCGCCACTCACTAATGTCAACAGAAATTACACATTTCAAGACTCAGTTCAAAACCACTCTTCATCATTACTCTTAGTTCTACTACCTAATGATTTCCCCCTTTAGTTATACTCTACAATGTACAATTTTAGACTTAATTGAATAGTTATTTACTTTCAACTCTTTCAACTGATCTATAAGATTACTAATCTATAAGATTATTAAATGATCTCTTTAATCTATAAGATTATTAAAGTTTGGACAAAAGCACACAGAATGTGTCTTAAAAAATATTTTCCTCTGAGAATATTTTCACATTTCTCTACAGAATCCAGAAAATACAGAATGTTCCCTGAAGAATTCAACACACTGAGGTCATTAACTGTTAGGATGTTAGTTTATATTCTTATGTTTGGACACATCCATATATAACACATATAATTTGGAAATTAAAATCACAGCTAGGCATGATGGCACATGTCTACATTCCTAGTAGTGTGGGGAGACTGAGGTAGGAAGATTGTGACTAGGCAACTTAGTGACTAACATTTACCTTTAGGCTCCTTGAGATTACACATAGTTTTACTTTCTTTATTCTGGAGTTTTCAAAAATTTTCTTTATTAAGAACCTCGTATGGCTCTTACAAATGGAAATGAAAATAAATGTCACAAATTGCATATTTGTTATTTATATAAAATAATGCCCAAGGTTGCTTTCCCCAATAACTTCAAATACTGATTTAAGGAATTCCACATCAATAATAACGTTTTTAAAAAACCAGTGACACTAACACAGTCAAAGGTATAAATCTACATACTATAAATGTTGGAAAAGAGAGTTTTCAATTTTTCTTTTTAAACAAAGTTTGCTGTGTATTTTTTCTTATTATAAATAAAAGGAAATTTGAAAACACAAAAGTATAGATAAGCAGCACTCCAACTCACCATTCAAACATAATCATTGTTAACAATTTGGTGCATTTTTTCTGTTATACATATTTTTTGACATAACTGACAGATACAAATTCAGTGACAGTGTGGGGTGTTGCTTATCATGCTCAGTATCAGAAAATACCGTGAAGCCTCAACATTCACAGGGTATTGGTACTGGACCCTGAAGGATACAAAAATCTGTGGATGCTCAAGTCCCTCATGTAAAACAGCCTGGCATTTGCATACAACTCATGTAAAACAGCCCTGCATTTGCATACAACTCATGTAAAACAGCCTGGCATTTGCATACAACTCATGTAAAACAGCCTGGCATTTGCATACAACTCATGTAAAACAGCCTGGCATTTGCATACAACTCACGTACATCTTCCTGTAAACTACATGTTAAATAATCTCTAGATTACTTATAATACAAAGTAAATGTTATAATAAATAATTGTTATACTGAATTGTCTGGGAATAACAATGAAAAAAGTCTTACATTTTTAGCAATTTTTTTCCTGAATATTTTCTTTCTGTGTACTTGAAACCCAAGGATATGGAGAACCAACAGTATTATCAAACAATGTCATAAACGATTTTTCTCCTTACCAAATAACATAAACATTTCCCAGTTTCGTTATGTAAGACTTCTACAACATAATTTTTTTTAAAATGTAATTTTTAACAATGCAATTATATTCTTTTCTAATTTACTGGTTAATCTTTTTTTTTTGTTTTTGGTACCAGGGAGTGAACTCACGACCTCATGCTTGCCAGGCAGAGGCTTACGCTACTGAGTTAAATCCCTGGTTAATCCCTACTGGTTAAAACTGCATCTAGATTCCATCCCTACTGGTTAATCTTAATTGCTAGGCATTTATAAATCTTATTGCCAGACATTAAGGTGAGTTTTCAAAACTTCATCATTATAATTGCTTCTAAGATTTTGCAGCTTTAACAATTTCTTTGGGATAAATCTTTAACAATAGAAGTACTAGGGCAAAGCCATTTTTGTTTTTATTTTTTATGTTTTTGGTACTGGGAATCAAACTCAAGACCTTGCACCTGCCAGGCAGGTGACAACGCCATTTTAAAAATTTATTAGTGCATATTAGCTATACAGAATAATGGGCTTCATTTTGGCATATAAGTACATATATGTAATATACTTCAACTATTTTTGGCCTCTTCCCTTGATCCTCTTCCTCATCTCTAATAGTTTCCCTTCCTGTCTTTTTTTCTTTTTCTCTAAGATTCCATATATTAGAGAAAACATACCATACTTGACTTTTAAGTCGGGCTTACTTTGCTTAACACAATGGTCTTTTGTTCCATCCCTTTTCCTGCAAATGACATGATCTCTTTCTTTGTAATGGCTCAATAATATTTGATTTTGTACACATACCACATTTTCTTTATCCATGTACCTGTTATTGTAAAATATGCTGGAATAAACATGGGCATGTACCTATTACTGTAGTAAGCCATCTTTAATTCTTCCTGAAATATTCTGAGGAGTAGTAGAGCTGTATCAAATGGGTTCTGTAGTTTTTGGGGAGGCTCCTTCCTTTAAATTTTTTTGTTGTTTTGTTTTTGTTTTTTGAGACTGGGTCTCGCTGTGTACCCTTGGCTGGCCTTGAACTTATGGTGATCCTCCTGTCTCCACCTCTCGAGTGCTGGGATCACAGGCATGTGACCCCATGCCCAGACTGAGGCTCCATATTGATTTCAATGTAGCTAGTTTATATTTCCACCAACAGTGTAGAAGGGTTCCTGTTTTCCCACATCCTCACCAGCATTTATTGTTTGTTGTATTCTTCATTATAGCCACTGTCTGTGCTAAGATGGAATCTAGATGCAGTTTTAATTTCCATTTCCCTAATGGGCACAGATACATTTTCTCATACACTTACTGACCTTTGTGTATGTGTGTATATATATGTTATATATATATATTATATATATTATATATATTATATATATTATATATATTATATATGTTATATATATTATATATTATATTATATTATATTATATATTATATATATTATATATTATATTATATTATATTATATATTATATATTATATATTATATATTATATATTATATATTATATATTATATATTATATATTATATATTATATATTATATATTATATATTATATATTATATATATTATATATATTATATTATATATATATATAATTTTTTTTTGTGAAAGGTGTCTGTTCTTCATCTTATTTTCCCATTTAACTGAGTTCTTTTCTTAATGTATTCTAGGTATTATTCCTCTTTTGGAAGAGTAACTGGCAAAGATTTTCTCCCATTCTGTAGTGTCCCCTCAGTCTGCTGATTATTTCCTTTGCTGTGCAGAACTTTTTAATTGATGAAATTCCATGTTTGAGTCTTGCTATTAGTTTCTAAGTTATTAGAGTTTTATTCAGGGAGTCTATGCTCTTGCTGATGACTTCAAGCATTTCTCTTATGTTTCTTCCCTCACAGTTTCAAAGTTTCAGGTCTTATATTTTGGTCTGGATTCATTCTGAACTGATTTTAATACTGAGTGAAAGACAGGGATCTAGTTACAATCCTCTTTGTATGCATATGGTAGTTTTTCTAATGTCATTTGCTAAAAGAGGCTCTCATTTCTCCAACATGTGTTTTTGGCCTCTTTGTAACAGAGTTAGATAGATGGGTGTATGTGTGTGGGCCTCGTGTCCTCTATTGTATTCCATTTATCCCCATGTCTATTTTTGCACTAATAACATGTTGCTTTGTTACTATGGCTTTGTATATATTTTAAAACCAGATACCATGATTCATTCAGCATTATTCTTTTTGTTCAGGACTGTTTTGGCTGTTCTGCATCTTTTGTGTCAAAGTTATTTTGAAGAAACTTCTTATACCATCTACAAACTACATATTTCTAATAGCAGAGTATGAATGTGCCAATTAATCTTCCTGTTTCCTTGGCATAGCATCCTATACATTTTGGTATATTAACCTACATTTATTCAGGGAATAAGGAAATAAAAAAAATTTTTAAAGCATTTTAGATTTCTGATCCAAAACGTTTCATGACTTGACTTTTTCCCATTATCAGTGGAGAAAATAAAAAATTTGTCTAAGAAGAAAGGCATCATAGTTTGACACTGTGCAGAGGGCGGGCCAGATAAGGAAAAACTTATGCCACTGTATATAAAAAAATCCACCCTTCCATTGTTCAGTTTCTTGATTAGCATTCCATTTTGTGGGAAATAAAACCTCAATTGTGCCCTTATCTTAATAACAGGAATTAGAGAAGAAAATGAAACTTACTTCCATTGTTTGATATATTGTAAAGGATTAAGGTTGCATCCTGCATCTGTTAAAGCTTTTTTATATTGCTCCAGATCAGCCTGAAATAAGAAAAGAATTAAATGACAAATGATTAAACTTTCATAAAACACAGTTGTCAGTGGACTAATAAAAAAATTGTACTAAAAAAATAAAGTTATACTAAAGGCATGAATTTAAATTCTATGCACCCAAGTAGAGTGGAGTTGAATCTTAAATGACACCCAACGGAGGATCCGTGACAAAAATCACATATATTAAAAATTATTTTTCACAGGCTCCAAAATAAAAAAGGGTAGTACTTTGTCATCCCCTAAGTTCAACAGTCAGTTTTTGCTCTACTGCTGAAATAGACTGATATTCCTTGGGACAAACACCAAATGATTTGGTTTAAGCAAGAATCTTTCAAAACTAATATTATCAGGAGAATGACATGAACTGAAAGAATCGCAGATTTATGTTTCCTTCTACTATTCAGTCTAAGAGTCCACATTCAGTAACTGAACAACAGTTGTCCCATACTTGTGTGGGTTTTGATTTTGTTTTTGGTTTTGTTGGTGCTGTAGAGGATCAAATGTTCTATGCTTTTTAAATTGTTTTTTTCTCTTTTCCTTATGTTTAAAATTTTCTGATAAGTAACTCTACACGAACTTATGTAAATTAAAGGAGCCTATTCTCCTAGTACTTCATTATGCAAATCAGTATCAGAGAAATTTTAAAGCTCACCATCAACCAGCAATTTTCACTACTTTGCATTTTTAGGGCTATAAATCTGTTATTAGTAGTCATAATCTGCTTCACACTTCTTAGTCATCACTGAAGTTTATGAACAGGCATAATCATCACCAAAAATAAATGAAAATAATGTAATCACAGTAAGGAAATATTAAATTAAGTTTTTAAATCATATATTCTTAAAACATTATACACAGGCTATTGGAATTTCCTTACATGTAAGTAAAACCTCACTGATGGAAGAAGTATTCTAAAAATGAAAATCACACATTCTACGTCAAGAAATGTATTTCTACAGTAAAGCAGAATGCCCTAAAGCACACACTTAACATTTAGTTTGCTATTTTAACATGCCCAAGACTTTTGACAAACAGACTCTTACAATTTATCAGACTTGAATAAATGCTACCAACAAAGAAAAGGAACTTAAACATCCAAGTCATTCTAGATGATCATCTATTAAATTATATTAAGCTAAATAAAATAAAGAGTTAATAATCCAATCTGGCACCAAAATCATCACTGTCCTTCATAAAATAGCTGATACAGGATATCTTCTGTAGTGAACATTACTTTTCAAACAACGTTAAATTGATAAGACCAACCTTTCCAAAAGCCTTAGCAAATCTGGTTAACTTAGTTTAGAATAGTTATTTTCCAGAAATAAGAATTTTGGCCACTTGAATTCAGTTCAGATTCCAACAACTTAAAAGTGGTCAGACATTTCTTGACTGTACAGTAGTTTCCCCTGGTGAAAATAAATATTGCTATAAAACTGAGCAATAAATAGAATTAGCCTTAACAAATTGTTTTTCTTTTAAAGACAGGAACGAAGTAGACATTAAACCATAGTGATATTTTACTTCAACTTCTGAAATTCTACCTGTAGTAATTTTGCAAATACACATTTCCTCTTTCTTGTAACAACTTCATAGAGCTCATACCTCAGAAGGTGCTTGCTGTGTGCTTATGTAATAGATAAGAAACAGCCTCATTTTATCTTCTGGAGTTCCTGCTACATAGGAGAAAGCATTAAAAAAAAAAAAACTTTTCATAATTGTGGTTCTTATGTACTGTAGTTAACATTTGCATGTTTATTAAAATTCAAGGTATATATATAAATGTGACAGAACAAAATACTAGTTCTTGATTTAACAGGTAATAAGTACCATAATAGTATATAAATATGGGAAAAGATTAACTAAGGGACTATAGACTGTGATTATGCAAACATCTCTATTGTATAATCCAAACTGTCTAGAATGTTGAGATTTAGCTTTTAGATATAACCTTCAAAGAACAGAAAGGATATAAGCAAGACAATGATAGTGCTAAAACAGGACATTTTTGAGATGGCAAGTAGCTGTTGGTTACAATTATATAAGGACACCTGGTAATAAAAAATGGGAATATATGGGGAATCAGCTGTATGGTCACCCTAGGTATATGGTTATAAAATTTGCTGGCTAAATAAAATTATCTAAATAAGCCTAAAGTGGTAGCCCCACACAGGAGCCCCTAAATATATGTCCTCTCTTTCTGAAGGGTCTTATATTGCTTCAAGGTTTGGAAAAACCACACTTTTACATAAAATAAAATAATAAAATAAAATAAAATAAAATAAAATAAAATAAAATAAAATAAAATAAAATAAACCTATATTATACAGTAAAATATGTTTGCCTCATACTTTAAGATAAAATGTAAAATTTCCAAGAAATTTCTTGTAGGGAGTACTTTGAGCTACTATTTCTATAACTCAAAGCCCAAACTGTCACAGAGAAACTCATTTATTCATTTTTCCTTCTATGGGATGCACTTTGGTAGAAAAGTAAAGTCCTAAGATGTACGGACTCAGAACTATTCTATATATATATATATATATATATATATATATATATATATATACACACACACACACACACACACACATACATACATATCAGAATAAAGCTAGGAAGTTTTTCAAAGCATGATGACTAGTAAACCATTAATTTTTCATAAGATTTGGAGTCCACAAACTCTTCAACTTACCTTTTCTCTGTTAAGTATGGTAAAATAAAGATCAACAGCAGGTTCTCCCAAGTTCTTATGTCATAAATGAATACTATTCAGAACATTCTGCGTATGAAGTTATGAGACTCAAGGTTTTTTATAAATCTTAGGAGAATGCTGATAATTTTGTTTTATTCTGTCTGGTTCCTACCATCTTTTTCTGGGTTTTGCTTCCATCAATTCTATTTTCAAACCCTTTTATAGTGCTACTATAAAAGGGATCCAATCCCTTGCATAGTTGATGATCTGGGAATTGGAAAGTAGTTTAGACCTTCACTTCAGTCTCTGGAATGTTCTTTAGGATCAGATTTATGCACATGCAGTTCACAGATGAGCCAAGGAATTCATAAAGAACAGTATAGGGGTGTTTCCTGAGTTCCTGCCGCTCCACAAGCTTCCTAGTATTCTTCCATTTCCTTGGCCCTAATTTTTTGTGTTCCAGCCAGAATACTTTGGCTTTAATAGCTTATATGCAAAATGGGTCCTGGGCCTTTTATTCATGTTGGAAAACTGAGATTTATATTTAAAACTATTCTGAAATAATGAAAAGTCTCTAAAATTAAGAATTTTAGAGACTAAGTCACTATATAGATCCCACTATCATTATAATTAAAAGCTATAATTACATTTTCTAATTAAAAATGTATTTTGCTTTAAGAAAATTCAATATATTTAAATACAAAGGGATTGATTATAGGGTTTCTTAAAAGTGCATTTCCTAGATATGTATAAAATACAACTTGATTTTAGATGCTTATTTTTTGGAAACACTCGGGTAAACCAGAGAACTCAGAAAACATCATTATAAGACACTGTTTTGAGAAGTTTAGTGAAATAAAATGCAAATCATTTTCTACTTGAGGGACTGCTATGTTGAAAAATTGTCAACAGAAAACAGCTGATTGGCATTAGAACTGACTGACAGAAAAATTATATTTCTTAAATTATGCTAACATTGAAAACACTGGACTCATCAGATGTGATACTTATGTTAACCTCACATTTACAGTACATACCATCAGGGTCTGATATTATATCTAGAAGAGATTTATCCAGAGTAGTTTTGCTCATTATCTTTTCTTCATATTCAAAATATACATCCAGCTTCCTTGCCTATTTCAAAATAAACATTAGATGAGGCTATATTAATAAAAATATACCAGTGCTTAAAATTTTTATTTTCTATGATCAATTTTAAAAACAAATGTTTATTTCCTAGTAGAATTTAGTTTCTCACTTTTGATAATGTACTTAATATAAAAAACAAAACAACCAAAGCAATGTGTTATCTTTTTTTCCCACAACAGAACAAACTTTGCATGTCTCATATATATTAGCAAAAATAAAAAACACACAGTTCACAATTAGAACACAATCAAATTATACTCCTTGCAAATTAGTCAAGGGATCATGTTACGTGTATTTCTTTGAGTGTTCAAATCCACATTTTTGTTTTTACCTTAACTGCCAGAAGTCAGTTTTATTTTCAATGCTTTTACTTTAAACAAAACTTTCCTAATTCTCTATTTTAGTACACTAAAATTTTATATAATGGAAAAGTAATAAAATTTTTCCCTGTCCCCTTCCTCCACAGTGTACTTTTATCTTTTTTTTCTTTTATTCAGCCAAGCTTGCTCTGTAGAGCTAGTTTCTCTCTCACTGTTCACTTTTACTTTTTCAAATAAACTTTGCCACTGCTTAAAAAAACATACCTTCCCTAACTTAAAACCTTGTTGATTAAAATTATGCAAATTAAATACTATATTAGGATCCTCCAGAGTAGTGTTGGCGAATTCATGGCACACATGCTGCACTGGGCTATTTGCTATTCTTGAAAGTTCTAAAAGGTTTGCAATCATTGCTCTAGAGTAAATAAAAGTTTTCAAATATTAAATTCTACTTAATACTACAGAAGAGAAAATGCATTTCTTTCTAACTTGAAGGCATTAACAATTAAAGGGGGAATAGAAACAATTCATAACACAAATATGGATACTTAGTAATAACAACATAAAATGTAAATATGGAAAATAAATACATTCTGCTAAGATGACATAATAATTATGGAGGAAGTGATGAATTCTGAAAATGATTTGGGGACAAAGATATAGTCCATTTCGGTCAAACAAATTGTTCCAAGGCACGCAGGAGGTCAGACATTTAAATAGTGGACTAATGAGTGTATTTCATACATGGACAACAGGAAATCACAGTGCTCTTAATTGCAGTGGGAATTTGGCTACAATTTTATAGGTGAAATGTTCAGATAGTTAAAAAAAAAAAACCAACATGAAAAGGTATACATTGAGAAATCTCAGCTCTCACCAATCTTTTCCACCCCAATTCTATCTGCTCCAATAGGCATCTATTTTATTAATTCTATACTTCCAGTTTGTAAATATGAGCAAACAGAACATATATTTTAACATCCTTCCTCTTCCTAACACAAAAGATAATATACTATACTCTTTTGCCTTTTCATTTCACGCAGACATACAGACAACAGAATTTTCTTGCCACTAAAATCTTGCTAAGAATCTAATGAAGCAAACTGTTTCCATTGTCAAATCCCCAGCCCTTTACATTCTTTAGACTTCTTGTCTAGGAACTGTGATGGTTAATTTTCACTGTGTCACCTTGACTGACTTAGGATCTCCCACGGCTTGGTGAAGCACACTTTTGGCTGTGTCTGGGTGGGTCATGGAGATGTGACCTTGAGGTCCATCACCTCTTCTTCTCCAGCACTGTTCCCCTACTCTGCTTCCTTCCCACCTTGAACTAGGCATCTCTGCTCTGCCATACCTGTCTACCCTGAAGTTTCTTTCTTAGCACCAGCTGATCATTTAAACAGTCCTAGGAAATCATAGGCCAAATTAAACCTCATGTCCTTTATGCTTTGGGCACTGAGTATTATGTTTAGCAACAGTAAAGTTTACTACCAGAAAATTCCTACAGGAGAAGCTGGACTGTTGCTGTGTGCATATGGTTTAGAAGCTTTGGGAACTGGTTTGTAGGAGAAATTGAGAAAGGTCTGGAGATATGGGCTAGAGAAATCTCAGAATGTTTTAAACAGAGTCTGTGCACGATTCTGGCCAGAGTCCAGAAGATGAGAATGCTGATAGGATACAAACAGTAAAGGCCAAGGAAAAGCACTCCATTGGCAGTTGGACTAGAGACCATGTGTGGTGCACTTGGGCAGAAAATCCAAGTTTTGTCTACATGCTGGTACTTTTCAGGAGACTGAGATTAAAGAAAGTGGATAAAATTTGAAGCAGCTCTATGTTCAGGGTGTAACATGGGTACTGCTGGCTGCTTTTAGCTAGCTTTATAGTAAAAACTGGGGGTAAAAATAGAAAAATCTGATTAACTTAAATTTGAGGCCAGAAAGAATCACGTGTAAAGATGGGTCAAGAGTATGGTTGCTGAAGAGATTAGCAATATTAAAAAGAAACCAATCACTTTCTTCTTTTACAGGGAATAAGATGACTGTGTTGAGGACATTTTAAAAATCAGTATGATCTCACATCTTCAAGGCTCAAGGATACAAATGCATAAAGTGCTCATTTGAGAGTCCCTAGGACCCTTGCTCAACAGAATCAAGGAATTGGTTCCTGAGGTTCAGTTCACTGTGCTCAGTCATCCAGGCACTCACAGGTTGCTGTGGCCGGGGTCTAAGGAGGCCCAGCCACTGCCCATACAGATTGACATCACATGAGGCTGATTTTACTGGTTGTACACAGAATGTAACAATTGTGGGGTCAAAGGTTTCCACCTAGATTTTGAAGGTGGCTTGGACAGCCAGGCAAGGCTGACAGTGTAGTGAATATAGCTGTGGGACTGAATCCAAAGGCATAGTGAAGATCCCAGGAACCTGGAACATGTGTACAGAAAAGCTCCTGCCCCAAAGTGGAGTCTAGGTCAAAAGGGTGTGCAGGCCCAAGCCCTTAGGAACTCTCTTCACCATGTGCCCTGGGTGCCAGACACAGATCTACAGGACCTAAGGTTTGTTTTCCTTAGTTTTAGTCTTCCTTTGATTCTCTATCTATCCCCTTTTTCAAAAGACTTTGACTTTGGGCTTTTTGCAGCAATGCTAGGACTGTTAAGACACTGAGAAGGGATTATTACAGTTTTGGTTACACACAGGACAGTAGAATCATGTTAGGTAGACTTAAGAACTTGCTATTGCCTTTATTTGATGAGTAAGTATTTATTTAACTCTGTGAAGGTCATGGGTCAAGTGTTACCCTTTAACAACATGTAACAAGAATTCATTTGCATCTATCATACCTCCTGTGATATCAACTCCAAAAGGTTAAGGAGCTGTGTTTACATTTCAAATGACAATGGGCAGGAACTGTTGATTAACCTTAATTTTGTCAATTTGATTGGCCTGGGGTCACCCAGGGGGTTGGTAAAGCATACTTGTAGATGCATTCGAGGAAGGCATTAAGGCATGGCCTTGGGATCTCTATCTGGTTCTCTCCTCCTTCCTCTCTGGCACTGTTCCCTCATCTACTTCCTGGCTACTATGGACTAATTATCTTTGCCCTGTTATGTCCATTTGCCATGATGTTTCTGCCTTATAGCCAGTTGACCATAGACAGAATCTCCTGAAACCATTAATCAAATTAAAATTCTCCACCTTTAAATTGTGGGTATTAAGAATTATGTCCAGCAAAGAGAAAGCTGATTAATGTAGGTACAGCGGAACTATTTTAGCTACTGTATAAAGCAATTCTGAATATTAAAATAAGTAGAGTGAAGTCCTAGGTATGATAAAGTCTTAAAAATATTTAAAATGGACAAAAGAAATAAGATATTAAAGAAAAAAAGGGATATTTAATAATTAACATAAGAAAGGACACAGAAACTACAGTAGTACAAGAAGTGTAAGAAAACTCATAGAGAACTAAGATGATAGTAGGAATCATATTAATGAGAATATTAGATTAGAAAAGCTGTTCTTTATATGGAAGTCAAGAATGATGGATCTTTACAATCTAACCAGTCAACCTTTTCTATTCTAGAATTATTTACTAGGTTCAGTTACCTCTAGCCCTATCAAAAAACTCCCATATTTTGTAAGCACTGGGTGTTCCTTAAATTTAGGTTATTTTGTTTGCTTTTGAAGATAATATTCCTTCTCTATCCTGTACTCAGTGAACGTTATTCATTTCCAAGGTCCACCTTCTTTGAAGTCTCTGCTTTCTTCCTTTCCTGCCTCTCCCCCAATCTCCTTAACCAGAACTCATTATTCCCTTATCTGTGTACTAAAAGCATATTATATAGCTCACCATACTAAAAATGGCCACGTTATGTAAGTCTTATGTGTATACATCACTTCCTTAAAATTATAAACTCCTTAGAATCTAATTAACTTCTTAACCCCAGGGGTTTAATGTAGTACCTGGTTCATAACAGGTACTTGAGTTTATTGAATTTGAGGCTAAGAGCAACCAAGAAGTGATTTTAAAAGCATGAAAATAGATTGGATTTCTAGAGGTGAAAATATTTTTAAAAACTCCAGATGTTAAATAAATTACACTAAATGCCATGGTAGACTTTACTGACTATAATTAAATAAATCAGTGAAAAAAAATATGGTCCACCAGTAGGTATACACATTTGACTTAGTTTTTCTTTCTTAATGTATTAACTTGTATTTCTAAGCAACAATGCAAACTGAGTCCAAAAGCAACTTTATGGGTAGGGTTTTATTTTTTGAGATGTAAAAAGGTCCTAAAATTAGTTTGATTGTGATTGTAACAACTATGAATGTAATAAGAACCACTGAATTATATACTTATATAAATATTATATAAATAGGTACACTATCTATATGACACATGAACTATATTCTCAATAAAGCTGTTACATAAAAGTGAGCATGTCAGTACACTGATTATGAAGAAACAAAATCTAAGAGGAAAAGTATTTGAGTACAGACTGTCTACATTGCGTAAGTTAGCCACTATCTACCATGTAAAAGGCACTTTACTTAAAGGATAGTTCTCAAAAATTTTAAATAGAGAACCTCAGGATGTCTTATACCAAACCTTCTCAAGAACCTTAAAAAAAAAAGATACAAGTGACTCATCAATTGTTTCTGTAGAAAGAACAAAATTTATAACTATCTTACATTATCTCATTTAATTCTTCAAATACCACTATACCTAGGAATTATTAATCTCATTTCAAGGATGATAAAACAGACACAAAGAACCATCAATTTATTCAAGAATGGCAGAAGTAGAAGTTGAGATTCAAATGCTGGTCATACTCCAATTACAGTACAGATAAACAGTAGGTAAAATCATGTTTTCCTCAACATTATTATTGTTTCCTTTGCATATGCTTTATGGAGGAAAGTACATTTGTTGATTAGTACACATTGGTCATTTTGAAGTTGTTTTGTGGTGTGTGCGTCTGTGACTGGGTTTCACTATGCAGGTCGGGCTGGCCTTGAACTCACTTTATAGCCCAGGCTGGCCTCGAACTCATACCTACCACCCCGGCTATGGACAGATTTAATATCTACAAGTCTTTTCTCAAATTCTTGAAATGAGGGAAAATACTGAGAAACAACATCCACAACTCCAAAGACGGATTGTTCTTTTACGACACAGGCTCATAAGAGTATAATTTGCATAAGAATAACAGAAAACAAGTTAAAAACTATACCACAAAATTACAAAGTTAAGATAATAAAACTTTTGGTACCTTCAATAAATATCAATAATAAATAAAAATACAGACAATGTATAGTGAATATAAATTCAGCCAAATTTGTCAAGAATTCTGTTAGAAGAGTTTTCTAATGGAGAATCTGATTTTTAAAATTCTAGTGTTTTTCTCCAAATTTCAGGGTTATCGGTGGGCATTAGATTGTTCTCTTCACTTTGTTTAGTACATTGCCTCAAAATTCCTATCAAATTAATATACCCTATACATGGAATATGTTAAGAAATGTAGCTATAACCCACTAGATTTGAAAAGTACAACCACAAAAAGGAATACTTTCTGCAACTAGTTTGTTCTTTCTTTTATCATAATGGAGAATTCCCAAGACTCACCAAAGAATTACAGATATTATTACAGGAGACTGAGACCTCACAAGTTTGAGGCTAGCCTGGGCAACAAAGGAAGAACTTGTCTTTTGCTTTTGTTGCTGTTGTTACCGGGAATTGAACTCAAGACCTTGTGATGCCAGGCAGCTGAGCTATATCCCTGGCTACATGTATTACAAAGGCTAATCAAAAAATATGTTGTAGATTTAAATAAAAGTTATTACAGTAAAAGACATATTGCCATTAATCTACCTCAAAATACTATTACTCACTTCAAACAGACTTACCATTCCTGTCACTTTCTGAAATAGTTCTGTCCTTTTGTGAGTATCTTTACGAGGTATGAACACTAGTATGGTGAATGCTGTTGCCAATCGACATCCAAGAGAAAGATATACTTGCAAAAACAGTTAAGTCCTCATGCTTGTTATTCACTAGGTGATACACTGCAACTTTTGGCTCTTTTCCCCATAGTCAAAATGACCATGAAAGGTAAATGCTTTGAATTAATCAGGACATCAAGGCAGCCTAGACAGCATAACTGGAGACAATCAAGAAAGACAACTTCCAAAAGTGCTTCAGAAGGTAGCAAGAATGAGGGGTTATGTTCAAAGTAATGAGGGTGCGGGGAATAGCAATGTATCTTTCATGGCAAAAGTTTAAAAAATTTTACATTCCCACCATAATCTTGTATTATACATCTTTTACTTTTGAAAATCCATAATCCATTATCTGGGAATATCTGCCACATGACCATACAGGACACAAGATGAATTCCTTTTCTTTCCTATAAGTACTGGGATTTTTCTGTTCTCTTTACTGTTCCTATAATCCTTTCCCTGTTCTAGTTACAGACACTACCATTCTAGAACACTCTTTTCACTGCCAGCACAAGCCTTTCTTTTCACTTCACTTTTAAAAAAATTTTATTTAAAGAGAAAAAACAAAACAGAAAAAAGGGTAGCAACAATACAGAATTCCAAGGAAAAAAAGAAAAGAACAACAACAAAAAAACCATTAAGAATCATTACTTGATAAATTACAAACTGTCTTCTTAGAAATAGTGTTCAAGTTAGAGAATTAAAGCATACAAAGTAGACATTCAAACAGTGAGACTGTTAACAGTTCTACTCCACGATCTAACAAAAATAGTAATATGGTCATCTATCTTACACACTTAAACATACATGCAATTATATCCTTTAAAGCATTCTTTTCCTCTCTTTTTTACAGTAGCAATTACACATTTTGGGTTTTATTACTCCTATAGTTCTTATTACTTTTTACACTAGAAACACAATGTGATATTTATAAATATGATTCTTATATATTTCACTAATGAGGATAGTCTCAAGTTGTCTCCATTTACCCAAGAAGGCCTCAAGATCATCCTTCTTCATAGCTGAGTAATACTTCATCGTATAAAAATACCACATCTTTTTTATCCACTCTGCGGTTCATGGGCATCTTGGTTGTTTCCAAGATTTAGCTATTACAAATTGGGCTGCTATAAACATGGGTGTACATATGTCACTGTGATATGAACTTTTCAGTTTCTCTGGGAAAATACCCAGCAGGGGAATAGCTGGGTTGAATGGAGCTTCCACTCCTAGTCTTCTGAGAATTCTCCATACTGATTTCCATAGTGGTTGCACCAGTCTACACTCCCACCAACAGGGAAGCAGTACTGGTTCCTTTTTCACTTCACTCTTGACGTTGCCATCAGTCAAGGGTGATGGCTGATGGCAAGGTCAAGAGTGGTATTTCTTGGTTTTACTCATTTCTAGGTCCTAATGCTATTTTCCATGCAACCACTCAGCAGAGAAAGGAATGATGAGACAGGATTATAATTCTATCTCCTTTCTCCCATAAAAGATGAGAAATCATTTTATGTGGCAATGCAACATTAGTAATATTTCACTTTAAATTTAATAGAGTTTATGGGACAGAAACGTATTACATAATACCTAAGAAAAGTATATTATAAATTATAAGGAACTTAAGATTTTTATTTTAATTTACTGGTACATTGTAGATACACGTAATGATCACATTCACCATAGTGAATCGGTACTTGTCTTTTTGAGACAGGGTCTTACTATGCAGCTTACCCAGGCTCTACATGATGTATCTTTTTCTTTCTCATTCCCTCCTTTTGACCCTTCTTCCCCTCATTTACAAAAGCTTTGTTTCCATTTTTTCCTTCTTTTGCCATTTTTATTATTTTTCCTTTCTTTTCTCCATCTCCTCTCCCTAGTTTCTCTTCCCAACTGAACGTTTTCTTCTTATTTCACAATATCTATTACATGTTTTGGTCTTTATATATATTTTCAGTTTCTTGTACTAGGAAACAATGCAATTATTTACATGTGTGTCTGATTTATTTCACTTAAGAGTATGGTCTTAAGGTGCAGTCATTTACCTAGAAATGTCACAAGTTTATCCTTCTTTATGGCTGACCAGCACTCCACTGTGTAAAAATCCACGTCTTCTTCATCCATTCTTTGCTTGATAGACATTTGGGTTGTTCCAAGATTTAGCTATTACAAATGGTGCTGTTATGAATAAACATGGGTGTGTATATACTGCTGGTATGATGTTTTTGTTTTGGGAACACACCAAGATGGGGAATTGTTAGCCTGAATGGGATCTCTAGTCCTAATTTTAAGGATCTCCACACTGATTTCCACATTGTTTGCACCAGTCTACATTCCCACCAATGGAAAAGGTTTCTTTTTTCACCACAGCCCCGCCAGCATTTGCTATTGATTGATTTCTTGGTAACAGCCATTTTTTTTTTTTCTGGAGTGAGATGGAGTCTTAGCATTGTTTTAATTTACATCTCTTGAATGACCAGTGATGCTAAACACATTTTTCATGTATTTATTTGCTGTTTGTGCTTCTTCATCTGAGAAGTCTACATTCATCTCAGATGCCTGTTTTTGGATCGGTTCTTTAAATTGGCAGGGGTGTGTGTGTGTGTGTCTGTGTGTGTCATTTTCCTGAGATCTTTATATATTCTAGATATCAGTCCTTTGTCTGGGGAACAGCTGGCAAAATTTTTTTTCTCTCTGTGGGTTGTCTCTTCACTGTTGGTGTGCAAAACTTTTATAATAAGAAGAGATCTCAGTTACAGATTCTTTGTAGTTTTTCCTGTGTGACTGGAGTTTTTGTTCATAAACTCTGCCTATACCTACCATCTTCCAGAGTTCCACCTATTCTATCTTCCAGCAGATTCAGTGTTTCTGTTTAATATTCTGGTCTTTGATCCATTTTGATCTTAGTCGAGTGCACGGTGAAAGATAATGGGTCGTTTTAATCTTAGGCATGTCAAAAGCCAGGTTTTCTAGCACGATTAAAGAGCCTGTCTTTCCTCACTCTAGTTGTTTGGTTCCTTTGTGAAGATAAGGTGGCTCAGTGCGTTTGGAGTTGTTTCTGCACCTTCTAATCTGTTCCAGTGATCCTATAGTTGGTTTTATTGTTTGTTTTTGGCTAGTAGCTTTGTAGTTTGATTTCAAGTCTGAGATTGTGATGCTTCCTGCCTTCCCTTGGTTGCCCAGAATTGCTTTCGCTATCATAGGTCTCTTGTGGCTCCAAATGAATTTTTGGATTTTCTCTAATTCTGTAAGATATGCTATTGGTATTTTGATCAGGATAGCATTAAATTAGTATAACAATTTTGGGAGTATTGCCATTTTTACTGTGTTGGCTCTTCCTACCAAGACCAACAGATCTCTCTCCATTTACTGATACCTTCTTCAATCTCATTTTTCAGAATACTGTAGTTTTCAATGTAAAGGACTTTCTTTACTAGATTGATTCCTAGGGTTTTTTTTTTTTTTGAGTTTGTTATTTGTGTGCAGAAATAATACTGATCTTTTTAGTGCTGACTTTGTATCTGGTTATTAAATCTGGAAGTCTTTTGGTGGAGTTTTTGGGGAATTCTACATAGAGTATAATATCATCTGCAAATAATGGTAATTTAACTTCTTGCTTTCCTGTCCTTACTCATTTTCTTTCTCTTCTCTAATTGCTCTGAATAAAGTTTCCAGAACTACATTGAATAGGAGTGGTGGTAGTAGATATCCTTGCCTTATGTGTGTTGCTGATTTTAGAGTGAAAGTGTTGTTTTTGTCCATTTAGTATGATATTGGCTGTTGGCTCGTCATAGATGGCTTCTATCAGACTGATATAAAGACTATCTATTCCAATATTCTGTAGCTTTTTTTTTATCCTAAGTGGATGTCAGATTTTGTCAAATGCTTTTTCTGCATCTATTGAGGTGATTATGTTACTTTTGTCCTTGGCACTGTTGATTTGGTGCATTACATTTATTTATTTGTGTATGTTGCACCATCCTTGCATCCCTGGGATGAATCCTATTTGGTCTGGTATACAATCTTCTTGATGATTTGCTAGATTCTGTTTTTACATGATTTTTTCTCAGTAATTCCAACATGGCTCCTCTACTCAGCTATGTTTAAAATTAGACTTTTACAATATAATCTATACATATATTGAAGACTATATTTTATACTTTCTCATTCTTGATTTTTCATCTTTAGATTATACTATCTTTCAGGGCTGTTCTTGTATATCACATTGTCTAGGTGGGTGGCATTGGTAATACTGTACTACAGTAGTCTATGGTTAGTGTACAATAGTCTATGGTTAGTAGAGAATAAATACCTTGAAATTGTTCATCATGATATGCAAGCATGGTTTGCTAATATGAAATATGTTGCACAATGAGTGTTTCAAACGTTCAGCTGAGTAATGTAGAAACCTTGAATAAAGTTAATAATCCTTTTATCACTTCTGTGCAGAGATGGACAATGCACTGTTAAAGAATCTGGCTCAGGCCTTTAATTTCTACAATAGACTATCAACATGATCAGTCAGTTATCTTATTGCTAAATCCATGCTTTTTCTCTCATTGAATTTCTACCCTGCCAGGCACAAATAAGAATATATAAGCCTAACTTTTCTGTTATTTAAGCCCTATCAAAAGTCTACTTGAAAAATGGACAGATTACTAACAAACAATTTTTCCACTCTAAGTACTAAAAGAACCATTAGAAAACTATAAATTTAGATCTTCCTTTAGTAATTCGCAGAACTGTTCTCACTGATTTTATTTTACTACCATACCCTTGGCTTTCATTAGAGTTGTCAAACAAAACAGCCTATTGTGGTTTGTGTCCAGATGTCCCCTCAAAGCCTCATGTAACTTTAAATGTGATTTTTTCAGAGGTGGCTGAATCTACAATGTGTGATTGATTCATAATGCAATGCTAACATTAAGGGTGCTAAGTAAGTACGACAAAAATTGGAACTGAGAGTAGGGTCATTGCTGTGATTGTACCTGGCCGTGTGGTTCAGGAGCCTTTGGAAATGGCTTGTGGAAAGAACGTAGAAAGGTTTGGATATGCTGGCTGAAAGAAATAGAGCTAGAACACTTTAGGCTGCTCTGTATGGGAGATTCTAGTCAGAGTTCAGAAGACCAGAAGGCTTATAGAAATCCTGCTGGTAAAGACCAGGCTCAGGAGGTTTCTGCATTTGTTGTTGGATTCCAGAGGATGCATGTTATGGCTTGGCAGAAAGTTGTTTGCATTTGTGTTCAGAAACTTTTCTTGAGCCTGAGATTAAGGGCAGCAGACTAATTAATCTGGCAGAAGAAATCTGGGCTCATGGCAGAGGGCTGGCAGCCACACCATGGTCTAGAATGGTGGTGGCCTAGAGAATGTGTTCCTTGGAACTGGATTCAGAGTGCTCAGCAATCCACACACTCAAACTCTTCAACTGAGAGGGAAGAAAGCATGGTTAGTGCTCTAGGTGGCAGCAGATTTTGGCATCATCCACACTGTGCTGAGTTAGGTGCATGCAGAACGTAAGAGATGCAGATTCAGGAAGGCTTCCAGCCAGATTTCAGAAGAAAGCCTGGGAGGTCAGTCAGTGTGCCTGAGAGAGCAGTGTGTGCAGCTATGACTGTGAAGCCAAAGGTGCGCTGGAGCCCCCCGAAGTTTGGAGAAGCCAGGAATGTGGATCATCTGAGGAAAACTGTAAGGAGGCAGCAGAGCAGGCCCAAGAGAGAAGTCATGGAACCTATAACCACTGAAGTACACCAAAGTCCTTCAGAGATTGTATCTTGGCACAGACTTCCTTGGATGCTGGACATGGAACTCTAGGACTTAATGTTTGCCCTGATAAATTTTGGAGTTGCTTTGGTCCCACTCCTTTGTATCCCTGTTTGTAACTTTTGGAATGGAAATGTCTATGCTGTGTCATTGAATGTTGGAAGTGTTTAATTTTCTTTTCATTTACACAGGGGCTCACAGCTCAGTTTGGCTTAAATCTCAGAAGAGATTTTTGGACTTGGATTTTTCAGCAGTGCTGACATTGTTAGGACTTTGGGAACACTCATGGACCAAATGCCTTTTGCATAAAGGAATGTATTTCAGGAGGTCAGGGGCAGAATGTTATGGTTTATGTCTAGATGTCCCCTGAAAGCCTCACGCAGTTTAGATGGGATTTTTTTCGGAGGTGGCTGAATCTAGAGCACATGATTGATTCATGATACATGCTAGGATTAAGGGTGCTGGATTAAAGGTGGGTGATTGCTGGATCATGCCACTGACAGACTGGTACTACCCTAATTCCCAGTAGAATAGATACAATATAAGGGATAGAAAGAGTCTCAATTGTCTGTCGTGTCCCTTCTCTGGGATGCCTGTCTGCCAAGCCACCCTGCCTTGGAGCCATCTGATTATGGACTGAAACCGCCATAAACTGTGAGCTAAATAAACCTTTCCCCTTTAACTTTGGGTGTCAGGTATTTTGTTTCAGTAGCAAGAGAAAAGTAACTAAGACACAACCATATGAAATCCGTGAATGTAAATGATAGCTTATTCTAGACAATGTCCACTATAAACAATAAATTTTGCAATGTGATGCTAAGGAATACTTTACTTAAAAATCAGAAAAGATAAAGCTGTATTCGGAAATTCATATTATAAATATACAGAAGTTGAGTTATTATTTTCAGGGGCTATATGTGGAAGGTGCCTTAAATCTGTTTTACAATAAGGAAGCAACCTTTTTTAAAGTCTAAATTTATCTTATATATTGACTCTGTTCACTCAAGAGCTGTTTTCTTTCTTTCAATACTAGGGATTGAACACAGGGCCTTCAAACTGAGCTACAGCCCTAGTCTTTTTCATTGTACAGTTTGAACAGTCTAAGTTGTCCAGATTGGGGTTAAATCTGTAATCCTCTTGTCTTAGCCAAGAGCTATCCTTTATCACACTTGGGGTAAAGAAAATTTCTTTAGGTTCTGATAGTAACTAATCTTATTTGAGATTGAAAGAGATAAAAATAGAGTGACTGCTTCTCAATTTTGGTACAGAGTACTCTTTCCCTGGATCTTGAAGAAAAGACACCAAGGTCATATGATTGTTTACTTAGTATTATATAAGAGATCATTTTAAAACCATATCAGCACAAAGTCCAAGAAATGTGATTTCTAGTATAAGACCTCAAATGTGATTGGGAGTAGTAGTGAGTAAAGTCAGTTATTATAAAGATTGTAAACAAAGGATTATTTATGTATATATTTTAAACATTCCTTTTTAATTTAAAATTAAAATGTATAATTGTCTGTCAATCACTGATTTTTTTTGAGTACATAAGTTTACTGACTGATTTTAATTTTAAAAATTTCAAAGTAATATAATATTAATTGAATTTTTTTCTGTCTTGCATAAGGCACACCTACCAGGAATTACCTACAGTTTCTAAGTTCAATGTTTTTGAGGTCAAACAGGGAAATTTATAGGCAGTGTAAAGAAATTGAAGTATTATATGGTATTTTCCAAGATTTTCAATCTTTTAGTTTTTTAATACACAAATTAATTCAAACTACTTAAATTACCATCTTTACTGATTCTATAATGTGCAATTTAGTTTTATAGACACAAATTTTCATAATTTTACAATTCACATAAATAAAATACAGATAACCTATTGGTAAGTAAAGAAGTTTAACCTAAGGGAGCAGAGAATGATAACAAGGAAGTACTGGCTATAAGATGTCAGTAAATCAATAATGTGGCCATAAGCAAATCAGTAATGTGTCCATCAGCTACTATGCTTCATAGATGAAAAAGGGGGCATCAGTTACTTTAGTGCTGACTAAGCAGAGAGACAGATAAGAGAGTTTCTCTTTTGAAAGCTTATTTTCCCTTAAAAAGGATAAAGCAATTAAACCACAGAGAAATTAATCCTTGTTAGAAGGAGCTCCATTTAGAAGCTAGTTTTGCCAACAAGGGCTAAGCTTTGTTCTGAGTATAGAACGCTTCACCTCATCATATGATGTCTTCAGGTCCCATTCAGTCTCTGTTTTCTCCACAGCAAATCGAAAACAAGAAACTATTAAAGCCAAGTCCTACTCCACATAGCTTATTAATAGTATTCTTTGCCACCCATATCTGGAAGGACCATGCAGATGTTTAAGAGTTCTTCCTCTTAGTTGAGAGCATTAGAAAGAAGAACATCGGATGTTACTTCTTTCTTTTATTTCCTGTTCCTTACAAGTATGCTTCTTTCCGTGATCTTTGGTATCTGGTGCTAACTAGTACTCAGACTACGCAGGTTGGCAAAATATAATGAAAACATGCTCTCTCTAAATTAAGTAGTCCCAGAAGCCATTTCCCAACTACCAGCAAATGAGAAAGTTGTATGTGCATTAGAAAGGAAAGTACCATTAAGGTTTAAAAATACAGATTATTCAAAATAAATGAATATCAACAACTCGCTTTTAAATTTATTAGACCAAAGTTAACTACCAAAGCCATTAAAATCCTCAGAATATCAATAAATGGAACAGAGAATGTTTGCCAAAGTGGTAGCAAACTGGTGCTTTGTTCTTTAGCTTTCTATCAAAATATCAGTTGCAAAGTAGCTGCCAGAATTTCTAAAGAGATTAATTTCTTCTTTTATCTTGCTTCAGAAAATCATCTAAGAAATTATCAAAAGCAGCTATAATTTTAGCATCCGTAAAGAAGAAATGTGTTAAGCTGCAATAAAAACAAGTATCAAAAGGAATGCAGAGAACTCTGCATGAGAAGACACAGTGTTCCTGCTATTAAAAAAAAATACTCATTTTTTTGCTTAGTGGAGTATTTACAAAAAAGTGAAGCTGAAATGGTCGAGAATTTCTGATAAAAAAGCAAGGCATTCTAGAAAAGTAAATCTTTAATTATGTTAACAACATAGCCAGAAGTAGACGGCTTAACATAATGTGTAAAATAAGGCCGCTTGAAAGTAAATGCTATAAAGTTAGAAATTTCATAATTGTGGAAAAACTTAAGAAGAAATTTTTATAATTAAGAGTAAAAAGAATGGAAACAATAAAGTTCATGTGCTCATTTTGACAAGGGAGAAGAAGAGCCTTCAAACCACTGTTAACATTAAAAGACTTCATAGAAAATGTTACAATTTTTCTACATAGAATTTGTAATCTGCAGGAGTTAAGGTAACTCCTACATATGTGATTTACTAAATACAGTCACAATTTGCAGTTAATATGTAAAATAAACATGCTCCTTTACCTGTGATAGTAAGAAAAACTCTTGATATTAACTGGATTTTCCAGAACAACCCAACTACCGTGTATCCTAGATATGATATTTCTTTTCTTCTGCAAAGTGAATACACTTTATGGCAGTTACTTTAAAGTCAGATTGTGTTAGGAAGAGGGAATCTTCCTTAACTTTTTTCAGAAGACCAGGAGGTCTCTAAGCAGAATCATTTAGGTCAAGCATGGTGGCATATTAAATAACCTCAGGCAGATAATCTCAATTGGTGCAAACTATTTGTGAAAAACTCACTTAAAATTATTAGTGTAAAATGATAGGCAATCATCACAAAGAATTTCATAATTAAATTGCACTTTATAAAGCACACACTCAGCTAGAGAGCTAGAATGTCTATCTTTCACTTCCACTTTCATTTCCAGAATTTACCACCCCTCAGACTCCTTGGTCCACTCTCTGATTAGGACACAAGTCAGATTATGTAATTAATTTCCAGTGAATTCCCATCATACTTAAATTTCTGTCTTTTTTGATACCTTATTGTACTATGTCTTCTAGGTGCTCAAACACAGTATGTTTGTCTTCATGGCTGTTCTCATCATTCCCTCTGCCTGGAATGGCTAGCTCGAGCTCTGCGCTAACTGGCTCTTTCTCCTGATTCTGGACTCAAGGCAAGCATTATCTCAACAGTGATCTCTTAACCACTCAACTCCAGAGCCGGCCTCTCCACTATTACCTCCTTACATCAGCTGGTTCTTATTATTCACACATCATTTAATACATAAAGTTATTTTGTTTTCCACTGTTTATTGTTACGGCACTATAAGATCTAAGAGGAGAGAAAATTCACCTGTCTTGTTTACTACAGTATCTTAAGGACTTACTACAACACATACAATCTAGGAAAAATAAAGTTATTTTAGGGCATGAAACTTAGTATGGTAGTAGGGGCTGAGCTTAGCATTTTCCTGATATTACAGTTATAAGAACAGAGGTTACAGGAAGGAGAATGAAGAATTAAACTTTTAATAATAAAAAAAAGCAAAAAAAAACTATAAATAAAAAAAAATCCACTCATATGACTATTAACAATTGTCACAACCCCCTACTTGTTTTTCCTTTTTTTCCCCTTGTACTGGGGATTGAACCCAAAGCCCTACACTGAACTACATCCTAAGCCCTTTTATTATTTTTTATTTTGAGGCAGTCTCTAAGTTGCCTGGATAGGACCTGAACTTGTGATCCTACTGCCTCAGATTCCCAAATGCTGGGATTACAAGCATGCACAATTTGCCTGACACTGAATTTCTTTTCAGTTGTCTACCTGCCAACAGTACCTTTCATAAGCATGGGATGTGCCACACAGGAAGTATTCAAGACCAGAATCCTAATTATATAATTATAATTAACAGAGGTAAGCCAACACCTGTATTTTGTTTTAAGGCAGTAAATTTTTTTTACTTTGTTATTAGAGTCATAGTCTTCATATTTAGTCATGTAAGCAAAGCATTTTTTTCTTCTTCAGAAGGAAATTCTCAATAAAGCTCCCTACTGTATTTCAACTGGCTTTATATGTTATCCCTCTAGTAGATAACAATCTCACATAAAAAGGTTAAAACAGTCTTTTGCCATTTTATATGGGTGGCAAATAAGTGAAAACATTAGCAGAATCACTTATAGTTTGTACAAGTATGTTTCTATTCTTATAAGTACATGAGAAATATCAAGTATCAATATCAAAATGTGGAACGAAGAAAGAATTAGGTTACTGGCTTAATAGAAATTACACAGGTTTAAGTTTCATTCTGCACAATGTCACCTATCTTTATTATGTTCTTTCTAATGATATATGGCTTTTAAAATCATTAAATAATAAGATATATAAGTCTCATCTCCATAAATCCAAGATGCCACTCGCATCTTTGACAGGTAGCAATTATATTCATCTTTTTAAGCAGCTTCAAATCTATTATATCAAATGAAAAATAGAAGTCTTAGCATATGATCAATTTATCACTGGAATTCAGCTCCAAGTCTGACAAATAAAGGAAGACTGCAGAATACTGAAGGACTGATTAAATAAGCTGAGGTGGAATAATCATGAATAAAGTAATGAAAAAAAGAACTATAATAATATTTAAAAGCCCCAACACACTTGTTTTAAAGTCACAGACTAATGAGAGACAGTAAGGAATTTTAATGTTAACAGATTCATTTTAACCAAAAAGTTTAGAACTGAGTCTCATAAATGATTAAAGGATATTTTATAAATACTAGATAGATTTTTGAATCTCCATTACTGATGGTGAGATACAATCTATTATTACTAGAATAAAATGTACAGAGATAGTAAAACATAACAGAAATATCACAGATTCTAACTTGTATTTATTAAAGTGATTTTCTTGGGCAAATCACTTTTCTTTCTATATTCTTAAATTTCCTCATTTGCAAAACAAATGAATATAACATTGCAACCTAGATAATGAACATTATAATTATGTTTCACAATGTTACAGCGAGGGCTCAGTGAGATACTATGAAAGCATTTTACAAATATAAACCCTATATAAATACAAGTCCTCTTACAGAGAGAAAAGTTCAATTTACCTTTATATGCTCTAAAACAGCAGTGGCAACATTTGTGTGGAGATCGATAAGTCTTTTTTTTTCAAGAAGTTCTGGCAAAGAACTAAAAGGACCCAAAAATTAAAAATTAGTAATAAGTTTTTTTAGGAAAATGTTACAAACTTTAATGAATCCTATACCTGGTATTTAGGAAATTTGAAACACTGAAACAGCAACAATGTGACAAACTGTCAATGAATGTAATCTGCAGACTTGACCACATGCAGCATGCATTACTGTAATAAAGGTGAAATGCTTCTTCTTTTAAAATAATCTGGCTCCCCAATATCATTATGTGTTTGATTTTCTGCTTCTAAGGTAAAATCATATTATGTTTACCTACATTTTTGAACCATGAAATTTTACTCCCTCTTATAGCAAACTATTGAAAACAGTGCTTAACCTGACTAGTAAAACCAGAGCAATGACAGGAAAATTCGTAATAACTGCTCTGCTTTATCATTATTTTCCTCTTGAAATTTCCATCACCACTTCTTTTTCAGTACGTGTTTGTGATAAATGAATACATTCATCCTGTGGAGTGCAGCTAGTACATATGCACACTGTATCTCTATTCTTTTTACTGTACTTGCCCTTTTTTTCCCCTCTCATCCCGATTTCCTTCCCATTTCCAAAAGGTCTACCTCCCTGTTTCCAATGATCTTTTATTTTGCTCTTTAAATTATTTATACTTTGGATTTCTCAAGTAAGAGAAACCACACCATATTTACTTTTCTGTCATCACTTTTTTCTAATTGGTAAAAGAAGCAAATGTCCTGCTGTATCTAAGAGAGAACTGAAATCACTCTGAACATGTTACAGACACAATTTAGTTCTTTATGTTTGCAAGTGTATTTGCTATTATGTGCTATTTCCTAGTATTAAAAACATTAACCATTTTCAATCATCAAAATAAACCTCATCAACACAGAGATTTCAAAGCGGACATACTGAATATTTACCTCACAGCTGATGTTAACTTAGCAGTATTGTCAGAAAGCATACTTATGGCTCCTTCATCTTCCCCTTCCAGCCCCTGGTGGAGGGAAAACAGTGCTAGTAACTACTTATATAATTCCAAGGCCCAACCATAAAAATCAACTCATATCCGAAGATTATTGATAAACAGTAGGATTAATGTCACCTAAAATAACAATTGTTCTCTTGAGGAGCAGGCACATGTTTGTTTATGTGTTTCTGAAACTGGGTCTGGGTAGGTCATCCAGGCTGACCTCAAACTCATGCTCTTCCTAGCAGATGGGATTACAGATGTACGCCCCCACACCTGGGAAGCGTATGCATTGTGACAGTCACAGAAAAGTTTTAGTACCCACTTGTTCATTAAATCACTGATTTAGTAAATAAGTAAGAATCAGCTGAGATTTTCAGAGAAGGAAGCCCAGAGACTTGTCACAGGTCACACAGTAGTGAATAGTATAGCTGAAATCTGAATTTTGATTAAAGTATGATAGAAGTATTAGAATATTTATTTCTAAAATAGTTGTATAATTTTTTAAAGATCATAACATTCTTTTACAATTTTTTGATCTCAGTTTTTTTTAAAGATTACATGAATAAACTGAACATAATTTTGTTGTTATTGAAGCAATAAATGGCCTTAAACTTTTACATGGAGAAAAAGTAAACCTCTTTTTCCCTGCAGATATCCTTTCTTTTCCCTGTAATTCTTAGACAAGCAAATAGGATCTTACCATAATGCTTTTAAGTCGTTTGACCTCATCTTCTTGGGCTCTGTAATATTCCAGTTCTTGCTGAACTGATTCTGCAACTTCTGGAAACGGACTAAAACAAAATTACACAAGAGGAACTATGAGTATGATATTAGAAGATGGATTTTTGTGTGAATTCTGAAATATACACAATGAAGATTGTATCAAATATATTTATTTGGATATGAATATTGTTTAACAGAAAACTTTCAACATAAATAAAACTACATAGGCTTTAAAACACATATCTTAATATTTATAAATCCAAATTTTACTTAAGTGACATCACATTTGCCTTTCACGTATATGTTGCTACAACAAAACATACATTTTATGTGGGTGAAAAAAATTTTTTTGTACCAGGAATTAAACTTAGGACCTTGTGCTTACCAGGCAGTCACTTGTGCTGCTGAGCTATATCCCCATGCCTGTGGCTGAAATTATTTAAGAAATCATGGATGTGCAATTGCTACTGTAAAAAAGAGAGGAAAAGAAAGTGCTCTAAAGGATATAATTGCATGTATGGTTAAGTGTGTAAGACAGATGACCATATTACTGTTTTTGTTAGATCATGGAGCAGAACTGTTAACAGTCTCATTGCTTGAATGTATACTTTGTATGTTTTAACTTTGTAACTTGAACAACTATTTCCAAGACAGTATGTAAGTTATCAAGTAATGATTTCTTAGTACTTTTTGTTCTTTTCTTTTTTTCCTTGGAATTTTGTATTGTTGCTATCCTTTTTTCTATTTTGTTTGTTTTCTTTTTAAATAAAATTAAAAAAAAGAAATCATGATATATCAATTAACATATAACATATAATGTCAAAGCGTCTATTCAATTATAATGATAGTATTTAAAAAGTATTACCACAAGTAATTGAGGGAAAACAATATTGCAACTCAGCACTGTTAATATTCTTGGTGGTAAAAACAGCACATGCCCAGTTTTGGTGGGCTTCCTGCTTAACACCTGCCTCCAGGCCAGTGCAGTTCCTCAGCACTTTCTGCAGACTTCAGATGTAACTGATCCTCAATGCTGGGGCAGCTCAAGTAGGAAGTGTAACACAAGACTAAACTTGAAAAATTCTACATGCATGTCTATTAGGTAGTTTTAAGATGAGTATTTTTCATCTATACCAGTGATGAAAAACTTCTTAGAGCTTTCAATGATACAAACAGACCATGGCAGCACATGTGCTGTAGGTTTGCCACCATGCTCCACACAGCCTTATAGGCCAGAATTATTAATCTCTCCGTTCAACGATGAAATACAAAGCTTCCTTCTTCAGTACCAACATTTGAAATATCTCACTAATGATCAGCACGTATCATCCAATGGAGACTGGCAGAAAAGATGAGAGTTCAGACAGGATTTGGAGGAACACGATCCAGTGTTACCAAACAACTCCTAGCACTTACTCTAACTCTAGCAGTCTATGTTGCTGAAAATTAGCCTTGAGGCCTCAGCACTGCACTGAAAGGTCAGAAGTCCTTGTTCCATCTAATTACAACAAGAACGAGCTTTCGTAAGAAAGCTCTTACTCTTCCAAGGCCCTAGCTTCATCTGTAATATGTGCTGGTTGAGTTTCAAGACTTTCAAAATCTCCAGTATCTTTTGGGTCTCAGAACCAATAAATGGCATCTTAAGCTTACGGTATGTCAAATATTAAGTTAAGCATTTATCTCTATTATTTTACACCTGATCAGTCTGTTAAGATAGGAATAGTAATACATATTAGTAAAGACAAAGCACCTTTTTGGGATTTGACAAAATAGTTCCATTTCTGCCTTTACCAACAGAAGCTACATAACTGCAGACACGTTTTTAGTCATTATTTCATCTAATATTCTGAGATCAAGACAAACAGTAGAATTATAACCTCACCATTTTGCTGACAAGAAAATGAAATTCAGAGTTAAGTAAAACTCTATACTGTCTCCTAGGGTCCTTCGCTCGTTTTTTAAAAAAAATTTTATTTTAAAGAGAATAAAACTAATACTCATGTTTAGATTAATTTTACATGTCTGTATCTGTTAATCTAAGCAACCCTCTTGAAGGTAACAATATGTAATATTACGAGCATTGTCAAATTCCTATCATCTTGTTTTGTGAACCTATGTTGTTATTGTATTTGGTTTCTTGTTTGTTTGTCTGCATTGCTTTTTGTTTCTTTTCTGTGTCTTTTTAATCTTAAAAAATAAAATAAAGAGGGCTGGGGATTTAGCTCAGCGGTACAAGCCCCTGCCTAGCAGGCACGAGGTCATGAGGTCAATCTCTGGTTCCAAAAAAAATAAAGAGAATAAAACCAAACAAAATGAAACAGAATAAAGCCAATAAAAACAAAACAATGAAAGTGACACAGCACTTCAAAACCAGATAACAGGAAATCAACAATGCTACCGTAATATATCTGGTATCTACAAACTAACTGCCCATACCATTAGGCGTAACAGAATCAAACAAAACAGAATAACACCAAACCAAACAATGAAAACAATACAGGACTTCAAAACAATAGGAAGTAACAATGGTTACTACCTTCCTGTTTTGGATGTTTCCTCTCTTATCATTTTCACAGTATCTATGGTGGATCCTACTAACTCCTTCAGCTTTTTATACCAGGAAGACAACACAATGTTCACCCATGTGGGTCTAAAACATGAGCATGACTTCAAGTTGCATCCATTTACCCCCAAGAGCCTCGAGATTATCCTTCTTTATAGCTCAGTAGCTTTCCATTGTATGTAAATACCCTATTTTTTAATCTATTCTGCAGTTGATGGGCAAGTTACCCCTGCTTTTAGCTGGGTCCCTGTTGCATGGAGCACTGTCTTCTCTCCCGACATTCAATTCATGAATTTCTTTGCGTGTTAGATGTTTCTTGTAGATAGCATATCGATGGATCCTTTCTCCCAGTCCACTCTGCTTGTGTTTCTTTTTATTGATGGATTGAGGGCATCCACACTAACAGTTATGACCAACAGACACTGGCTCATCTCTGCCATGCTTTGGCCACCCCAGCTCTTTTCCCTCCATTCAACTGCCTGCCCTGCTTGGATTCCCCTCTGCTGCTGTTCCTGGAACTGTGGTCATCTTTCCAAAGAACATACTTCAGCACTCTTTGTAGATTAGTCTGGTGGTCATGAATTCTTCAATTGTTCCCTTATGCCCGTTTTTATTGTAGAACAATTGGCAGTAAGAGCTCAATCCCCTCATAAAAACATGCAGTTTTCAATATTCAAAGATAGTCAAAAGTTTTCATTCTTTTCATATATGAATGAAGAGGTTTTTTTCTTCAGCTTCTCTATTAGGGAATCTCAACTTTATTTTGTTCTTAATGAGGTTTTTAGACAAGATCAGGAGCATTCAGGATGGTATGGCTGCAGACTTCACAAGTGTTTAAAAATGTACTAGTTTGCTTGTGACAATGAATATTGTGGGATGCATCTGTCACATCTTTATACTTTATTTCCACCTCCCTTTTCTCTCCTCCCTCCTCTCCCCCTACTCCTAAGCTCCCTTTTTCATCTCCAAAGTCTACCTCTGTTTCCCAGCCATCTTTCTTTAACTTTGTTCTTTATTTATACTTTGGGTTTTTCATGACAGATTATCTGTGTCTGATTTTTATTTCACTTAAAATTATGGAGTCGAGGGTATCACTCTCCTACAAATGACTCAAATTGATCTTTTCTATGGGCAAGTAGTACTTTATTGTGTATATATGTCACATTTTCTTTATCCATTCATCTGTTCATTGTTATATAATCTATTTCCAAGATTTAATTACTGTGAGTTGTGCTGCTACAAACATAGGTATATGTGTAATATGATGTTTCTTAGCTCCTCTGGAAAGATGTTTAAAAGAGGTATAGTTGGGTCAAATTAATTTCTATAGGTAGTTTTTTTTTTTTTCTTTTTTGAGGAATCTGCACACTGATTCTCACCAACACTAACCAAGTTTCCTTTTTCCCCTTATTGTCAGGACTCATTTTCTGACTTCTCAATAACAGTCACGGTTTCTGGAGTAAGACGCAGTTTCAGTGTTTTGATTTGCATTTCTCTAATGGTCAAAGGTGTTGAATTTTTTTTCATGTACCTACTAGCCATTTGTACTTTAAGAAGTGTCTATGCATTTCAACTCCTCCCCTTTTTGATTGGCTACTGTTTATGTTGGAAAGGTCTAATTTTTGTTTAGTTCTTTATATCTTATTGGTGCACTGAGTAGTAATTGGCAAAATTTTTTTCTATTCACTCTGTTGGTAGTTTTCTTTGCTTTGCTTTTTAAATTTTGATATAATACAACTTAATTGCTGTTATTTCTGGTGCAGTTTCTGGGGTTCTGTTCAGAAAGTCATTGCTTATTCCTGTGTCAAGAGTTTCATCTATTTTATCTTCCAGCAAATTTAGTTTTTGTTTTTATATGTTTTTGATCCATTTTGATTTTAATATAGGGTGCGAAATATAGGTGTATGTTCCTTTTTTTTTTTGCATGTAGATAACCTATTTCTATTTCTTGTTGAGAATACCTTTTCTTCCAGTATCTATTTTTGGTCCTTTGTCAAAGATCACAAAGCTCAATATGCCTGGGATTGTTTCTGCATACTTGATTCTGTTCCTCTGATGAACACATGTGTTTTTGTGCCAGTACCATGTTGTTTGTATTACTGTAGCTCTGTAACAAAACTTGAAATCTGGGATTGTGATGCTTCCTGCTTTGCTCTTGTTACCCAGGATTTCTTTTGCTATTCTGGGTCTCATCTGGTTCCATATAAATTTTAGGATTATTTTTCTAGTTCTGGGAAGTTGGTATTTTGATTGGGGTTGGTTTAAATTGATAAATCATTTTTTGGCAATATAGCCATCTGACAGTATTATTTTGTCTACCTAGGAACAGGGGATGCTTTTCCATTTTTCTGATGCTCTTTTCAATCTCTTCTTTCAGAGTACTGGTTTTCATTATGGAGACAGGCTTAAAAAAAATGTACCCCTGGCTGGCCTCAAACTCACAGCAATCAATCCTCCTGCCTCAGTGAAGCATTACACTGAATGTAAGTAATCCTCCTGAGTGCTGAGATTACAGGCATGCATCACCATGCCTGGTTTTGTAATTACTTGTTTTTGAAGCTATTGTGAAAAGGATTGTTTTCATAATTTCTTTCTTGGGTGTTCACTGTTGGGGTACAAGAACATTACTAGTTCTTGTGGAGTGATTTTTGTATCCTGCAACTTTGATGAATTATTAATTCTAAGACTCTTCTGGTACAGATTTTTGGGTCTTCTATGAAAAGGATCATGTCATCTGCAAATAAGAAGCGTTGCATTCTTCCTATCCTATTCAAATTGCTTTTATGTCTTTCTTCTGTCTCTCTGCTATGGTTAAAATCTTAAGTAATATATTGATCAGAAGTGGTAAGGGTAAGTAACCCTGTCTTGTTCCTGATTTTAAAGTACAATTTCCAGCTGAGTGTAGCTTTCAGTTTTTCTCTATTTAGTACGATGTTAGCAATGGCTTGCCACAAATGACTTTATTAGTTGGAGATAATGTTCTTCTGAACCTATTGTTTTGTCAGGATTTTGATCTTGAAGGGATGTTAGAGTTTGTCAAAGGTTTTCTCTGCACATATTAAGATGATAAGGACCAAGCATCTTACGGATCTTTGAGCTGGTGGCATCATCTCTGTCCAGGATTCCCTGAAGTATTTTCTGCAATGCTGGTTTACTGGTCATGTATTTCTTTACAACAAGACTTTACTTCTATGTAAATTCTGAAGGCTAAATGTGTAGGACACAGAAGTCTGGGTTGACAACTGTTTTCTTTTGGGGTTTGAAACACTTTACTCAAAGCTTTCCTGGCATTTAAGGTTTGTGCTAAGAAATTTGCTGTTACTACAGTAGGCTTGCCTTCATAGGTTTTCCCTAATAGCTTTTAGTATTCTCTTTTGCGGCATTGCTGAAAGTTTGATTATGATGTGTGGTAGGTAGATTTTTTTTCTGGTCATGACTATTTGGAGTTCTATATGCTTCTTGTATACTTAGGTACTGAATTCTTTCCCTAACTTTGGAAATTTTTCCGCTAAGATTTCAGTGAACACGTTTTTTATACGTTTCGAGCCATCTTCTAATTTTCCCTTTATACCTATGATTCTGAAGGTTTTTTGGTTTTGTCATCTGTCATCTAGCAGCTGTTGGATCCAGACAGCGTGGTATCTCATCAGTTTTAGGAGTCACTGAGTTTGTGATAACCCAACTTGTATTCAGTATCTGACACTCTGTCTTCATACTCATCAAATCTGCTACCTGTGCTTTCCATTGAATTTTTGTACATTGTATTTTTGCTTGTGTTTTTTTTCACAATTTCTAATTCTTTACCAAAATGGTCACTCATATTTTGTAATTTAAAAAATTTTGAATTCTATTAGTACATGTCTTTAGTATATAAATATTTACAATTCCTTGTAGGAAGATGGTACATGTGTGTAACACAACCTAATAATGTTTAATTCAATTAGTTTATTCTTTAAGCTCAAACATTTTATTAGTAAAATCTTTTATTTGTTTAATGGAATTTCCTTTAAGCTCAATAGCCACCTTATAAATTTGCTTACATGTTTCTGTTTTGGTCTTTTCAAACAGTTTGGCCAGTTGGCTTTTGAATTTTTGCCTGTAACTTTGTTTACTTCAGTGTCAATGAGATCAGCTTTTGAGGAGTAAGACTTTTTACAGGTATCTTGTTGCCTTGCTTTCTCATATTTCTATTGCTTTTGTATTACAGGTTGAAGATCAATTAGGGTCACTACTGTGGAGATGGTTTTAGTTAGATTCTGTCTCAATTATGATGGGAATGTCAATTTTAAAATATCCCATATTGTATCTCAGTAATGCCTCCTCAATGAATTTCAATTTCTCTTTCTTCATCATTCTGGAGAAAAATGTAGACTGTAGAGTTCCAAAGGGAAGAACATTATTGAAAGTAAAATAAATTATAATAGTATCCAAAATTGCCATAGTGAGAGATAGTAACTTTCTCTGCAGAGAAAGTAAAAATTTTATTAAGACAGTGTAATTTTTTAAAATAAAGCTGTATTAAAACAAAACAAACCCTAACTTGTAAAGCCAAGTTTGTATCCTATTTCTCTTTAAACATAAAAGTTAAAAAGGCCCAAAACAACAGCTCTATGAAGTATGCAAAGAGATTTATACTTTTATCTATATTTATTTCAAATATTAGTATTCCTATAATTGATAAATAGCATCCTTCCATTTCTGAGAAATATTTTCTTTCTCTCTTTGGCCCTCATGACTACTAGATAACTTTAATAGCAATCACTAATTCTATCAAGTACTCCTAACGTTTAATAATATATGGGATATGTGTACCTGCCTACAACAAATCACAGGGCAAATTACTACAATTTTTTCACTCATAATTTATAAGATACTTTGAATAAATTTCTGGGCTTCAGGCTCAGGTATTCCATGTACCAATACATGATATAATGCTTAACATGTTCCTGTGGGCTTGAAGTACCAGGCATACCTCTTATCTAGCAGCTGTACCACTGCTGGTACAAACGGGATCTAATCACTTTTAAGTCTTTTTACTAATAAAATTAATAAAAAGTCTACAGTGGATTGAATCTAGTTTTTTGTTTGAATTTGACCAATTACTGTGCAAATAGAACTATAAATACTATTCATTCCAATTATTACAATAATCAACAATTTTACTAGGAAGAAACATCTTCATAGTCATGAAGTTTATACATAATTAATTCTCTAAATTTTAACATGGAAATCTTACATGTACCTCATTCTTGGTGGGTATAATATACATTTAGAACAGCTATACCACAGATTAGCCGTATTATAATTTTTATACCATTTTATAATTTTTATACCAGTTCCTTAAAGAACTGTAGTATGATGACATGTGGTCTGCTAAATCAATGCCTTTGTCTGCGTAACTGTAACCAAAGATCCCCTGAGAAGCAGTATAAGCCGCTCCAGAGGACAGTCATGCATGCACCACTGGCAGTGCAAGCTCACGAGAACAAACGAATCCAGATAAGAGCCACACAAATGATGGCCCTGTGTTGTGGATGTGTTCGTAAAGGCACTGATGGAACAAAATGGGAACTTCAACAGATCAGGAAAATTCATTGAAAGAAAGGTGGAAGCCAGACATACGGTGCACATCCGTGATCCCAGCACTCTGAGGCACAGGACAGCAGGTTTGAGCCCAGCCTGGGCAGTTTAGTGTAAGGCTGTCTCAAAAATAAAAATTTAAAAGGGCTGGAGATATAGCTCAGTGTGGAAGCACTGGGTTGAATCCTCAGTACAACAAGGACAATTAAAAAAAAACCAGAAAGGGATGGTCTTTTGAGGGTCAGTGTAGTCAGAAAGACTACCTGTGATTCACAAAATCTAATGGGACGAATTTACTGAAAAGAGAAGTGGCCCTGGCAAAATAAAAACTAACAAAAACCATAAGAATCAGGAAGAAAACAAGCAATAAAAATACATACCTATGGGCTATTTAATTATAGCTCCCACTCAGTATGTGAATGAACCACCATGATCTTTTGATGTTTTTCTCAGATTAACTTAGGTTAGATAATATCTGTATTTCTCTTTAAGGACAAAATCTTAGTGACATTTTTCTTATTTACCTTCCTTTATGTTTCTGCCAAAATTTGTCAACTGGAGTTAAATCATAAGACTTCTTGTTTTTTCTCTTTGGTCTAGCACCAGCTGGAGAGTTTTCCACTGCTGAAGATTCTTCCAAATTTACTCTGTTCAAGTGGAAATCCTATGAAAAAAGTAATCCTGTTTAAATAACCATTTTCTGAGTTTAAGAGCCACATTTTCTACATAGAAAATGGTCAACATGCAATTTTTGCTGCCCTTCCTAATATTTCTGAGGACAAAATACAAATCTAAAATTCAAACAGGCATTCCTCCAAGCTTTTTTATATACAAATGTACTTATCAGTTTTTATAAAGTTTATCAGTGTAACTAGGAGATGTATATGATTGATATTTTAAATATGCAAATAAATCATGTCAAGATCCTTATGTGTTCTTTTAGAAAAATCTTTATGCATTTTATATTTATACTGGCATAAGCATATTCTCTTTTCAAGATGGATACACACACACATGGAGTTCTTGTCTTAAGTCTATATAGGTACAGCTACCTCACTCATCTTTATCATGGCCACACAGTAGGTCCATTTCTGGTCTTACCTGACTAAACTTCTTGATGCTTGGTTGTTTCCATTAAAAAAAAAAAAAAAAAACTTCTTTTTTCATTTTTTGAGACAGGGCTCTCACTTTTAGCTCAGGCTGGCTTCGAACGAACTCTGCCCCATGCTGATCTCAAACCTGCACCCCGCCCACCTCAGTCTGCCAAGTGATGGAATTACAGCTATAATCTTGTATAAATATGTAAGCCTGGCACAAATATAATTTTTAATCTCTGGGACAGTCTTAACATTCTGGTGTTACTTTACTGATGGACTATATTTTTTAAAATATTAAAGTAGAAGCTACAATAATTATAGCATTTCCTTTCATATAAAAACTAAAAGCCAGCCAGATGAACAGTTGTTAAACTTTTCTGTCTCTGACTAGTTTTACTCATGCTTGAGTTTTTGGATTTTTCTTTTAAAAAAAGGAAAAAAAGAAAAACCATACAAACATATAACAGATAAACAGAGAAGTATCTTTTGTCTCCTTTATTCTTTTTCCTGCATTAGATCTGTTTTTCCCTATGCAACAGCATTATTCAACTTTACTCAATAGTGAGTTATAAGAAAAAATATGGCTATCAACAAATGAATGATAAATAAGAAACTACATGGAAAAATTATTAAGCTTGACTATGACATAACTGCGTTAGTTCTAAGGTATTTAGGTACACTTTGAGGAATTTATTGGACAAGATTATATAGAAATATGTGACAGAACTTAGATTAAAACCAGCCATCTGACTTTAGGAACACTGCTTTTAAGCATTATGTAATTCAATCACAGAAAGAACAGAGCTACTTGGAATCTGATCCTTTCACTTGAAATCACTGCAGTGTAGAAAACAGTTGTACAAAATAGGCAGTTTAAAGAATAGTTATAGTAAATGGTTAGAATGATAAATAAGACACTATGTCATATTTCAACCTGTTAGTACTGTCTTTCCTACAGGCCCCCTCATATTACAGACCAAGAATATCAGTAAGCTTTTTAAATTCCTCTCAGTTTCTCAACCTCATTTTCAATCTACACTTTGTACAAGTCACCCATATGAAAAAAAAGATAAAAATGGCAGAATTCTGGGAAAGCATTTTTGTGTTTAAATACAAACAATAAATAGATACTAATAGTCACAACTGAGAAGAATCCTAAGTTTTAAAAATTATTTAACAAGATGTTAGAGAGAAACACATTTAAATAGTTAAACTTTATTAACTAGGATTTCTAGTGAAATATTATTTCCATGGTGATGACACAGCTCATTCAAAAGAAAAGTAATTTGTTAGCAAAATTACTGCTCTAAAAATAGGAGAGTGTATCATTATTGAAGCACTGATGGAATACATAAAACACAAAATGAAAAAGGAATAAAAGATGTTAAGTGCTCTGAGAAACAACATAATAGCAGTAAGAACATTTCCACTGTTTGCATAATAGCAAAGCAAATAAGGAAATGTAATTTTAATCTTGAAAATTGAGAAATTAGAACACTGTGCTGAACTCAATCATGTTAAAGCAACTGAACGTTTATATACAAACAAAAGACAACAGAATTGGGTTTAACACGGTAGAGTGTAGTATGTTTCCCCTGAAACAGTCACATTTTCCCGACTTAAACGAATGGACAACAGCACCTCAAATCACCAGATTAAAAACAACTCTCATTAGGAAATGCTAAAAACATTAAGACCTTAGCGGTCTTGTTTTTTCGTAAGTTAATGCAGATCAATAGAGCCATAGACAGCTAATGCTAACAAAATTACCTCTGGTAATAGAGATGACACCTGTGTATGCAGAATGAAGGTTTATATTCACATTTTTTTAAAATCGGTACCGGGGATCGAACTCACGACCGCGCGCTTGCAAGGCAGATGCTTATGCCGCTGAGCTAAATCCCCAGCCCTATATTCACATATTTAAAAAGCCAAGTAAAATAAAGATAATTTTTGTTTGGCAAGACTTTATTACCCTTTTAACTCCAAACAGTATTACTGTAATTATTCAACTACTCAACTAACTTGTATTCTGGAGTCATAAACAAAAACCAAAGTTTTCATACTGAGGTGATAATAGCTTACCCTAAAGAGATCACTTATCTTGAAATTCAACTACTCAACTAACTTGTATTCTGGAGTCATAAACAAAAACCAGAGTTTTCATACTGAGGTGATACTAGCTTACCCTAAAGAGATCACTTATCTTGTACTAACAAGTTAATTAGTAAGAAGGAAATAGAGTAAAGGAGGAAAAACATGTGAAACTATGAACACATCTAAATATTCTTAATGATGATGGAAGTGGACAGAACTGAATGATGTAATGGAGAGGAAAGAAAACCTCCCATCAGCGCACTATCTCCCAAAGCACCATTTCCTAGTCTGCCCTGCAGCAAGCAATGTGCTTTCAGTCACCTGAAGATGAGTCCATGGTGTGTCACACAAAGTCAAGGAGAAGTCTAATCTCCTAAAAGGAGTACAACCTTCTAGAGAAAATCTTCATTTTAAGAATTAAATAATTTGGGGTCTAAGGATATCAGTGAAACAAATGATAAAAAGTGTGAAGACGTGTATTTTCTCTACAGACAAATATTTCTGTAAGTCACAATTATTTCCTTTAAACTTGAGATTTACTTTAACAGTTTAACTACACAGCCCTGCTCTAGGTGATATTGACAAAGAATTGACCCAAATCAAACCAAATTTCTAGATTTGTCAGTTCACTGAAAATACTGAGAACAGAGAAACACGTCAAATTATACTGTAAGGACAGTCAGTGAAAAGTAGAAATACAGGGGATTCTATAGAAAAAATGACCCAATGTCTTGGACTAAAACATGGCAATAAAAAGGGCTGGGGACGGAGAAACTGCAAACTGAAAATTAAGAGAGCTATCAACCAATACAATGGGTGGACAACATTCAGATCCTTATCTGAACAAACTAACTACACATATGTAGCTTTGAAACGATTTGGAAATAACTGATCCTAGATATTGCTAAGGAATTATTTCTGAGTTTGCTGGGCATAATAAAAATACTAACTTTATTTTCTGTTTTCAGCATTGGTGATTGAATCCAGGGCCTTCACATTCACCTATAACCTTTTTTTCTTTGCGATAGGGTTTGGCTAAGTCACTAAATTGCCTAGTGCGGTCTGAATTTGAGCACCTACTGCCTCAGTCTCCTAGACTGCTGGGATTATAGGAGTGCAGGATCATACCTGATCAACTATCTTTTTAAAACAGATACGTAAAAGTATTCTTTTATAAAATCAGATAACAGCAGGAAACTGAGTAATATACATGGGAGTTCAATATAGCATTATTTTAGTGTTTTGATTTGAAATATTCCCTAGAAATTTAAAAAAAAAATTTGAAGTGCAAACCATAAATGTTTTTGCCATAGGGACTGTGAGAGGGTGTCATCATCCTAAATATTTGAATCATTATGATGTAAGCGCTTCCCTTTGGAGATCCACACTGGATGAGGAATAAGAGATATTATAAATTAACACTTCATACAACTGAAGTTTGAGGGTTGGCTTAGACTAAGCTGCACAACCTTATCTACTTTAGAGCTGCAGATATTCTGCAAGCATCAGCAATGTCTGGGAAGCCTGCCCACTCATTAAAACAAGTGTTCTTTTTAATTTTAGGAATCATTAGCTGGAAACCCTGCCACAGATACACTGCTGGCAATATGCACTATGCAAACATTTTCTGCCAGTCCTTATGTGATAATTTCAACTCACAAGCCATTTATTCAGTCTTTAAACCAGTGTCTGAGAAAAATGGATGTTTAAGTCAGGTATGGTGATATGTACCTATGATTCTAGCATTCTGGGAGGCTGAGGGAGAGGACTGCAAGAGTGAGATCAAACTGGAAAAATGAGCAACTAATTAAGGCCCTGTCTCAAAATGAACAATAAAAAGGGGGGCTCAGTGCAAAGCCCTCAGTGCTGGAAAAAAATATAATATATACCTATTATGTATCACTTGCTATTGTACTCTTGTATGTGTTTATGTGTGTAACTAAGGCTTGAGTTTAGGACCTGTGCACTGAGGTACACACCCAGCCCTGTTTAATTGAGACAGAATCTCTCTGAGTTGCCTAGACTGGGCTCAAACCTGTGATATTTCTACCTCAGTCTCCTAAGTGACTGGAATTTTCTGTTATATTCCTAAGTAGAAAAAAAGCATGCTTTATGAAAGTGCCTATATATATTAGTATAAATTCCATTTAACTGTTTCAAGTAAGAGTCAGTAATAGAGGGAAAAAGATATAAAGAGGCTGGGAGATAGCCCAGGGGCGTAAGCATCTGCCTGGCAAGTGCAAGGTCCTGAGTTCAATTCCAAGATTTTAAAAAAGAAAAAGGAAGTACAAAACAAGATACCATTTGATTGAGGAGAAGCATCTTTGCCACTGAACAATCAAATCTATCCCTCTCATAACCCAGATAAAATAAAAAGGAATAACGACTAATTATTAATTTTGGTTCGTGCATCCTAATAAAAGGAAATGGACATTGCCAAGTTCTTCATCAGAATAGTGTATTTTCCGTTTTAAATAAAAGTAATCTTTCTAATATGCAAGGATGTTGTTTGAATTTTTGTGGTTCCAAGGTTGAATATATAAAAATAATTATCAATGCTCCAGATCTTCAAAGATACTTGATATAAAAAGCAAACTACAACTCTACTTAATTCCTTTCTAAACTTTTACTCCATCTTGTGGAGGCAAAAGGTAAATCAAAAATTTTAAAAGCTCTGAAGAAACGTCAATAGTATGTTTTAAAATAAACAAACAATGGCACAGTTATATAATCTATAAAAGCTCAGGTGTAGCTTATTTGTATCTAGAAACTGCATTAAAATTAATGAATAGAATTGGATCACTATAAATTGTGCAGTATATTATAATGAACCTCTTCAGAGACTCCCAACTTTTTATTACGTGAAGGTTAAAACAAAAGCAACTCTATCATCTACTTTTACCATCTTTTATTTGTAAAATGATATTCTGACTTCAAAGAGTAGGAAATGAAATTAGTATAATGGCCAGTATAAAACTCATCTCTTGCTTATTATGTTTAGTTCATGCTGGAACAGTGAAAACTTCATTAAGGACACCATTATTAGCCTTAGTTCTAGGAAATGTGTTCTAAGTCATGCACCGCAATTTTTTCATCACCGGCCGGAGGCAGTGGTCCTCTATCAGGAGAACATCATTCCTTCTTTTTCCCTTCCCTTAGGGGTACATCTGACAATGTGTGAAGAAGACATTTTGGTTTTCACAACTGAGGGAATGCTACTGGCACTATTATGCAGGATTGAGGCCAGGGATACTAAATATCTTACAATGTACAGGACAGTACTATTCCCCTCCTCTCATAGTCTGGTCCAAAAATGTTAATGCTGAGATTGAGGAACACTGCTCTTTATTACTCATTAACGCCACCTGCAGGACACTCATAATTTGTCTTGATCATTTCAACTGGTACATAAATAGGCAGAAATTCTCTCACTTAAAAAAAGTATTTTCTGACCTCATTTTCCCCTTTAGGCAGTCATTGCTCTTTCTTAGCTTTCCTATACAGAATAACACTTTTACAGTTTTCGTTTTTATTTTTTGAGACAGGCTCTTCCTATGGAGCCCAGGCTGGCCTCAACCTCATGGCGATCTTCCTGCTTCATTATTCTGAGTGCCAGGAAGACAGGCATGTGCAACCACGCACTTATGGTTTTAAAATGTCTATTCTCTCTTAAAACCATTTCAACATTTTGCCCCTACAGTATGGAAACTTCTTTTGTTCAAGTCACTAATCACCTTGCTATGACCATATGGATGGGTGACTTCTTTAGTCATCAGTTATCCCTGCCTCCTCTTCAAAATATATAATTCACTAGCTTCCAAAAGCTACACAGATATATTTCTCACATTTCACTGACTGCTCCTTCTCATACTACATTGCTGGTTCCTACTCATAAACTTGATTTTTAAACGAAGGGCCTCAAAGTTTAGTTCTTGGTCCTCTACTTTTTTCTATCTGTATTCATTCTCAGGTGCTCTCGTGTTGTTTCTTGGCCTTAAATATCATCCATGAACAATAACCCTAAATTTATTTCTCTAAATCAGATTTTTCTCCTGAACTCCACCCTCATGTCTACCTACTCAACAAGTATACTTGGGTGTCTTAATAGACATACCACATTCAACATGTCCAAAACTAAACAACTGAACACCATCTACCATACTGCTCCTTTCCACATCTTTTCCATCCCAATAAACAGTATCTTTCTATCTGCACAGGACAAAACCTTGGCAGTTTTCTTTGATATATCTTTAGATCCAACATCCAACTCACCAACAAATCCTATAATCTTAAATTCAGTAATCACAGCCTTCATCATTTCATTCCTGTTGAAAGTCACTATCATCTCTTTTTAAGTTTAACGCCAACAGTTCTTAATTGATCTCCTTGTTTTTCCTATAGCCTCAAGGGGTATATTTTTAACACAGCAGCTAGAGTGACAGTTTTCAAATGTATACCAGATCATTACTCTTTTTACTCAAATTAGCAATGTGGTTCTCAATTTCTCTCAAATTAAAAGTCAAGGTCCTCACATTGTCCTATATTGCTTCTTGTATCCTATTTAATCTTATCTAATCCTCTCTTCACTGTGGCTACCTGATATACTGCCATTTTTCAAACTTAGTACCCTTCTAGAATGTTCTTTTTCCACATAGCTGTACTATTCACTACCTTTTATCCTTTAGCTTTTTCTTAAATATAATTTTATTTGTGAGGCCTTTCTTATTTAAAAGTTTCACCTTTTATATCTTTTAGGGTACTTTCACCTTCTTAAGCATTTTACATTCATTTTATTTAGTGCATGTCTCTCTTACTAGAATGTAATCTCCAGAAAGATATGAGTATTTTTGTCTAATTAAGTGATGGTGAACCTTTTAGAGATGAGTGTCCATACTGCATCCCAAAATCTACTTACTTATGCAAAGTGCCAACACTGCAATTAAACCTCAATACTGAGATTGTAGTTTAGAAAAATAACTGTTATCTGATGTTCAACTACTGGGGTGACTTGGATTGCATGCCAACAGAAGGAGTTTGCATGCCTGCTGCATCACACATGACACAGATTTGCCACCACTGGTCTAGAATGTTTGGTAAAGAGTAGGTTTACTAGATGAACTGAATCTTAGCAATTTTTTTTTTTTTTAACATCCTACAACCAGCTTCCATGTCTAAACTGCTCAGGGTTTAACTCAGTAGTTCCTCGGATTTTTCCTGTACTCGCTACTGAATCGGTGTTGATTACAATTTTCTTGACACTCTTTGCAGGCTCATGGCATAGGCCTCTAGGATGGACAAGTGGAAGTGCCAATTTCCACTGGTAATCTTAAATCTGATTTACGTAAATACTTTTGAGTTAACATCTAGGTTTCAAAGAAATGAACCATTAACTATTAAAACAAATAATCTATTTCATTTCCCTATTTTTAATTTTTTTTGAGTGTGGCGTAGGGATTAAAACCAGAACCTCAAGCATGGTTTTAAGCGCAAGCAGTTGCTATACCACCAAGCTACTAGGCTATGTCCTCAGTTCTGTGTGTATGTGTGTTTTACTGGGGATTGAACCCAGAGCTTGTGCCCCCCCCCCATTTGAGACAGGGTCTTGCTAAGTCACTAAGTTGATCGGGCTGAGCCTGAACTTATGATCCTCCTGCCTCATCCTCCCAGAATGCTGGGCTTACAGGAGTGTGCCACCACATACAGCCTCCATTTCCTTTTTACATGACATTCCAGGCAATCTCTGTAGTAACGATACTATTATACACCACAATCCCTAGATGCCTGGGCTAGGAATTAGTAAACTAGAATGAATGTTTTAGAACCATGAACTGGGTTCAAATTCTTTAGTCTCTATATTATAATTTTCCTATCTATCTTGCATGGAGACTATTCTGCTATTACATACTTATTTGTAGAGCTAGGGATACAGCTCAGTGGCACAGTGTCTGCCTGGCAAGCGTGAGGTGATGAGTTCAATCCCTAGTACCAAAGGAAGAAAAAAAAGCCGAAGGAAATTACCTGTGTATATACTGTCTTTCTATTGCCTTTAAAGGTTGGGCTATTTATCTTTGCTTATCACATGCTAAACACAGTATTTAGCTGATGAATATATGTAAATACAATGTTTTTTGGTTTATATATGAAATTAGACATTGAGAATTATTTCAAAAAACTTATAGTGTAATATAAAAAATGCTACTTATTTTCATCATGAGGTTTAATTGATTCCCAGAGAAAAAAGAATAAACCCAGCTTTCTTACCAGGGAGAAAACACACACACACACACAGCCAAATCATATACACACACTTTGAAAAAAAGAAATAGTATGACATTTTTTCAACAGATGGAGTTATCCTCATCTGGGAACCTTAGAGGACATCACATATTGCAGCAAACCCACTACACTGTTAGCCTTTCGGGAAGAGACTGAAAATGTATGTGCAACAATCTCAGTGACCAACGCTGTCTAATCAGCAGTTTGCCGTACGAATAAATGTCTGGAAGCTGAGTACCACCACTTTGAGCATCTCTTGCAAATGTAGAGGCCAAAGGTAACTTGTATTAACCTCTCAATGTCTCAATAAGTTTAGTATTAAAAATATTTACATAGGTTTTTCTCTTCCTGAAGTGTGTATACATTTTTGTATATGTACACACATCTGCATTTTACTTTTACTTATTCAGAATAAAAATTTCAAAAGATGTTTGTTCATTTTCCTTCATCGTTTTCCCTCATCACTGTCAAAAATACTACTAACAAATATGCTACAACTTAAAAGATTATATATTTGGAACTTTAAACTTCAATGCTTCACTATTTGTCAGCACCTATAACACAAACTTTTATTCATATTTTTCAACTTTGTCCTTGTCTACTTTCTTTTTGCAGCATGATATTAGCTCAAGATTAAAGCCACCCTTAAATGTTACCAGATGTTGATAGCAAGTACAGTATTTATTGTCTTACCAGTACATCATGCACCAATGCCTGATATGTCCAAGTATGGTGTAAAGGAGTTGCCAAATCGATGTTTCTGTCAACGAGGACTAATAAAGGCCTTTGGAAGCTGTAAATATATTAAAAAGAAATTGATAGCAACGTATACACTTAAAATTTCCGAATACTTTGTAACAGTAATTAGCATCTTAATATAAATAGAATATTCATGTCTATAATATTTTACATTTCTTTTTAATATGGTTAGTCAATCAAGAAAATAGATTGGACTCCTTAAACCGCAGACACCTGAGGCCATACTATCCTAAATGATCCTGATCTTGGATTGTACTCCTTAGAACCTATAAATAATGCTACACTGTACATCTGACTCAGGATTCTTTTTTTTTTTTTATTTGGTACTGGGGATCGACCTCGCGCTCGCCAGGCAGGTGCTTATGCCACTGAGCTACATCCCCAGATCTCAAGGAACTTTGTTAAAGGAAAAAAATCTACACAGACATAGTTAAAGACTAAGTTTTATAGTTAAAGTAAGTTGTTTCTTAGATATATATTTCATATTTTTCAAAAAAGGTAAAAAAATACTGTTAGATTCAGGAAAAAATTTAAAAGAATATAAATTTCATAAATTTACACAAATGTGTGGCAGTTTCATAAATTACGATTTTTTTATAAACACAAATTTAAAAAAACAGACTCTAGAGCAGTGGTGGTGAACCTATGGCACCTGTGCAGCAGACTGTATTAGCAAAAGGTTTGGTAGCACTGCTCTAGAGCCTAAAAAAATCTTATTCTATTGTAACATACAAATAAAATTGTTATGTCACAATAGTACTGAATTATATAGCTATTCACTTAACAGAAAGGTGACACTTTATAAACTCCATTTTTACATTTTATATATAAAATAGACTACTAAGAGCACACTGAGACCCAAAATTATGTGGTTATTATGTATCCACAGAAATTTTAGGGATTTTCTTTAAAGGTAATAGTGTTATCAGGTTATAGTAAGAACATGCCACTTTTCAATAGTCACTATTATCTGATTATATTAGCTACATATTTCTTCCTGCAATGGATCTCTGACCATTTAATAACTCAGTACAACTTTTTGTGTATCTGCACTCACTCTGTGCTAAAAACTCAGTGGGACCTTTACCACTTACTATCATTCATTCCAGAGTGAAGCAGAAGGGAAAGGATGCTGGTTTATAGCAGGATTTCTTAGCTTTGGTACTAATGACATTTGGAAGTAGAAAATACCTTGTTATGGGGTTTGGTCTGCACCTTGTAGGACATTTAACATTGTAAGATGCTACTGAACATCTACAGTGCACCTCATTGAATTTTTTTAGCATCTACCCAACTGCAAAAACTGAAAACGACATTATCAAATGTCGATGGGGGACAAAATTGCCTTATTTGAGATTCACTAGCCTATGGTTATATTTAGCACAAGTTGCTGATTAAAATAATTCACAAATGCATCCAACAAATAAACAAGACAACTGTACTGTGACAATGAGAACAACAATTTAATAATTATCCTAATAAAATAGTGCCTTTACATTAGTTTCTAAGGTTGATATTTAGTATAAAAAGGAAATTAAGTAAGGTATGACATTCTGTTGAAATAAAATTGAGTGATGACTTGATGTTTCTGCTCTGCTTAAGTCAGACAAACATTCTGAAGAATACTTAAGACCATAGTGAAATAATGGAGGACCTTAGGAAACTAAAAGCTTGAAACACAATGTTAGTGTGAATTACAAATTATAGTAGTACATAAGGCTATCGGAGGCACCAAAATTGCTTTGAAATGAAGATGTGATAAAAATGTGGTAAATGTTTAATTTAAAAAAATAATTAAAACACATATTGCCACTAAGCTCCCTCAAAATAGTCTGTTCTTTTGACCACACTTATTTCATCACTCTTGCCAGTTTCTGAAGCAGTTCTTTATTTATTTTTTTTTTGTACCGGGGATTGAACTCATGACCTCATGCTTGCCAGGCAGGCGCTTAAGCCGCTGAGCTAAATCCCCAGCCCACTCTGAAGCAGTTCTGGAAGGACTCTTTCATGAATGTCTTTGCACTGTTGTGAGTGCCTTGATGTCCTGAATAAATTTAAAACTTTTACCTTTCAAGGTCACTATGAAAAGCCACAAGCTGCACAGTGTCTGACTTGCGAGTAAGGTTGATGAGGACACATCTGCCTTTCTAATGGGTGTCACTCAACAGCAGCATTCACCATATTTGTAATCGCATGTTATAAACACACTCACAAAAGGCCATTTTGAGAGTTGCTTCAAAAAATGGCAGGAACAATGAGATAAGTGTAACTTCCATGGCACACATTTTTAATTCAAATATTCCCTATATACTTTGATCAGTCCTTGTATATAAACAATTATGAAGTTTTTATTGCTAGAGGGCTAATATTTCTCCAGGCATCATGTCTTTTCCTATCGGATTTATTTATTAATTCATGTGAGCTGTGGGTAAGAATGAATTTTCTAAAATCCTACCTCTATTCAATAATTCTCAGCCATCTGAGTGGGTTTCATTTCAATATTGTCCATTATCATTACTAATGAAAACATATTATAATGTATAAGTTTTTTGGTATGACTAGTCAAAAAAATTGACCAATCAATGACTGGTTTTACCTACTCATGCTAGAAATGGTAGCAATGAAAGAAATGCTTTGTAAAATTATTAGTATTTAAATGTAAAATTGGAAATTTAATAATAAAGATAGAAATAAGTTGTAAGTTTTTCCATTGTTTTTAATACCAAGAGGATTAATAATAGCTAAAAAGAAATGGCTTCTCATCTTCAAATCCATGTAAAAGAAAGCTTTCTCCTATAGTGATAAAAGGTAATATAATATGCTATCAAAATAATACAAATTGAATAAATCTTTCATTTGTATTCTGAGAACTATTTGAGTCAAAACCTTGAACTTGACGACCTGATTTAAAATAAGAAACAAATTGCTACTACAAGAAAAACAACAGTAAAAACTTGACATGTTTTATTTTCAAGTTTTCTAAGTATATTAACATAATACCTGAACTGGCCAGCTCCCAGTGTGTCACCTGTAAAAAGACTATTTCTTGCATCTCTTAGATTTTCCCGAAGTTTCTTATCTAGTTTCTGAAAAATCAAATTTTAGATTAACTCATAATACTTTATGTAGGGTAATACGTTGTATTTTTTGTTCTATAACCAAGAAAGGTGGAATGTCTTTATAAAATAGCAATTCTAAAATCTGAACATTTTAGTGTAACTATTTCAAAACCATCATAACTTGCACTTGTCCTCTCTATTGTGATTTAGGCCTGATTTTACTAGCAAAGTTGCTGGTTGCCCTTGATCTTGTATTCTTCTTTTCTTAGCTGAGTAGCTGGGATTACAGGTATGTGCCACTGCTCCAGCTACTAAGCACTTTCCAGTGACTAATTTTACTTTAGGCACAGGAAACAATTTGCAGTAATGACCCACCCTCTCTAAGAATGACTGTTAAAAACAAATGCCTGTCTAAGTGGAAAAAAATGTTGATTTGAGTGACTGGGATTAAAAAGAGTACAGGGTACAATAATCCCCAGAATGGAAACAGGAGTATATGAAGGCAATCAGATTTCTAGTACTAACTCAGTTAAGTTAATAGTTTCAAAATGTCAATGAATTTTCTACTCTTTCCACACCACTTACCCTCTTTCCTTTCCAGTATTTAATTTCTCGCTTACTTCTTAATCATTATAGAAAATTTGTGACTGTTCAATTTATACTGAACATTGTATTCCAATAGAGTAGGGAATTTTTAAAATGCATTTCATGCAAATTAAAACAACATTGAGATATCATCTCACACTGGAAAGAATAGCTGCCATCAAGAAATCAACTGATAACAAATGTTGGCGAGGCTGTGGGGAAAAAGGAACACTGCTCCACTGTTGGTGGGAGTGTAGACTGGCGCAACCACTACGGAAATCAGTATGGAGAATTCTTAGAAGACTAGGATTGGAAGCTCCATTCAACCCAGCTAGTCCCCTCCTGGGTACTGTCCCAGAAAAACTGAAAAGTTCCTATCACAGTGATATATGTGCACCCATGTTCATAGCAGCACAATTTGTAATAGCTAAATCTTGGAAACAACCAAGATGCCCATCAACTGCAGAGTGGATGAAAAAAATGTGGTAGTTTTATACAATGGAATATTACTCAGCTATAAAAAAGGATGATCTTGAGGCCTTCATAGGGAAATGGGGACAACTTGAGACTATCCTCATTAGTGAAATAAATAAGAATCGTATTTATAAATATCACATTTTTCTCTAGTGTAAAAAGTAATAAGAACTGTAGGAGTAATAAAACCCAAAATGTGTAATTGCTACTGTAAAAAAGAGAGGAAAAGAAAGTGCTCTAAAGGATATAACTGCATGTGTGTTTAAGTGTGTAAGATAGATGTCCATATTACTGTTTTTGTTAGAATGTTGAGCAGAACCCTGAACAGGCTCATTGTTTGAATGCGTACTTTGTATGTTTTAACTTTGTAACTTGAACAACTATTTCCAATGATGACAGTATGTAACTTATCAAGTGGCGATTTCTTAGTATTTTTGTTTTTGGGTTTTTTTTTGTTGTGGTTGTTGTTTTTTTCTTTCTTTCTTTTCTTTCCCCTTTGGAATTCTGTATTGTTGCTACCCTCTTTCTGTTTTGTTTGTTTTTTTTTTCTTTCTTCTTCTCTTTAAATAAAATTTTTTTTTTAAAATGCATTTCATCCCATTTTAAAAATGGTTGTTCAACAATATATCTTGCCAAATGAAACTGAATACATAATTTGGGAAGGAAATAAGTGTAGTAAGTTAAATGAGTAGTATAGATTTTAGCAAAAAACAAAAAAGAAATTGCCTGGAATCATTACTATCTTTAGTGGAATTCCAATGTAATAAAATATTTGCCAATGATATTTAATAACCCACAGTTGTCAGGTGCTTAACATTTAAAAAAAACACAAGATACTGCTGAGAAAACACAGTACTATTTATACTTAAGTGATAGCTGCACGAACTCACCACTGCCACCATTTCTGCTGCGGTTCCTCTTGAACATCTGATAATAGGAACAGCACCTATTTTAAAAATAAATATTAACCATGAGCTTGGCTTTTTATTAAAATGAATATTTATAAAATACATTAGCATCAAAAAATAAATAGACTAGGCATATACAGTTTCAGGCTACCAACAAAAGTACTTATATAATTTTAAGACCAAAGCAAGGTTTCAGAAATGAACTCTCTCATTAATAATGAAAACAAGAGATAGAAAAACTTTATATAGAGCTGATAGGTGTAATCCATGGACTGAATTAATCAGTATTTTGACTTTTTAGAAGTAGTTTCAAAAAGTAAACGTATTCCCAAAAATTCACTTTGACTCCATAAGAAGGAAAGAGCTCAGCTAGTTTAGCAGTTCAGGTCACTTTCAGTTTTACAAATTAACAGTAAAGCATTTAATCATTAAAAAAATACTTATTTAAAAAATGACAGAAAATTTCTTCATGTAGTGTGAAGTGCTCCTAAAACTTTGCCGCAATTTGTTACCCAATCAACTCACTGGCCCTTTTACTTTCTCTCTTTTATTATTGCAATAAATGTTACCAAAGGCCAAAATCCTAAAGTAATAGATAAAATTCAATTACACTGAAAGATCTTATGAAACAAACTTGAGAACACTGTAATCATGTGCTGAAATTGTGCATTTCAGATTTTATAGCAAAATTACTATTGACTGGATAGCAAAAAATGTAGAATATTAGGTAATTTTTAAAACAATGCTACCTTTAGAACTTTTAATGATACAAACCGTTTCATGCCATAGGTTTTTCACCACTGGTTTAGGTTATATATATCTGACATAAAAAATTTAAATAACATTAGAAATGCAAAAACTTAACTCTCTGGATTCTAGATTCTCCCAAACAATTCACATTAAGAGTTAGAAATAGATGTTCTCATGTTCTTTTCTACATGGTCTAGTAAGTGGGAGAATGTGTATATATGTATATGCCTGCATATTAAAAAATATAGGATATATGTATTCTGAAAATTGCTTTTTAAAAATTTAACAGTTTGGTGTCAATATTCTTCTATATCAGGGGTCGGGAATTCAGCTCAGTGGCACAAGTGCCTGCTTGGCAAGCGCAAGGTCGTGAGTTTGATTCCCAGTATCAAACAAACAAACAAAAAACTAGCTGGTAATATTCTTCTATATCAGAGTGGCAGTATTTTTGATTTTTCCTTTGGAAAAAAAATCACTTTTCCTACTCTACACATAAGAAAGGTGGTTCTGAAGCTCCAGGGGTCATTATGTCTTTCTCAGTCTACTCTTACTTTAAAATTGTATCGTGTCTCACTAAGCAAAAATAATGTGCATGTCTATAGTAATCTACCAATAGGTAATTATACAGGATGGCAAAATAGAATGATGATCATGCCTAATTAATGAATAAAAGTTACATATACTTTAAAAAAACAATAAAATCCAAGCCATTTGAGGGCACTGACCTCAGGCAGAAATTAGACAGAGATAAAACTCTTGAAAGAAATGAATCAAACAACGAGACATACATGTTTAATAAACTTTTCTCCTAAAGATATTTTCTACTTTCCATGACACACAAGAAAGAATAAGTAGAAAACAAGAGACTTACTCAAGTGAAAAATAAAAGATCTGTTTTCAGAGACAGAAGTTAAAGGTAAAAAAAATCTCTGAAAGAAGGGAGCCCTAAATTTTGTGTATAAATTTGTGAACTTTGTATACAAAAACAAAGAAGAGTTTATCGCTTCCTTAATTTTCTCATTTATGAAATGTAAAGAGTTTATCAACCTACTGCAAAGATCATTTTAATTAAAAGGTCTTAAGTATATAAAATTAAAACTGCAATCAGATTTATAAATAGATCTGTTAGTAATGGTAAGCATAAAGTCATATATTAAATACAATGTAGATATAAGTAATTTTAAATGATCCAAGAAAATGTTTAGAATTTATAGAATATAAGTAGATTAGCATTATAGATAAATTTAGTATTTTCTGGAGGCTTTGGAAATTGTCTCAATAATTACTAGGTATTATCTTTCTACTTAAAAGGATGTTTGAAATATTTTACAACAAAGTATTTTTTAAAAGCTAGTAGGCACACAGGTGAAACCATCATCAAACCATTGAAGCAATGTATTAGAAAGTTACAATTACAAAAGACATCTAAGGAAACAACTCAAAAAACTGCTGGATGCTGACTCAAGAGGATTAACCACATCAAGGTATCAGAACTAGGTCTTAAAAAACAGACAATGTACACTTCGCTGCAACTCTGGAGAGATGCTTGAGGTTCAAATAGGTGAAAGGATCCCATCACAGTGTTACAGATAAAAAGTAATTAATTATTTTGAAGAAATAGCCAGAAAGATCTGAAAACTTACCCAGTGTAACAAAAAAGCAGAACAGGCTGTCAACAATAGTGTCCATAACTGTTTCCATTTCTGTGTCTGTGATATCTGGTCTATTAATGGCTAAAATGACAAAGGTAAAGGAAAAAAGTAATGACCAAAGTTTATCTTTTATCTTTATTAAACACCAAATTAAGGATATGCAGTTAGATTACATAATACTCAAGTGAAATTTTTAGTAGAAGTTTATATACATTAAACATTAAAAAACCTTACAAATAAAAACCACATAAACCAAACTCAAGATCAGAATGGTAAACCTCTCACTATACAAAATATCTAAAATTTTTTTTTGCCACAGCCTAGGAAAATGAATATTATAATCCATAATTTTATTTATAAACACTAGAAGGCCTCAAGAAACTATTGATCATATTAACCAATGATTCCAAAAAAGAGAATATAAATCAATTATGGCACAACCAACATCATATTATCATTTTCTTTGTATTATAATAAACTACATGAAATTTTCTAATCTGTAAGACTGTACCTAAGTAGTTCCCACACATTAGTAGATGTAAAAATTATTCTGGAATATAGAGAAAGAAAAATAACTATTTCTGGAGACTTTCAAAAATTAAAGATTCTTAACTCTTTCTTACAGGGATTCAATTCCACAGATCTGAGATAATTTTAAGAAACCGACAACTGTGACAAGTTCATCCAGAGGTTTCTAACCCAAACAAATCCTAAGACTACAGTTTCAGAAGCACGGTCATGGTGAAGAATATCGTCAGAGTCAAAGACCGCTTTATTATTTTCTCTTTCACAATATGTAGGGTCATTATCTGACAAAGCAATGTTTGATAACCATATGTAGAAGACTGATCTCGAATTTTATCTACATACTAGTTTTAATTTGCCAATACCCCAAATACCAAAAACAATAATAAAATTTAACTTGTGATTAACATGAGAGGAAAGCAGAATATAATGATATATTGAAGTATCTGAAAAAAGTATGATCTACCAGGAATAAACAACTAATGAAGAGGAGGCTTGGCGTGGTAGTGCATGCCTGTAATCCCAGCACTGGGCAGGCTGAGACAGAAGGATCTCTGTGAGTGCACGGCCAGCCTGGGCTACAAAGAGTTCAAGGTCAGCGTAAACTGCATAGCAAAACCCTGTCTCAAAAAGACCAAAAACAAAACAAAACAAAACAAAATTAACAAAGGGTTTGATCAGGCAATAAAATCCAGAGGAAGGAAATGTGCTGTTAAGGTGTTCCACGTTGTCATCCATCCAAATCAGATGAGACAAACAACATAAGGACACAGTGTAATTACTTGATTTCAGGGAATATGAATTCTGTCAATAATATGGCACAGGTACAGCCTACAAAGAAGCACTCAGCCCTATAGTCCTAAATTTAGCTTCAACTCTATGAATAAGAAATAAACTTAACAGTCACAAATTGTCCATTACTAACTTCAACATAGCTTTAAACAAGCAGCTCTCTGAGATAACAGTCTGGTGTGACTAAGATGAGGACTTGCTTCCTTTATTAAGTCATAAATCCATAAAAAGTTCAGAATTAAAAAGGGAATGAAAATCTAATCATGGTACTACTACATTTAAGTGTAAGAGTATCTGTTCCAAGTGCTTGATTAAAGCACTTGTATTGCTTGACATAATCTGGCAGACGATTGCACAGTGGTTAGGGACACTAATGCTGGAGTGTGCGTACACTGTTTTCTGGAGTGAGTAACCTGGCGGTGCCACTTCTTGATTGAAAGGTGCAAGTGCTTGTTTTTTTAAAATAGCTATGCCTCATGTTTCTACTCTGCAAACTGGAAATAATAATACCTACTTCACGACCATATTCTGATGTGCATAACAGCTTATACGGTAATTATCCGGGCGATCAGCCATGAGACTAAAATTAGTAATTAATTTCAGACTTGTGATTTTTTTAAAAGTTGACAGATACAGGAAAATAAATTAAATTTCTAAATATTTGAATTCACTATATGATTCATTAATATTTACTTTTTAAAGAATTAAATATTTGGGCAGCTTTTGCTTGGTTTGTAAATTTGCCTGGTCTGGCACGTGACATTTAAAAAAAATATATATCAAATTTATAAATGTAAAATATTTTTAAGGAAATTTAACAAAGTATATTCCATTAACTTGTTAAGTGGGACTGATTAGAAGACTATTCAATTTGAGTTAACTAATCAAGAAAAAAGTAAAGGTTCTTCTGTTTACTAGATTTTTAAATAATATAACAACATTTGTAAGTTTAAGAAAAATCAGGCTTTAAACATGTAACTTAAGTTGCTAATTTAAAACTTAATTGTGAATGAATTTCTATGAATAACAATTACCACCAAAATTCTCTCAAATGGAAAACTCAGCCAACGCTTATAGTCTTTTAAAAAATTTAATCTCAACAAAGAAGCATTCTACAGAATATAGATCTCAATAAAACCAAAGGTTCATCTCTCAAAGAGGTGAACATCTGGGCTAGTTCTTTCTAAGGACAGAGAAGTAAAGCATCTCTTTCTTAAGGTCAAAATATGAGACAATGAACTATTCTGCATTAAAATACTGTCTTCGTGGGCATGGTGGTACATTCCTGTAACCCCAGGACTCTGAGAGGTTGAACCAATGCGATTACAAGTTTGACCCCTGCCTGGACATGTTAGTGACTCAGTAATATTCTGTTTCAAAATAAAAAATTTAAAATGTGTAGCTCTAATGCTACATATATATAATTCTGAATTGCCAGATAAATATATATATTTTTTTCTTAACTGCCAAAAGTAAATCATTCATGTAAATTTCCATAGAAACACCTAAAAGGTTAGAGAATAGGTACTTTACTGAGATTATAAAACATGTTTATTAAATGTTGTTTATATGTGATGGAATTTAGTTAAGACTTATTTTCTATGTGCTTTTAAAAATTTTTGATAGCTCTACTACTATAAACAAAATCTTGTTTTGGAGTATACTTTGCATGTTCACTATTGTTTATTTTTCTTGTAGTTCACCATTAATTTTGTTAACAATGAATTGCAATCTTATTTTTACATACCACGATATGAAACAAGTTCCTTATTTTGATTACATAATACAAACATATCATCCTCCAAAGTAATAAAATTGAGATACTGATCAAAAACCTAGAAACAAATGAAAAAAATTTATAATCAATTTTATAAGTCATATTAAAAGTAAATTTAATTTAACCTACTAGTACCAGAAATGAGAAAAATTCTAATTCTATTCAATAACTGAAAATTGTACTTTGTGGTCTAACTGGGTAAATGAGTTCAGAATATTAAAAAGCTATAAAAACAATAGGTATCAAGGAAGACAGTATTTTCAAAAACAAAATTTAATCAATCTAAAAACTCTGTGATTATGATGGGAATGGATACTAATTGTGAAGAAAACCCACAATTTAAATTTTTATATTTATTGTAATTACATTTTCCTAAAAAGTCACAGTGTGTTTTTATACAATGCTTCAATATATAGTACAGAAAAGTTACGCTAGTTCTACTTAAGTACAAATGAAGGCAAAAATTAAGAAAAAATATATTTAAACAAATTGAAAACTATTTCTACCGTTTTATGTAAAATTAATGAGAAATTTTGAGCAAAAACATTAAGGAAGAAACCTCAAAATAATCAGAAGTAGCAACCAGACTATCTAAATTTAAGAATGAAAAATCTACCAGTGGGGAAAAACACGGGAAGTCCTATACAGTCCTGTTTTTCATTTATATTCCATATTCAAGAAGCACAGGGTACAAAAGGGCTAAAACCAGGAATATATTGCAAATTTATTGATAACTAAAGCTGAAACTCTCTAAAAATTACTCTGATATAGGATTGCTGGCTTGTTGCAACTTTTTTTGGTCTTACATACACGACATAGCCTCTTTGAATCCTCTCAATGCATTCCTGCCGGCTTGTACCACTGGGAGCACATCCGTGATTGTCCCATTGGGTGACCTGTACCATTGGTAGTTCAAAGAGAACCAATCACCTTTATCAGTCTTTTTACTAATTAATTTAATGAAAAGTCACCTAATGGAAAGTCATGCACCACCAGTGCCACCACCACCAGTTTTAAACCACCGGTGGTTTAAAATACCAGTGGTTTAAAACCACTTGGCATCAAGATACAGGAATTACGGCCCTGTTGTGAATGTGTTAGTAAAGCAAAGATGTGAAGACAATATAGTGACATCAATATTACAAATGAAATAATGTCAATATATTTTAAATACAATTTATGACAACACAAGACTGTTTCTAAACTGAGTTACAAAGGCTATACAAATCTTAGCTGAAAGTAAAAATTGATTCTTCTTTTTATCTTTCAAATTCACTGAGTATTAGATTCCTTTAGTTTTGTTCACTTTTCTTAGTTTAAGGTGAAGACAATTTACATTATCAGAACTCTTTCTAAAAATATTGAATCTAAACATTTCTTATTGCTGTGGTGATTTGTAAAATAAATCTATGTCCATTACTAGCTTTCTGAATACTGTTAATAAACTACATTGACAAAATTGTCATTCATCAACCCAAATCACTTACCTTGGCTACTTGTGTTACTGCACTAGCTGCTAATGCTGCATTTGCAATATCTTCCAATTTACTTCTTGAAATAGCAGAAATAAAATTTAAATAATATGATTCATACAGCTGATTACGAAGATCCTATAAATACAATAAATACTTCATTCTTATAGAGTTGAATAAAGGAATACCAAAAATAAAAATCTTCAGTGTAACAACAAAATTTTGGAGGATAAGACACATACTTATAGACAGGTTATATAACTGACAAAAAAGTATCCCAAGATGACAAAGTTATGAAGTAGTAGTTATCTGGTTACAGAAACTTAGAAAGTTATGAAATTATATGAACAGATCTCCATTAACTGCAATATACTGTAGCATAAAACTGATGTGAAGTAGCCTTGATGCATTTTTTTCTTAAAAATATCCAGGAGTAGACACTGTATGATCTAACAAAATAAAATGGTTGTTATATTTGGCAGACACTACCTTCTGCTGGTCATGTAACCACACAATGTATACGTCCATTACTGCACACAGAAGTATTAGAATTCCAATTATCAGTTACAGAAATGTTTCTTTTCACTCATTCAAAAGTAGTGGAATCTAAGCTATGCAAATTCTTAAACATAGTAATTAAACTCTAGAGAAAGATATTTATATATTTCCTCAAACCTAAGGTGTTACCAATTGTAACAGGCATAACCATTTATGTATCACTAAGCAAGAATAAATGCTGCCAATAAAATTTTATGACACATGATGAATTTTAAGCTGCATTTAATTTCAGAGATACTAGAATATGAGAAACTGAGGGCCTGGAGCCCGTGTGAGGCAAGTAGCTGAACAGGACAGTGGTTCAAACAGGTAGTAGGATTAATAAAATAAACATATTCAGGGTATTGGCAAGCATATTTCTTAGTGTCAGAAAACAAGAGTTGCAGATTCATAAAAGAAAAAAGCAGAAGCTAGAATAAATCTTGTGTTGAAACATACAATAGTTGTGGAGGTTATCTATCTATTTAGATAGGTAGGAAGGAGAGGAAGATTTATAGAAATAAGTGGAGACTCAAAACTACGTGTGCCTGTGTATTTATTTCCTAGCTTTGTCCACTGAGAGGATCCAAGAAGACTGGCACCACTGAGTATGCCTAATGCTTAGACCCTAATTCTTGTGTTCCCTACGGAACACAAGGCTCTTTGAACAAATGGATGAATCCAGGGGTGGGTGGAGAAATTACAAAATGAAACTGGAACATCTTATTATGCAAGGAAGAAAGAAAGTGGTCAAAAGAATGATGGACACACTTCTAAAGGACACAGAAGTCAAGTCCAGTAAGGTTGTAGGATACAAGGAAAGTATATAAAAAGTCACTGGATTTCTACACACTTGCAATGAACGATCCTAAAAACTGAATTAAGAAAATAATCCCATCCATTAAAAAGTATGAAGAAATGTATCTAACGATAGCACAAATATTATAAACACAATATTAAAAGAAATTAACGAAGGTCTAAACAGGTAAAGATATTCCATACTCGTAGATCAGACAATTTATACTTATTAGGACGATAACACTCTGAAATTAATGTACAGATTCAACACAACATCTATTAGAATCTCAGTTAGCTTTTAGATAGAATTTGACAAGGTAATCCTAAAATTTATTTGAACATTTAAAGGACTCAGAAAAGCCAAAATAAAATTTGGCATACGATTATAATGAAACATTGACCACAGAAAGGAACAGTAGTAGCCAGGTATGCCTGTGAGCTCAGATACTTGAGAGACTTAGGCAGGCAAACTGCAAGTTCAAGGCCAACCTGGGCAAACTAGTGAGATCTGGCCTCAAAATTAGAAAAAAGAAAAAAAAAAAAGGGCTGGAGAGGTACTTCAGTAGTACAGCACGTGAAGCCCTGGGTTCAATGCACAGTACCAACGGGCAAACAAAACACATTGAAACAAAAACATAACAGGGGTAAACCTTGAAAACCTTAGCTAAAAGAAAGACGTTAGATATAAAAGATCACACACTATTAAATTCTGACCATATGTAATGGATGGAATATGCAAATCTATAGGAACAAAAGTAACTTAAAGACATGAAGGGGATAGGAGTGGGATGGGAGATATAAAAGTTAAAGAGTAAGTTTCTTTTTGAATGATAAAAATTCACTGTGGTGATGTTTGCACAATTCTGTGAATATACCAAAAATCATCACTTGTACAATTCAAATAGAAAAACTATCATGTTGTTTACACAATTCTGTGGATATACTAAAATTCATCACCTGTACAATTTAAATGGATAAATTGCATGGTTTGTGAATCACATTTTGATAAAGCTGTTATTAAATAAAAAAGGGAAGGAGGAAGAAATTGGTATACAGTATTTTTTAAATAAAAAAGAGCAGTCACGTTTGTGCAGGGTAAAAGGGGAATGCGGGTATCATAAAGCTACCTGGGACAGAAAATATGTGACCTTCATGAACAAGTTAAACAGCAATTTGATTCAAGAGTCATTAACAAGTAAAGTAGCTGTGATTTGTGGCAGATGCTGTTAGCTACCTATCCTATAACCATTTACCTACCCTTTTCTTTGCTAAAAGAATTCAAAATTTTTTGAGATGGCAATAAATTCATCCCAATACTAAATTTCACAGCATCTCTTGAAACTAATTCTACCCATAGAGACATAAAGGAAAGCCTTCTGGAGTTTCCGGGAAGACTTAATTTACTTGATCGAAGTGTACAGTCAGGGCCGACATTGTTCAGCCATGAACATAGATGTGATGTCTATATCTGCAGTTGCCTTACAGGGATGAAGCAGCAAGACAATGAAAGTAACCTGAAATGAAGGATCTGAGAGACAAACTGAGCCTAAGTTTGATTATTTCATCATGCTCTTGCACCAGAATGGAATTCCTACCCATAGCATTAGTATTATCTAAGAACATGAAATATCTATTTTAAAATTAATAAAGTTAGGTTTCCTGTTCTGTAAAGTTGACTGTTTTTACTAATATGTTGCTTCTTGTGATCAAAAAATATAAAATCATTTGAGCTATTTTACGTTCAAAGATAGTCTCAAAAATCACAATGAGAAACTGGGTGAAGGAAGTTTGATCCTTTACACTGTCTGTCTAAAATACTTTGTGGAAAAAGTTTCATTTGATATTATTTATGCATCAAGTAGGATAAGAACCCATATTACCTGGCACATTCTGTCAATATTTTCTTCAGATGGCATTACAAAATACACTGCAGGAACATCTGGAATAGGATCTCGATCAGAGTGCAAAAGCCTAGAAGTACATAACATGAAACTCACTTCTTTCTTCATCACTTGTTTTTTATTACACATGCTTACAGTACATAATGTTTACATTCCCTAGGTGGAGTTGGTACATGTACGTAACACATCTTAATTCCTGTTTTTGTCCCCCTTACCTCCCCTGCTCCATCTCTTAGTCCTCTTCCCATTTAAGATCTAGCTTCCTAATTCTAATATCTATTTTTATTTTGCTCTTTATTTATGATTTGGGTTATGCAATACTGAAGCTTATGTGACTGATCTATTGCACTTTCCTACAAACGTCTTGGTCACTTATTTTTAAAAGATAATTTAATATTTTTCCAGCTCTTGCTGTTCTTAATCAGCTTAGTTAATAAAGGTTTTTCCTTAAAAAAAGAAAAAAGCAACAAGAACATGTCTACCTAGTCAATATAAATATTACTAAGGTCTTAATTTCTCATTATTTTTCATTTATTCTATTCAACTTGACTTACTTTTAATATCTCTTGTGGTCAGACATTTTCTTCCACCACTATTCTTGAATGAAAACTAAAACACATTCAAAATCAGTTTTATACCCAGTTTTCATAGATGTATGAGGGTTTGGGGATGATGCTGGTGAATGGGAGAAAGGCATAGGTTTCCCCAATGCAGAAAACAGAAAGTTGCTAGAGGCTTTAGAAACAATGCAAAAACTGAACAACACATGAAATCAAATATATTTTTAAATCTAAGGTAACTGAACATCTCCTAAAAGATTTAATTTTTGTTTGTTAGTTTTTTAAGTGGTTTTTTAAGAGATCAAAACCAGGGCCTTCAATATGCTAAGCTTTACCACTGAGCTACAGTCCCAGCTGCAGCTGACATTTGTGTATTCATTGCTTCACAGAAGTGATAAAGAGACCATCTTATAATCCCATCAATTATATATTGAAGAGTTTTGTTTTTTCATGCCTCAGGAAAGATGTTCACTCAGATATCCCAATACCAAATCACAAGATCTATTTATTCTTCAAGACTTCCCTTGCTTCTATCAGGACACATGACTGACATTCTTTTCTAGAATATTACTCACTCTAGCTATGTTTCTATGATCAAGAAGAGTGAAAGGGGCACATGCTGCCAGGGGGCTGCATTCAACAGTTTCTTCTATTTGTCTAGTAGTTGCTACTGACAATGAGAAATATAATGTGATGGCAGCAACAGGTTGCTTTCTTTTCTTCCAAATCTGCAATGCAGGAGACTGAGCCCAGGCCCTTTGCTCTGAGCTGCATCCCAGCTCCTTTTTTATTCTGAGACAGGGTCTTGTTCTAAATTGCTCAGATTGGGCTCCTACTTGCAATCTCACTGCCTCATCTAGGACACAGGGATTATAAGCGTGAAATACCACACCTGTCTAGGTTCCTTTCTGTTGGTTGTCCAACTGCTTCCTAAAGGGCTACAACCACCACTTCATAATCTGGAAATTTATGATTACTGTTTCCTATAATCAGTCTAAAACAGCCTTCAGAGAATAAATGCAGTATTCTCCAGCAAATAGGGAAAAACGGTGAGAGGCAAGGTTTGCAAGAGTTCACCATTGCAGTTGGGCAACCGTCTTCTGCTCTGGTGGTAACAGCTCTCTACCTCCTAGACTCTCCAACTGACAGATGCTCCTGCTACCCTTAAGGAAGGGCCTCGCTTCTCCTAGCCACTGTAACTGAGCCACTATGATTCAGGAGACAAATAGCACAGACTTGATGGCTGTCAAGCAATCTGGCCACAGCCCTGCTACTAACTAGCTGTCTAAATATGTTCCTGAGAACATATTACCAAACCAAACTTATGTTTCAAGCCTAATATTAAAATGAAGGGAAAAAAATCTATCAAATACTATAATTCATCATATCTATGGTGGTATCAATTCTAAAATCTATTTTGTGCATCCTTTAGAAAACACACTATCCACTGAAATATGGATCCTAATTACAGAAACATAAAGTGCATACTGTATTTAGAATTGATGCAACTGGGTTAGGTGCAGCTCAGCGGCAGAGAGCTTGCTCAGCACGCAAGACTCTGGGTGGTTCAATCCTGAGCATCACCAAAAAAAAGATAAAAAGCAGAATTGATGGAACACAGTATTCTACTAAATACAGACAAATCACAGTTAGAGAATATACTCCTTCTGCAATCTAAGAAGTTAAGCTGATCAATCTAGATTCTGATGTGGTACTCAGTAAAATTCTAAAACCATATTCCCAGTAAAGGACTGAATTTCAAATTCAGTATGTTGTAATACCATATTCTGGACTCCTTTAGTACATAAAAGTTTTAGTTTGTATTTATTCAGGAACATGCCCCTCTCCAAACATTCTATTAGACAAAACTATAAAATAGAACAATTTATTTTTATCAAATACATCAGAAGCAATATAATTGAACAGTAGTTAAAGAAGACAATATACCCTTTTATGATGATTAACAGACAGTACTTTATGCAGTCACTTAAATTTTTCACATTGATAAACTCACTTTTTTAGATCATTTAAATTAAAGGATTAAAACATTTTTGGTTGTGCATGGCAGCACATGCCTGTCTGTAATATGAGCACTTGGGAGACTGAGGCAGGAGGATTGCTGAGAGTTCAAGACCAGCATGGGCTACACAGTGACACACTGCCTCAAAAAGCCAAAAGAAAAGGTTGGGGGCAGACACTAAGACAGTCTTAGAGTTGAAATAGAGCTAAGATTCCTAACACTTTTCCTTCACCGAGAGCGCTGAGTCTACAGGAGAAGATATGAGAGATATTTTCAATTCTGAAATTGTATAGCCTCAGAGTACAGATTATTTAAAATCTCAGAAATGAGGGTTGAATAAAAGATGCCACCAGAGAAAAAAATATTCTACACTACTTAGATAATGTAATCTAACATCACTTTTTTCTGTAAATGTTCTTTACTAATATGACTTTAGGGTGGCTGAAGAAATCGTTCATAATGTATTTGAAAATAAATGCAATTACTAGAAATACATTAAAACTCACAGATGCAGAGTAATTCCCATATCTCTCAGTTCCTTCACAGATAGCAGAGGAGAGATTATATCTTGGCCAAATCGGTCATAAATGAGAACCTTAAAAAAATGTGTTTAAAAAATATTATCAATGAACAACGAATAATGTTGAAGCATATTTTATTAAATTAAGTATACAGAATTCTTATCCTTGCCTCAACTTAGTATTTTCCACCATTGTTCATTACAGTGTCCACATGTAGCATCAGTACTTAGGCTAAAATAAGTAATTACAGAAATTTCTTATAAAATTTTTTTCTAAATTACAAAACCTAAAGACTATAAAATCTTTATCTTAGGTTTTTAATAAAAGGTTTTGACTATTAGCAAATTTACACATTCTCTACTTGTTTTTCTTCCAGTTCACATATATTCTTTCTAAAAACAGGCATAAAAAGTTAGCAACCTCTACACCAATATATTAACAGGTCCATCACCATAAAGAAAATTTAGTAACTTAAATATTACAGATAAGTAAGATATTCACGTGAAAAATTAAGTCTGTCAAATGCATTTACTCACATTCTAAAAATATTAAAACTGATACCTTTGGTAACCCCACAACTGGGCCTTCTATTCAAAGTTAGTTTTTGAATTAGAGCAAATAAAAGAGATCTTTAACTGGTAAGCAGTTTTCAAAACTACAGTAGTAATTTCTTAAGGAGAAAAAACTGCTTATGAGGATAAAATATGCTGTAATGAAAAGAGGTTTTTCTGAAGCACCAGGAGTCCCCCGCAGAAGCTAAAGATCTTTCTGCTGTAGCTGTAATAGATTAGATGTTTCTCTCAAAAAATCTGTTTAAATCTCTATATACAGTACTCCTCTCTTATCGGCAGGTTCACTTTCTGTAGTTTGTTACCGGCAGTCAGTCACAATTAGAAAATATAAATGGAAAATTCCAGAAATAATAATTTTTAAATTGTGCACGCTTCAGAGCAGCATGATAAAATCTCACATGCCCTACTGTTCTGTCCTGACAAAATCTCTTGTGGTCCTGTTCCACACTGCCCAGGATGTGAACCCTCATGTCCTGTGTATCCATGCAGTTCATACTGTTCACTTATTAGTCACGTAACAGCTGTCTTGATTGTCAGATCTACTGTCAGAGTATCACAGTGCTTATTTTCAAGTTCCTTTATTTTATTTAGTAACAGCTCCAAAGTACAAGAGCAATAACACTGACAATGTCATTATAGTACACTGACCAAATTGTTCTGTTTATTATAGTTGTTCACCTCTTCCCATACCTGGTTTATAAATTAAAGTTTATCACAACCACATATGTATAGGAAAAAACCATAGTATACAGTACTCCTGGGGATCCTTAGGGAACTGGTTCTGGGATCTCCATAGACACAAAAATCCTTTTATGTGAAAGTCTCTAATATTAAATGGCATAGTATTTGCACATAACCTACATAATTCTCCTGTGTACTTTAAATGCTAAACAGTTGTTACACTGAATTGTTTAGGAAATAATGAAAAGTTCTGTGCATGGTCAGAACATATAAAATTTTCAAGTCTTTTGATTTGTGGTTGGTTGAACCCAGCATGTGAAATCCATACAAAAAGAGTGATGATGGTACGGAGTTTGGTACTATCAGCAGTTTCAGACATTCACCGGGGATCCTGGAACGTACCCCTTGCAGATCAGGGAAGGAGGTGCTATTGCATATGTATTATTCATCTTGGGATATAAAAGGGATGGGTAGAAGTATTTGACACAAATGGGGACCCAAGAAATTCTCCTGCTATTTAACTCTCAACATAAGCAACAGAAAAAAAACTCATTTATACAAAGAGCATAAGAAAATGCCCACAAAAAAAATAGAAGGGGAAAAAACTAGGGGACACTGAAACTGTATCTATGAATTCAATATAGACCATTTTAACCACCTTGAGAGATCTAACCCACAAACTTGTAAGGATTCATGAGAACTTTCAGAACACCCAAAATTTCAACAAAGTTGTAATGTTTTTAGTTTTTCTCAAGAGATTAATATAAATTACTTGTCAATTAGCAAGTTTAAATGTAATCAACTAGGGTTATCTCATTGAAGAGATGCTGAGTCCGCATAAACTTTCAAACGAAGTAGCCCAAAGAGTAGGAATTATAAAGACTCCACAGCATTTCTCAAAGGAGAAAGGCTAGATTAATTTTTGATTCAATGAACAGTTTTAATAATAGTTTTATATCAATACATTAATATAAACTGGTACTGTGGTTTACAGGTCACTCTCCCCTGAATTGGATAGAATGGACCAACTCAGTGAATCTATCCAACCCTGGGAAAGCTTGGAAGATTCAAAGCTAAGGAATAAAACATAAACCAGGTAAACACCTATCTGTAAGATCTGATCCAAAAGATCTCTGGATGCACTAGATGAATATTTGCTGTTTTATTGCCTCTTTCATTTCATAAAATCGTTACCAAAATAATTCATATTAGGATGTTACTTTAAGTAAAAATAAAATATTCATAAGCTATAACTAAAATGTACTACAGTACTAGTTCAGTATTAACAAAAAGTTCCCTCCAATTACCACCAGTACCATCAATAAGGGTAAGAGATAGGTTCCCATTAAGAAAATTTCTTACCTTCCATACTGGTTCTCCTGTGCTGTTTTTAACATGAGGAACATTGAAATTCAACATACGCTTCAAAGCAACTGAAAATAGAAAACTTTGTCAAACATAATCATTGTTTTCTTAGGATTTCAGTTTGCCTCCATATTAATTTTTTATTACCCAAAACCAAAATGTACGGGTCAACAGACCAAATCAAAACCGATGAACAAAAACTGGCTGTGTAAAACTTGGGGTTTTACACAAGGGGTCAGACCTTATAAAAATATTTCATCAACAGCTAAACAGTGTGTGTTTGGGAAATTTTCAAAAATGTAAGGGCATCTGTTCCAGGTGAAACTGTAGAAAATGTTCAGGTAAAAGAGTTTTTCTATTTCTCCTAATAATTTCATGCTACATTTTATATAGTTGCAAAAAGAAAAATTTTTTCAATTACACTCTTGCAATGACCTTGGTAGGTAACAAGTCTACTTATTGCCTGACGAAAAGTACAGGTTAAAACGAGTCTTTCTAAAAACAAAGATCGTCTCCGGCATATTTAATTAGAACATATAAAAACCTTCATAGATCAGGTCTATATTTATCTAAGGGTACATTTTCTAATTAATTTATCCTATCAGATTTAAAAGTTATACTGCTTAAAATACTGTTGCCGAGGGAAAACCCCCAAACAAAAACAACACTTTCTTATATAGTAGTTAACTGACAATTCCAACTAAGAAATATGCAATTTAAAAAAGTGCAGCAATTATGATCTATAATTACAGTATTTTGCAGCTTTTATTGCTCATCTGTTCATGTGTCATAGAAGACTCAGTATTTTCTAAGGAAAATGATAATCTCTTAATATAACTCTCTGTGAAACTGAAATGACCAAAGATTCAAGAAAATGTACTCGGCAGTGGTGGTGATCCTACAGCATGTATGCTGCAGCGCACTGTTATTTATCATTGAAGGCTCTAAAATGTTCCCCAACACTGACTTACATGATACAATTTTAAAGACGAGCAACCTTGTAATCTACTTGGTTCATTTTTAAAAGCATTTAGAGCAGGTCTTAATAAGTCATACAAAATAACCCACACTCCAACTCCTACCACAGAACCACATAATATTAAATCATCTGAGTATCATTTATAGGAAAACTAGAAAAACATCTATGAAATACTTATAAGTTAAAATGTAACACCTTTATCACTAAAGAAAGTGCATTTCAGTAACATATAGTTGTCCTTTGATATTTTCAGGAGATTGGCCTCCAGATGCTTTGTAGATATCAAAAATCCTTAGATACCCTAATCCCTCTTATGAAATAATACGGTATTAGCCCAGGCAAATTCTTCCATTTACTTAGAGTCAAGGTTAGATTACTTGGAGTACCTAAGACAATGTAAAGACTAAGTAAGTAGCTGTTTTATGGTATTGTAATGACAAGAAGGAAGTCTGCATATGTTCAGTATGTATTTGTTTCACATATTTTTGATTCATGGATGTTGACCCCATAGATGAAGAATCTATAGATACAGGGGGCTGACTGTATTTGAGTATCTATGTGTGTGTGTGCATACTAACTTTTTTTGGTAAAATGTTAGTACCTAATGTCCAGTAAATAATACATATTTGCCAGTAATGTATGCCTACTTCAAAGACCCACAGATGAAAAATATACGTAAACAAAGAACACTAGTCTAAAACTAAAACAACACAGGAAGCAAAAAGAGTTATCATTCCTGGATTTACTCTTCCACTGTGCTTAGGCAGACCTCTTCTTCCCACCTCTAGGCAATAAAAGACGCCACCACCCTGGAATCATAAGGCTCAAAGAGAGAAAAATCTGATTTGGGTTTTTTTTTTTTTTTTTTGGTACTGTGCATCTAACTCACAACCTCATGCTTACCAGGCAAGCACTTGAGCCACTGGGCTAAATCCCTGGCCCTGAAAATCTGGTTTTTAAGCAAAGCGTTCACTCTTGACATACGACAAAGAAAGCCGGCAACTGAGTCTCAGGTGCTATGTATTTCATACATTAATTCTTAGTGAAGTGAAAGAGACCAGTACCAGCAGATAATCTCACATTTGCCTCCTTGGGATCTGGAAATCTGTGCAAATTCTGAAGTTTGGGTAACTTTTTCAGAGATATTTTGATCCTGTGAATTTGTTGTTGAAGTACATGGCCTATGTTCAAAGAATGTATAAGAATGCAATTTTACATTCACAGAGTTTAACTCCACACAACTTAAATTACTGCTTTTAACTGAAATGATAATTTTTTGATTGGCTCTAAATATACTATCCATATTCTTATCTTAGTTAATAGTTTCACCCTTTATCTAGAATGTGTTCTCATTCACGCACTGAATTAAATACTGCCATTCATTCAGCAAATGTTCAGCGAGTGCGCGCATGTGTCTGACCTTACCCTACCTTTTGGGGATCCAGCAGTGAACAAAGCAGACCAAATAAAAAATTATTAAGTAGCTTTCATTTTGGCTGGGGAATAAAAACAATGAATAAAATGAGTAAAACAAGGTAAGTGAGAACATGATAGGTGCTACGGAGAAAACACGATTAGGAAAGCAGAAGAAATTTTAATGATCAGGGCCTCCTCTGGGAAGAAACATTTAAGTGAATGCTTAAAAGATGGATGAAGTGTGAGTTCAGTTAAAGGAAACAAATATAAAAGGCTGTGAGGTGGGAACATTCCTGGTGTATTCAAAGAAAGGAAGAAAAATAGGAAGTGAGATTTACCAAAAGGTAAATGGAGATAACATCACTTTGCCTTTACTATGACTGAAATCACAAGCTACTGAAAGCTTTTGCGCAAATACATGGCATGATCAATTTGTGTTCCATGTATAAAAGAGTGAGGGTAGGCTGTAAAAGCAAAGAGACAAATACGTTATTGCAGAACCTCAAGGTGGATTGGACCTGGGTAACAGCAATTCCAGGTACTGGATACATATTTAGAATAGAACTGACAACATTTACAGACAGATCTGACATGAGTCATCAAAGAGAAAAGTCAAGAAAATTACAAGGTTTCCAATGTGAGCAACTAAAAAGATGAAGTTGCCATTAAATAATATGAAGAGGACCGAGTTCAGTGGAGAGATTCAAGAAAACAATAAGACACCTGGGAATCATCAGCATTATAATACTTATAGAAGTTAGAAGAGATCACTACAGGAGAAAGGTAGTTTGGGGCTCTGCAATGTTCACAAGCAGGGAAAAATGAGCAAGAACCTACAAGTCACACAGAGGAAGCAACTTACTCTGCCTACTGAACTGAATGTAAGGACAGAAAGGGAAAGAATCCACACAGCTTACATAAGAAAACGGCACCTGATGTGAATTTTAAAGGATCAATAAAGATTTTTCAGGCAAACCAAAAACAGGCATGATAGTTAATCTCTTTGTGCCTTAGTTTCCTCATCTGTAAAAGAGATAAGGCTTAAAAACCACCTAAAACAATGCCCCGCAACGAATGCTAAATGCATACCAACTATTACCTCCTCTACCCAAACTGGGTGAAGATTCTTTTGTGTCAAAGTGACATGTTATTTAACATACAGTTCAATCTAACTTAGCTTAAGTTATCAGAACCACACTGCTAAGGCTAAGACGACGAGGACTACCTTTGCTTACAAATACCATGCATGTTGTTGAGTATTCCCAAATCTTATACGGATTTTCCCATATTTAAGTTATGCTTGGCTTCAGCTGACAGTTTTACTAAAATATCTACTGAAAAAAGCAGAACATATATGCTTATTTGCCATTATTAGCTTGAAATTTTTTTCAACAAATGATGAGGAAAAAAATCTGGTACCATCCAAATCAGGTACAGCTTAAGTCCATATGAATTGTAACCAATTATTTTCCATGCAAAAGCAGGTACTTTCAGGAGACAGAATTTCCAAATATAAAAGTCTTAATGGTTTATTTCCATTGGCTCCGCAGAAAAGATTCATAACTTTAAAGGCAACTGCGAAATAGGTATAAACAAGTCATTAGAAGTTTACGAAGAATGTGGCAAAACTAAAAAAAAAAAAAAAACACTAAAATGTAAAAAATACCTTTACTACATTTCGCTGCAGAAATGGAACCTACATAAACACTCTCTATGGAAGAAGATAAAACCATTAACTGTCTTAGCACACTCATCTTTCAAACAATTGAAATGAGTAAGCCATTAATTTGTTTTTCATTTCCCTCCAGCAAACCTAGGAGGAAAATCTTCATCCTCTGGCATCTTTCTTCAGGTTCTCCCAAAAGACTGGTGCAAATGAGAGATGGCACAAAGTACATCACTGTGAAAAATGCCACCTAAATTTCCTGTGGTGTCAATGCTAGAAAAAGGAGTTCTTTAAAGGTTAAGACTTGGAAAAGTGAAAAATAAAAACTTGGGAGACGTGAAATCCAAACAGGAACAAACCTAGAGACCACTTAGGTGGCAACACAAGAAAGAACATACCAGCTGCAAGATCTTGTGACAGCCTTCTAACACTTAGAAATCTAACAGGCACCATAGCAAAATTCCATCCTCGAAGCCTATTTTTTTCCACTACAAGAGATGGGCCGAGACCTTAAGCATAGGGCATCTCTTTCCCAAAGCTGAGAGGGGAGGGGCTCCTTGATGCTCTACGTCACTGCACTTCTAGAAGTCGGTCTGTGAGCTGCTCGCACCATGACCAAATGACAGCGACAAGCAGAAGAAAAGCATGTCGCTGCGCAGAGCGAAAGTGCAGAGAGAAGTAAGCCAGTACCTGTCTGCCTTTCCCGAATGCTAGCTGCCGCCGCCATCTTGCCTCCCACCATCCACTGCTTCGCCGGCCAGCCTGGCCCGAAGCTTACGTGGCCGTCCCTTCCGCCCCGGAAGCTGAGCCCGAGGGGGCGGAGCCAAAGGCTTTCTCCGGGTCTGCGACGGAGGGCTCTCCGAGCGGGTTTTGTAGCACAGCCTGAGGAGCCAGTGGTCACCAACGCCTGAATTGCTAGTGTTTCTAATTTCAAACGTTAGTGTTTCCACACTAAACTTTAGCTACTTTAATCTCAGAGTAGGAGCGTGGTGTGGTGCCGAGAACTTACTAGACCATTAGCTTGGTTTTTTACAGATGTAAGATTGTTAAGGGTCACGACTAAAGTAAATGCAACGAAGTATTGCTTTCTCTTTCCCAGCGCAGCAAAGATCTCATTTCTCCGCTGGAAAAACGGAAAGCCTTGGAATAGTAATGTAAACTGGCCTCATCTCACGGAAAATGGTCTATGGTTTTTCCTGCAATGGCATCAGAACCAGGAAAGTAACAGAAAAAATGGCAATTTTCCTCGTTCCTTTTGGTAGTGACAAACTCACAATACTGGGGGGGGGGGTTTGAATGTACATGTGAAGCCACATGATCTCAGTATTGATTTCTGTAATCCATCTATTTTATTGGATGTCAGAATGGATACACAGTGAGCTGTGTGTGCGTGTACTGTCACAGCTACCTTGATGCCTTGAATCAGCTCAAGACATTTCTTTCGTTGCCATTTTCACTTTAGGGAAGAGCCAGGGAGTTGTACAGTGCCAGATCCAGTGAATAAGGTAGACGAAGATACCTCTTGTTTTTATGAGCCTATTTATCCACTGGATAGCCTTATTTTTATCACACCTCAGACAGATGCTCTCGAAAGAGGACTTCCAGAACTGCTGGAACAGTGTTCTGGAGAAGTGTTCTAAATGAGGGGGAGTACTTTGAAGGGAATTAATGGCAATGTCTTTTAGTGTAATGAAAACATTAAACATTCACCATACTTTTTATGTAAGTATGATATAAACTGTCCTGACCTAGTGTGGGCCATAAATTTATAAGAAAATGTACCAATAAAAAATAGTAGCAACAGACTACTACTATGTTGTTTTACATTAGAATCAGAAATAATAAAAATAACCTAAGGCTTTAGTGTTGTTACTATACATATTTATCTGACTGTTCCCAGGTTTTAAGCTTAAATAATTTATTCTGGCAAAATAGTATTCTACATTAAGGAATAGTTTTCTCAAAGAAAACTCATTTCTAAAGGTTCCTGGGTATCTGCCAACAGCTGCTTATAGAATCCCTCAAACATGGAGAGAAAAGGATCTTAACCAATTTTGTCTGAATTTTAACCTTGTTAAATCCCCGTAAATTAGTTTATGTGATTCATATTTAATTGCATAAAACTAGTTAGAAAACATTATAAATGTTACACAGTTTATTACATCTGGCCATCTTTAAAAGGGGGAAAATAGGCCAAAATATAAACCACCACCTAGCACGATACCAGGCATAACAAAAGGTCTTAGAATGTACTTGGAAAAGATATGGTTCAAAATTAGAACAAGAAAACCATGTCTCCTCAGGGCAATACAAATTTTTCTAAACAACAGGTAATGAACATCATTAAATTTGTTTTTATAATTTGTATTACTTGAAGCACAAAACTTCGTATTGCATTACTTGAATAATAAAACTAGTTGAATAGTTTATTGTAAAATTAACAGTGAAGTATGTGATAGTCATTACATAAAACAATTATATATTATAAAATAGAATCTTCTCTAATTCTTTTCTTATGCTGACTGAATGCCAAAGTCAAAGTCACTGAAAAAACATCCATTATATCCCTCTTTAACATTGTAGTGCAGAAGTTCCAATAGTTTGCATGTACTTAGGGAGGGGAAACATAAATACATGTAATAGAAATCAAAGTGAATTCTGATTTAGTATCAAATGAAGGATTTTTAGTTAACCCAAACAAAAAAACTTTGTAACACAGAAAGTAAACATTACAAGGTATAAAATTGTAAGATACTTTTTCATACTTTAAAGAATCTTTACCTTAAATACTCAAACAGGAAAGAAACATGCATACATAGGTTTGTACAAAAAGCCTTCAGATAACATTCCCATATTAACAGTTTAAATATGGTTTTAAACAATGAATGTAAAACTAAACCATTAACAATAGATGTGCTATTTTCACCAACATTAAAAGAGTAAACAAGTTCAAAATATACGGTGTTTAGACAGTTGAAATATTTAAAAAATACAAATATATAAAGGCTTATAGCATGATTCCTTTTAAAAATTCAGTATCAGTAAGAATTTTGCTACAACATGAATAGAAAAAATTATAATGCCAACCATCCGACATAGTAACACTATAGAATGTAAGTTTTCTGATATGGCTTGCCTATATAGATTAACCTAAAAATCACACTACTGGAACAGCCTACAAACGAGAAAAAATTTTGTAGTATGGTGTTTAAGAGGTAACAGCCTAAATTATTTATACCATCTTACTGCTAAAGCCCTATTTAGATTTCTTGTAATGAGAAACTGATACAGTGTTTTTAATTGTAGCTAACCCAAACACACTGCCCCTTACCCCATCCCAACAAAGTACACAAGTGTTGACCTTTACTATTCTAGCAGAAACTAAAAATACAAACCAGAAAACTAATTAGCTTTGTGGGGTTGCACTGATTTAATGGCTTTTAATACTTTAGATAAGCTAGGTAGAAATATCCAATTTATTAACACATTTGGAATAAAGGGTGTGTAGCTGAGTTTGAAGTTTAGAAATTCAAAGTAGTTTTTGATAACTGACCCTTATTTTTGACAATCTAACAGAATTTAACAAAAGACATAAGAAATGCCTGGTTTAATTTTATTAAATAGTTAAAAGTTTAACTTTAATGTGATGTCTTAGAATAAGGATAACTACATAAAAATGAAGAAATAAAATTACACTAGAATTGTATTTTAGCTTTACTTTGGTATTAAGAGATTAATTACCTATATCAAATCGATCTTCATATAATAATGATTAGCAGAAACCCGTGGCTTTGTTTTATTTTTATTTGATAACAGACTTGACAGTTTTTTTTAACAATTTCTTTTCTTTTGCAAGGCTATAAATATAGGGACGTGACTATGGGACTGTATATATTCAAATTATATGATTTGCTACTTCTAATAGCATTAATATAATTAAAAATAAAAAGAGTTTATAGAAGAATACACAAAAAATATTGTGTGGGAGTTTCACTCTATTTGTAATTCTTTTTTATGTTTATTTATACATTGCTAATACAAAAACAGGTATATTTCCTTTTCTTTTTTCCCTTTCCTTTGAGACAGGATCCTGCTATGTAGTTCAGGCTGGCCTTGAATTTACTATGTAGCCCAGGTTGGCCTCAAGGTCAGGACAGATCCTCTTGCCTCAGCTTTCTGAGTGCTGGGATTACAGGCTTCTGCCATAAAGCCCAGCTAGAAACCAGGTGTATTTCAAAAGTAAAGAAGGTAACTGTATAATGCTATGATAGCAGCTTATCTTGATAACAAATGTCAAATAGCAAATCAACCATATGATCCACATTCAGATATGTACAGTGACTGGATCAAATATATTGAATAACACACATAAGATATAGGAAAAAAAATCTCATGATTAAAATCATGGCTTTAAAAAGAAGATACATTGTCTTAAGTATTTTTCACTACATTTTATTCATCTCAGAAAGTGTTTTTAAGCCTATGGGATGTCCATTCCAGAATAACTGTGCAATTCTGCTTTCTATTTAATACTTCCTCTTAGGCACAATATAATTGTAGTATGGAGCATTTATATATAAATCAGTTATCTAAAAACATCTTAGCAATGAATTTAGCGCCATTCTAGATAATCGTATGTGTTCTGCATACCCCAGGATATGTTCCTTTTATTTATAAGGCTTTAACTGAAAAAGAAATTTTTTTAAAGACAGGATCTTGCTATGTAGTTCAGGCTGGCCCTGAACACATTATGTAGCCCAGACTAGCCTTGAATTCACAGTAATTCTCCTGCCTCAGCCTCGCGTTGCTGAGATTACAAGCATGCGCTACCACATTCAGCTAGTTTTTCTACTTAATGCTTAAAGAATTTGAAAATTGCATAAAACCAGAAAAATCATGGCATCCTTTAGGCAATTCTAATTTATAAAAAGATCAGATTTTTGTATTTAAGATGTTTCTACACCTGTTTAATTCTGTACAACCATTCTAAAAGTATGTTGAAATTTGTGAAGCATACATATTAAGAAAACAAAAAATATCACCAATTTTGACTAGAAGGCTTTAACAAAAAATTTTTTGTTTAAATGGCCAAAACATTCTTTTATGAACATATCCTAAGTTTTAATAGTCCAAGAAGATGACAAATTTGTTCAAAAATAATGATTAATAGATTTCTGAAACAAGGGAAAGTTATCAATAGCAGCTTTTAAAGAAACATTTCTTTGTTCACAGAAATATTCTGATGTTCATCATAGTGAGAACATTTTTCCTTTTCTAGCCTTAAAGTGTTTTTTATGGTGAAGTCCATATTTTCTTGAAATTTTTTATATGTACTGGTGATTGGAAGAGCTAAACAGTTTTTACACTTGTTTCCAATGGGAAAATCCATATGCAGACATTCAATTGAAGGAGTGGGCTTAAATCCAGCAGGTGGAATGGAACTGCAACCAGTTGCAAAAACAAGAATGTCTTCCATTGTTATTGCAGATTTACCATCTGAAACGTTAAACAATAAAAGTGAACAACAAAAAAACAAAAATACAAGAACAAAACCATATTACATAATGCTACCATCATTGCCTCTTTCCTCAACTAAACTGGAAAACTGCAGGGCAGACTCCCAATTGCACCTTGGGCAAACTAAATCACTAAATGAGGTATAACAATAGGCAAATGGTACATTCATGAAAGGTCTCTCTCAATGTAGCAGGACTCAAAATCTTTTTGTCTAACTATTCACTATTCAGTACTACTTCCAAGTCATTACTAACTAATTTGCAAGTTTAACAAATGAAAGGGAAACACTAAATGCTGAAAAAATAGCTAAGTTAAAAGTTTTCCATTCTATCAAATGGAATAATTTTACATTGCTAATCTCAATGACAAATATCACTGGCATAGGCCAAATGAGTACATGAAAAATAACTGAGTTTAACTTCAAACTGAAAAAGATGAACTAAATGATGAGTTTTAAAGATTACTATATGCCCTTGCCAAGTGAACTATAAATCTAGCTATTCAGCAGGCTAAACAGGAGAATTCTAAGTTCAAAGCTAGGCTGGCAATTTAATGAGACTATCACAAAATAAAAAGGGCTGGATGTAGGCCAGATCTCCTTGAGTTCAGTCCCAAGTACTACAAAAGAAAAAAACACTGTTTTGTGGTGTTGGAACCACCTGCATATTCAAGGTTGTTGCAAACATCAATATATTTCAGGTTTTCTTTGAAAATGCCTTTAAGCTCAAATTATGTAGAGTAAAACAAATTGCAAAATATAAATTTATTCTGTAAACTTCTTCACTTCCAATTCAGTCATGTAAACTTGTTTTGAAGTAAATTTCTTTTGTAAATTTGGAGTTAGCAAATATTACTATTAAGAAGCAAAACTCTGCAAGAAATAAATATGCTGAAACAAAAAAACTGAGATAATTAAATAAAAATAAAATATCCACATACCTTCAACACTCTGTAGGTACCTGTTCCAAAACCCCAATGCTGATACATTAGGTAATGTGTGTACAGTAAAAAGATCTCTGAGGATTTTTGCAGAAGGGTTTTCAGGTTTATGACAGAGGATGTTACAGAATGCTTCTGGGTACATCTGAATTTTCTCCAACACACCAAGTGTTTTGAGACCCTGCTTGAAACTTGAGAAGAAAAATGATAAGCCCACATTCATACATGTGTTTGGTATTACATGATTAGGGAATTAACATCTGCATCTAACTTACCTGGTATTTGTCAAATACCTAATTTTTAAAAAACCACCACCATTACACACACACACACACACACACACACACACACACACACATCGGGCTGGGAATTTAGCTCAGCAGCATAAGCATCTACCTGGCAAGCATGAGGGAGAAAGTTCGATCCCCAGTACAAAAAAAAAAAAAAACCAAAAACACCCCCCCCACAAAACCTACCATGTATATTGATATGATGAAAAAAGGAAAACAAAATTAACATACTGTATATAATTTCAAATACATAAGCAAATATATTAATATAAAATGAATATATGACTACCATTTGGATTTATAGTTTTCCAATTAAGTTAACAATGTCTTACTAAGAGAAATAGCAAACATTTGAAGTATTTTAAATCTCAAAACTATTATAGAAATGAAGTTTCTGAGAAAGCCAGGCAAGATGGTGCATACCTATAACTCTAGCATCTGGGAGGTTGAGGCTCATGTGGAGTTCTAGCCTACTCTGGGTAATTCAGTGACACCATGCCTCAAAAAACAAAAAACAAAAAACAAACCCTGTAAGTTTAAAAATAAGGCTGGAGCAGCAGTTTGGGCTGGCACCCTCCCATGAGTCAGTGGCAGTTATGGGATGGGAAGGGAACCAAGAAGCTGACCTGTGCCCTGCTGTGAGCCAGCCAATGTGCAGGATGGTAGACCACAAGAGTGCCACCACCCCACCCCCACCTCCACCAAGCAACTGGCTGGCTGATTCTAAGGAACACAGGCTGAGATGATAGCAACTGAAGTAAAAACACAACTTAATGCTTGTATTGTTTGATTGACTATGCAGGCCTAACAATATGCAATATAACAACTGTGGGGCATTTCTTTCTGTCTTGTTTTTGAAATACAGTATTGTTCTGTTTTGTTTTATTCCCTTTAAAACAAAATAAAAAAAATAGGGCTGGGGATGTAGTTGAGCACAAACGTCCACCAAAAAAAAGTTTCTTAGAAATTACAAACAAAAAGAATGATAAACCTCATAAAACTTTGAAAATTTTGCAATGCTAAAAATAACAAAGTATGAAAATATTTTAATATACATGACCTAAAGTGAATTTCTTTCATTTACAAAAAGTATAAACAATTTTTCTAAAAGATCAATTATCTACCCGGGAGGCTAAGGCAAAACTGTGGATAGCAAGTTGCAGCCCCGCTTGGGCAACTTACAGACTTTAAGTGAGGCTTTGTTTCAAAATAAAACATTTTCAAAAACAATGAGGATGTAGCTCAATGCAGACTCTGCATTCAAAAGGAAATCATGAGCAAAAAATATGAATAAACAATAGGAAAAATACAAATAAATATTTAGTTACTTTTACAAGTACATAAATTAGATAATGGGTTTCATTGTGGCACATGTATATGGATGTAACATACTTTTATAAATAAATATTTTTCAATGAACATTCTCACTAATAAGCAGAGAACAAACGTAACACTTTTGTCTGTAAGACTGACTTTCTGGATTCCCTCCCATTTTCATATAACTTGCATATATTGCCTTGTGTCCCCTTCCTATTGACCTTTTCTCAAGACACCTAAACATGCTGGTACAGTTGCATGTTTTAGAACCCTCTCAAGGTTCATGCTGAAACTCGAACCCCAATGTAACAGTATTGAGAGCTTTTCAAGTAACTGAATCATTTTACTACCAAAATCTGAATCTTTAATAGCAGTTGATTGACCCATTATTCATATAATTGGCATAGGTTAATTTGAAAGCCATATTAAACTTTCCTTCTCTTATTTATCAAGACCTATGAATTTCCTTTTCTGAAATCTCTTTTATTTGCTCATTTTCTCCATATACCCCCACTACAATCCTACTATAAAAATTTGTAATGGAACTGTGTACCAGGTGTATAAATCTCCAAGTCCGTTTTCAATGCTGTAGCCACAGAAAGTACCAGAGATAGAACTCAACACTGTCATTCATCCTCAAGTAAGATGAACGGTATTCCCCTTTCCCACCCCCTGGATCTTGTGAATGTGGCCTTTTATTTGATAAGGGCTGTTTTTAGAGCATTCGTGGTAAGGATTTTGAGACATGCTCCTAATAGATTAATAGACCTGACTCTAAATCCAATGACAAGTATCTTTGTAAGAGACATACAAGGAAGTTACACACAGAGAAAAACATACAGCCAGAAATCGGAGTTACAAAACCATGAGTCAATTAATACTTGAAGCCAGCCGAAGCTAGAAAAGGCAAAGAATGAATTACCGCTCTAAATACACAGAAAAAGTGAAGCCCTAAGGACATGATTTAGAATGTGTTTCCAAAACAGTGGGAATAAATTTCTGCTTGCTTGCTTTCTTTTCTTTCTTTCCTTCCTTCCTTGTTTCCGTCCTTCCTTCCTTCCTGCCTTCCTTCCTGATACAGGGTCTTGCTATGTTGTTCAGGCTGGACTTGAACTCACTATGTATCCCAGGCTAGCCTCCAGCTCACAGTGATCCTCCTGCTTCCTGAGTGCTGGGATCACAGGTGTTCACTGCCATGCCCAGCTAAATGTTTTTTTAAACACTGTTTAAGTCTATGAAAGGGCCTGTGTCACAGAGGTGAGAGTGCCCAAATAGCTTAGACTTTCTTGTTGGAGCAAGCTCAAATTGTGCCTATTTTGATAATCTGTTACACAGTGTTGCTTGCAAATATTTCTGTTGTTTAAAATTAGTCAGTTTGTGATAGTTCTTTTACAGTAACTACAGGAAACTATCCATGAAACAGTTGACACTCCTTACATGGGGCTTCTAAAGCCCTCCACAGCATAACATGTGCACTTCTTTCTAGCTTTTATTTTTCTGCTTATTTTTTAAAGGATATTTAAAAGTTAAATTTGCCTTAAAAAAATTTACTTGTTTGGTTGTTTATAGCAGTACTCGGGATTGAACTTAGGACCTTTGTACTGAGCTACATCTTTAGCTCTTTTTTATTTCGAGATGGGGGTCTCAAAAAGTTGCTAAATTGACTAAGAAGTTTCTAATTTAATGATCCTCCTGTCTCAACCTTCCAGAGTGCTGGGATTACAGACATGTGCCACCATACAGTTTTAAAAATTTACTTTTAATAATGAAATATATAAAACTTAGAAAATAAAGGAAAACCACTATCAACTTAAAAGTAACTTTTTTCATGATTGCTCAGAATTTGTAAAGAAAAATCTTCTATTCAATTGGTTAAATTCTACCTAGTTATTATTTTCCTTTCTCCCTCTCTCCAAAATTAGAAATTCTGATTTAAGAACAGCCCTAAAATCTCTCTGCAGTCTGCATTTCACTTTAGTTTCTGTATATATGTACCCCTAAGTAATAGCTAGTTGTTTGCTGCTTGTTTGGGTACTTTCTATAGATGATTTCACGCTGTATATTTATTTTACTGTAACTTGCTGTTTTTCAGAGAAATTTTCACTTACTATAACTGCTACTACATTAGGAAGCCTATTACTTTACTGTGAACGACTGCACAGCCTTTTAAAAATGTTTTTATTCCTTGCTGATTTTTGTAGTTATTTTGATTTCTACATTTCAATTCACCTCTTTTAATATAGTGATTCTTAAAATTATTCCTTTCAATATTTTAATAGGCATTTTGAAATCGATACTGAACCAAAATATTTACTTTCTTTCTGAATGAAGACTTATTGATAACATTTATAACTCCAATAGCTCTTTCTTATGCAACTTCAAAATTATTTCTCCTTGTTTTATAATTCCCCATGTTACCCATTAATCTTTTTGTAGTCAGTGTTTATCTTGTTTTCCAGTTTCTTTCCTCACTATTCCTTGTCACTTCCAAATCTCTCTGCTAGAATTCTTTTCTTACCTCTTATATCTAGTAACCCTGCTGAACTATTTATAGAAGACTCTCTTGTACTGTTTTATGTAGACAGAACCTACAAATGGTAATGATTTTAGTTCTACCTGTTAGTGATGTTTACTTGTTCATTTAGTCCAACATATATATGATTAAAAGAATGGGCTAATTCTGTCTTCCTTACAGTTGTGATAGCCTTCAGTAGAATGCCTATAACATTTTACCACTATGTATAATATATGCTCAATGAGATTTCTATCAATTGGTATATTAAATTTTGCATTTAATGAGATTAAAATTATGCATTCCATTCTTTAAAAGTTAGCTTAAATTATGTATAAATGTTTAAATGTAGCAAATGGTTTTTTGGGTCTCTGGTTCTTTGTTAATCATATGGTTTTTCTCCTTTAATCAATTAGTGGGGTACATTACAGTAAGATCTAATGATGCACTGACCTTGCTTTCTGCTACAAACACGCCTCAGAACTGATGCTTTTATTCACTGTTCCTCTGGGTCCTGAATTCATTATTTGTATGCTTAAACTACTAACTCCTCAGATCTTTGTATTAAAAATGTTGATTCTGCCATACATTTAGCAATTTCTTATTATCCTGTTGAGTTTTGCTTTATTGAGACTATGCACTTAGGTGCAGATTCAAGACTGTTTAATATTCCTACAGAAGTTACATTTTTGAAAACTATTAGGGTCTTTCAGTGTCATTTAATCTATTTAGAATTTTGGACTGTATGGTTTTTTAGCCTTAAATTATGCTTTTCTACTTAACATGTTTTTTTGGTGGTACTGGGGATTGAATTCAGGACCGTACGCTCACCAGGCAGGTGCATATGCCACTGAGCTAAATCCCTGGACAACATGTGTTTTTCTTGGCTTGTATTTATCTCTCTTTTTCTGCCCACTATGAGATTTTTTAAATAGGTTTTCTTGACTCCTCCACTTCATTCCCCCTCAACTAGTTTAGAAATTACATATTTTATTCTTGCTATTTTAGAGTTTTTTCTTAAAAGATTTAGACTTCATTTAATAAAAGTTTAAAGCTAATTAATGCTTTCCTGTGCCTGCTTAATATAAGTTTCTTAAAATTTTCTATATTACAGTCCCTTTCTCTGTTTTAATTACTTTAAACATTTCCTCCACATCCAATGTGAAATACGTCAGATATTTTATTTTTTCCTTAACCATCAAATGTAATTTAGATAAGAAACACGTTTATATTCTTTTCATTGGTATTCCTGATCTAAGATTTGATTTTGAATTAGTCAGCTTCTGTTTCAGATACCCGCCATGACCATTATTTTTTTGGAAGTTATTGCAGGTGGCAAATTCTCTTAATAAGAATGTCTAGATTTTTTTACCCCTTCAGTTTATTGTGTCAAACTTTGGGTCCTAACATCCCTAGCTAATGTCTATATCCTTCCAACTTTCAAAAACTTATGTTCATTTTATATATAAAATCGAGAGATTTTAAAAACTGTACTTAGCGGAAAGAATAAAGTGTCTATACCATCTTACCTAGAACCAGAGGCCCATAATAATTTTTTAATCTAGAGATGCTATTTGATTCATTTCATGTTTTCTATTTTTTCCTTTGAAAAATCTTTTTAGTAACTAAAAATATTTTGTCTCATTCAGTTTGTTCTGTTATTCAAAACTTTATGTGCTTTATCTGCTAATTCTGACTTTTTTGCAAGGCTGTAAGTCTTGTCCTTTTTGTAAATGGGAACTTCACTTTTATGAGGATTGCTCTATCTTCAGCATTCCCAATAGACCTGAACTGTAGAAATTTTTCTATACCACTACTATATATTTGCTTATGTGTGGCCTTCTATAGGTATCGATAACTTCCAAGACCAATTAATTTGTTAATATTTCTGTCTCAAATTGGGGTCCATAGAGAAAGCCCAAAACAAATTTGGGGACAAGTGGAAGCTTTTGATTTTTTTCACATGACAGCTAGGGTATTTTAGCATTTGGTCTTCTTATGTCTGATATCTGCAGGCCTTTTTTTTTTTCTTTTTTAAAGCTCCCTGTATCTTGCTAATTTTTAAAAATCTTCTACATAAAAAGGAGATATTAATCTTTAATTTTTCTTCTTTCCTCTTCATCTTGATCTTCCTTAATTCCTATTTAACGTTCAGGTTTTAATTTAAACTCCCTTGTATGGGGAAGGCTTTCCTGACCTCTAGATTATTCATATCTATAAAAATAAAGTGAAAATTCACAAAGTGAATGACAATAAATCCATTCTCGTAACAGTGAGAAAAACCCATATATAGAAAAAAACACTGTGTACATCTGCCTCATATGAAACGCTATTTTTTTTTGTTTGTTTTGTTTTGTGAGACAAGGTCTCTCTATGTGTTACAGCCTGGCATTGAACTTACTATGTAGCCCTAGCTGGCCTCATGGTTCAGCCAGAACTCTAGTTCTGCCTTCCAAGTTCTGGGATGACATGCATATACCACCACTCCCAGCAAGAGATGCATTTTGAATAAAATTATATTAACTATATTCAATTTCATATTTCATTTATGAATCCTAATTGTAAATAGTAATTCTACTCAAAATCTGAGCACACTTAAAAGGGATATATAACTGTTTTTAAAAGTATAATATTAAAAAATTGGAAATCATTTTCTTTGTAAGTATTTAAGAGTATGATGTTATTCATACACTTTAGGAGGTTAGGGAACATCCCAAATGTCCTTCAACAGAAAATGGTTGAAAAAGACAATAATATATACAAAGCAAAGAAATTCTGAAAGTAACAAAGAATATGCCTATTTACTACCAAGTGACCTCTAGAATATGTTGTTAAATGAAAAAAAAAAGTAAAAAAAAGATGGTTGTCTAACAAAAGGATTAACTAGACTCATACACATTCCTCTGTCATTAAAAAGAATAATTATGAGAAAATTAAAAAAGAAAACATTTTTTAAAAAATGAGAAAACATTTTTTAAAAAGCCAAAATGATTCTCTCATAAGGGGATGGAAGGCAGATGTGATGAGCATGAAAGGTGTACTTCTTTGAATACACTGTATCACAGAGCTAGCCACTTTCAATATGTTTTTACTATATTTGACTTTGGAGCCATGAAAATACTTTATATAATCTGTAAATAACATTTAAATAAAATCTCTAAAAACAAAACACCAAAAAGTGAAATGGAAATGTATATCCAGTTTATAGTATAACACAGAAAATATTTCAAGTGCCTTAAAAGCACACTAACTTGATATATACGGAAAAATGATTTTAATATTTTTCAATAACAAGTCATTGGTAAAAATGTTAGTGCTGTTATTCTGAGCTATTGTTTATGCAATGTGTAAGAAATCAAGTGAATAATGTCTTTATAGCCTAATTCATCTTTGTCTTTAAGAAATGGGATTCTAAATATGTAAAGAAAAAAGTAAAAATCATAGAGTAGCAAATTTGAACTAGAAATCAATGTAGACTCATGAAGTATTTTACCTTAGAAAACTAATCCAAAGCAAAGAAGAACCCTGTATTTTCTAATTTTGGTCCACTTGAAAGGCTTAGATACTTAAAGCATTGTATGCAGATAACTCAAAAGAAATAATGTAAAGAGGTTTATCTACTCAATAAGACAATATAAACCTCAATAAGGAATAATATTTATAATGGTTTTAAACACATCAACTATATTTAATTTTATGGGTTAATCCTAATATCAGTACTGTGGACTGAAGCCAGAACCTTGTATCTGGTAAGCAAGTGCCTTACTGTTAAGCTATACACCCAGCCCAGATATTGAAATTGTTTAAAAAAAAAAAAAAAAAAAAAGACTCCCATCACTTCTGAGATTGATACTGTATTTGGTATTAAAATTGGACACAAGCTGATGATAATTCTAGGTGGTGAACATACAGGATACTTTCATAGATATTTAATATTTTCCATTACTTTTAAAAAACAGAGGCCAAACTCGGGATCTGACAAGATGGCTGGGCTGCCCTCCAGGGTCATCAAGGAAACCCGGCATTTGCTGGCAGAGCTGGTTCCTGGGATTAAAGCAGAACCAGACGACAGCAAACTCCGTTATTTTCATGTGGTAACTGCTGGCCCCCAGGATTCCCCCTTTGGAGGAGGGACTTTTAAACCTGAACTATTTCTGCCAGAAGAATACCCAATGATAGCACCTAAAGTATGTTTTATGACCAAAATTTATCATCCTAACCTAGGCAAGTTGGGAAGAATATGTTTAGATATTTTGAAAGATAAGTGGTCACCAGCACTGCAGATCCGCACAGTTCTGCTATCTACCCAGGCATTGTTAAGTGCTCCTAATTCAGATGGCCTATTAGCAAATAATGTAGCGGACCTGTGGAAGACCAACGAAGCCCCAGCCATAGAAACAGCTGGGGCACAGACTAGGTTATATGCCATGAATAATAATTTACGTCGATCTATCATCAAGTTTGTGTCACTTCTCTTGTTCTGCCAAGACTTCTTCCGTTTTGTTTGATTTAATGGACACAGTCTTTGAAACATTATAGAACAAAAGCCTAGACATTTTCAGTCCTTTGGTGATTAGCAAATCTATGTCTTGCACGTTAGCAAATCTATGTCTTGTCCTGATTCACTGTTGTAAAGCATGAGCAGAGGCTAGAAGTTTCAGCTGGATTGTTGTGAAACACTGAAAAGCAGTGGTCCTCTGCTTTTATTCATCTCCCCCATCATGGTTTAAATATAAGGCACTGTGAATGAAGGTAGTTGTCAGGGTTGGCTGCAGGGGTATGGCTGTTCTTTATTTCATTTTATTTTTTGAAGGGAAAGACAGTTTCAAAATTTTATGGGCTGCCTGCCCCTACTTTTATGGTGATCTAATGCACTGGGTAAAAAGCAACTAACCAGTTCTAAGCTACATTCTCTAGACAAGTCTAACTTTATTTAGACACTATAAATGGACAAGCTGTCTGAACCAAAATGGGAACATTAACAAACTTCACAGCCCCCACTAATAACACTGTGATTTTGCAGTCAAGTATAGATTCTTCTCTTCAAAAAAAGATTGTGACCATTTTGTATGGCTTGTCTGGAAACTTCTGTAAACCTTATATTTTTGTAACACATTTTTTTATTATTCTAAAAAATAAAATAAAATAAAAAATAGATAAGTTTGAAGACATTTAAGTTGTCAAATTTCCTTTAAGGGCTACTGGAATTAAAAGTTGGAAGACTAACCAATATTCTAAAATAAAGAAGGACAAGAATCAGATATACTTTGTTAATCAAAGAATAGTTATGATCTCTATTACTCCGGAGATTACAGGTACTCAGTAAACACTTGTTAAATGAGTAAGTAGAGATGGAATAGCCGTATGTTTAAGAGATTTTAAAATAATTTTTTGATTTATAAATATAATTATAAATTGAAGTAATGATTTTTTCTGAACATCACACATTAATATAATTCTTTATAGAATGATTGGAACAGTGATCATCCTTGAGAAGTTAATTTTCAAGTTTTATTTATTTATTTATTTATTTATTTTTGGTCTTTTTGAGACAGGGTCTTATTATGCAGTTCAAGCTGGCCTTGAGCTCACTTTGTAGCTCAACTTGGTCTCGAACTCGCAACAATCCTCCTGCTTCAGCCTCCCAAGTGCTGAGATTATAGGCATGCACCACCAGGACCTGCTCGCCAGTGTTTTTATAAAGTAAGATTTAAATATTCCTGAAACACATTTATGATACTAAATGTATCTCACAATATAAGGTAATTAACGTTTTAAACATACCATTTGAATTTCAACATACAACAAATGCTTACCTTTCAAAGGGTGCTTGGACTCTCTTAATTACATGGTAGACAAGTATGTCTTCTGCCAACATGTATTTATCAGTTAATGTTGTTATAAGTCTGAGACACCCAATAGGTTCCAGGTAGTTATAGCATTCATTTATTACTGAGTTTAAGTCATCCACATTTTTTGAAGTTTTTATCTGTAACAAAAGAGAAAAGATACCTACTTCACCCATTTCTTGTGAATGATATTTACATCTCAAATGACACAGTACTTTATACTCAACTTCTGAGTACATCAGTGTGGAAATAAGGTACACTATGAAGTATTTTTCTAGAATAAATGCCTGACAATCCAGTTCAACAAATATTGTATACTTCTGCTTTCAACATACTTAGAATATAACATCACTTTGGTACAGGAAGTTATTGATATAAAAGAGGTACACTACGAAGTATTTTTCTAGAATAAATGCCTGACATTGGTTCAAATAGAGAGGGCCTCAAAACACAGGCCCATGAATCATTCAAAAAGGTAGTAAGACAGAAAATCTCCAAAGAAAATAGGATACAGGTTAAGACAATACTGAAAAAGGTTAGAGGACAAAGCATTAAAGAAGACAGCAGTAAAAAACAGAAGTACAATATTAAAACATTAGAGAGGAATTCTAAGAAAATGTTGATTACATCTTTCAGAGAAAAACGAATTACAAAAGAAAGGACTATAGATACGAAGATTTAGATCCCTTGCTAAAAAGTATGAAAAAGCCAAGTTAGGAGACTGATGGTGGGAACAGAAGATTGATTACAGGAAGTTAAGAAATGAATAGAAAATGGGAAATAGAGACAATGAAGTTAACATTTTTTAGCAAAGAGAATGAAGCATTAAAGGGTCAATTTAAAGTACGATTATAGGATGAGCAGTGTTAGTCCAAATAAATAGTCACAATATACAATTTATACTTTCATAGTGCCTACTTTGTGATTTACAAAGTAAAGCTTTACAAGTTTAATGTATTTCAGATCACACAGCTTACAGCATTTCCATGAACTGACTCTCAAATTAAATCTCACTTGTAAGCCTATGCTTTTAGTCATTAAACTATATTGCCTATTAATTAATGAATAGAGTATGCTTAAGTAAAAGGGAAATTAAGAAGGAATCAGTAACATGCAGGCAGTGATACTTATTCCATAGGGGAATATGATAAAGGAGTTTGTTTACATGATATATGCAGTACAGATTCACTGTAAGTGCTCAATAAATGTTAACTATTATTCCGTGGGAGCATTAAGACTCCACACTTGTTTCTATAAGAAAGAAATTAAATGTGAGCTTTCCATCTGTCATTCACACTTTCCTACAGGAAAAAGGGTAAATACTCTGACTGGTGAGGCAAAGCCTTTCTTTCCTCAGATCTGCCTCAAAGTGCATTTTCAACTCTTCTCTAACATCCCAACAATGAATCTGAGTCATATTGTGTCTGGTAGGGTAAATTAAACCATTTGTTCATTTTGAACCCAAATCTCACTTACATTTATCGATATTAAATCTGGCACTCTGATCTCTAGTTATCCGACTTTTACATCTATCTCTTAACTAGGTCTGAACTCTACTGGTAAACATAAATACTGTATGTTAACATACAGTACATACATACAGTACATACAGTACATACATACATACAGTACATACATACATACAGTACATACAGTACATACAACAGGGATTATTCTATTGCAAATCATTTATATTAATATACCTCTGCAATGTAGTCTACCTTTTAACAAACAGGTACATTTCTTACCCTGATTATAATTTGTGCCATGTGAAAGTCTGATACATCATCTAAAACCGGTTGAGTATTTTCTGGTCCATAAACAAGGCAGTTAAACAACGTTTTAGAAAAGAAACCAGGAGAAGGACCACCATGAACCAAAGAAATGGCAAGCATTTTGCCAGCTTCATAGTAAAGATTCTCTTTTAGAGCTGTAAATACAGATGAAAATACATCAAATACACTTCTTTTATTATTGTAAGATAACCATCATTTTAAATGAATACATATATTAAATATTAAGCCAAAAGTCTAAACAAATGCAAAACAACTATCATTAGATGCTATTACTCTACATACACACCTATATTATATAAAAGCATTTTTTCTGAATAAAAATAACCAATTGTAGAAAAAATGAAAATATAGAAAATCTTTGAAAAAAATCAGAACATCTACAATAATCATTGTAAGTTCTTTAGTGTATTTGTGTATAAACATACATAAAATAGTTTAATTTCTACCTTTTTCCAGTTATATTGTCTAACTTTTCTTATACTATTCAAAATTACTCATTTATAATTAAAGAATCCATTAAAATAAACATTGAGATATATGACAAAGTAAAATCTCCCTATTACTGGTTAGCCAGGTTGAATGACATTTTGATTGTATAATGTTACAATCAACATCTAGCTACATTTTTTTATAGATTTGATTTGATTAGGATAGATTCTTTAAATTGTATTAGTGGGACAAATGATGTGAGCATTTTTAAGGTTCTTGATGTATATCATTAAATTATCCTTCTAAAAGGTACAAACTTACTCCCAACAGTATATGCTATCTTATACTTTCATAGCTTTAAATAATTTTAAATGTTTTTAAAACTGTCATTCAAAGTGTTTTAGTAACTTTGATCAAAAAGATAAAATGTAAAATTTCCCTTGTTTTTCCATTAACTGCTTAAATCAACTTATCAGTAACATTTATAGAAATCAAACTGTTATAAAATCTCTTCAATGATGACTTCATTAATTATATTTTATGGATAAAAAATGACAGAGATGCTGACAGGATAATTAATATAAGTATGTAAAACTAGTGAAGTAAATGTGTACAAACTTGAATTCAGATTTTGTGACTTAATCCATTCTTTACTGTATCAAAGTTGTCTTCAGTTAACATTATTGCTTATTTTAAAAGGAATTTAAAATTACTGATAATTTTTAAACATATTTAATAAGCTCTTTGCAGTACACGTAGTAATAATACTTCAGGCCAAGTTGAGAAACTTTGTTTCTCTAGGAAACAAAAGAGAAGAAAATTCCTATGTAATGAAATAAGTTCTCTTACATAAGTGTGCATTAAAAAATTCTTAAATTATATTAAAAAAACTTTTGTATTTGAACCAGGAAACTATTTTAATGTAAATACTATGCCAAGGCCAAATTTCAAGTATATGACTACAAAAAAGATCCAAATAATTATCTGTCCCATTTGGCCACTGTATTCAAGTGAAATCTGAATAAATATAAAGTTTAAATGAAGTTATCTTTACTTATGAAATCAGAAGGACACTGTTATAAAGTACAGATATTCTTAAACAGTATCTCACTACAAAGCCTTTTTGCTCCCCTCTCCTTTCCTCCTTTTTCTTTATTTTTATCAGTGCTGCAGGGTGAACCCAGGATCTCATGCATGCTACACACAGATTATATCATGAAGCTGTAACTCTGGTCCCAACAAAACTTAGCCTTAAAAATGTCTTTTCATCCCCTTTTCCTGCAATTTTATCAGTAGTTTATTAAGGTAAGTTACACATTTACACTACAGTGAATGAACATTAATTTTATTTCTATATATGTGATAGTCAGCATGCACAGAAAATAAAGTGATTACCTTGAGAATTCAGAGATAAGTTCTTTGACAAGGAACCTTCAAACACCGGAGAGTTCTCAAGATGTTCCATTAAAAGACTCAGAAATTCTTGCTTTGATCCTGGATGTTCTCTTCCAAAATTATCACTCTCAATAAATACTACTTCAATTATGTATGAAGGATTGAAGTTTTGATTTCTAAATTCATCTAAGGCACTGTTCCAGATATCGGCCTTCTTGATACATAATCTTTTAGATTTTTTCTTAATTTGAAATCCTAACTCTATCAATATTGTAGAAATATCTCTTCTAAACTTGCTGCCTTGCCTACAAAACATGAATTTTAATACAAATTTACTTTAAAGTATGTTATGTGGAACAACAGTTATATAGACAACAAAAAAGAAGAGAAAGTTGAAAAGGAAATTCTTTCCCAGCTCATACCCAGAAGCTGAACAATGGCTGCTACGGGAACTGAAAATAGTTATTTGTTAACGTTAGGTTTTAAATTCTTGATTCCTCACCCCAATCCTCTATTAAAATCAATTACACTAGGCCATTTACATTAAGGTTGACAGACGATTCTCTCAAATTTGATCAATGCAAGGACTAAAGATTTAACAGTGAGAAGTTCAAACTCTTACTTTCTGACCACTGGCTAAAGCACTGGTTTAAAAGAATCTTATTTCATTATTTCCTACATCAATCAAAAATATAAAAGCAAATGTAACCTTTGCATATATGAGAAAACTGTAAGAGACTGCACAATGTATTTGAAATCATAAAATTATAATTAACAGTTGATTTATTATAATAAAGAATTCACAATCTCTTAAAGGCTACTTTTGGTCTAGACCAGTGATTCTCAAAACATGGCCCAGATCACCAGCAGCACCAGTAGCAGCTACATGGCTACACAACTAGAAGCTCCATGTCAACAATCAGGTGGATTATTTTCCTGCTAGCCCTGGGAGTTGTTGAACCGAGGACCTTGCATTTGCCAGGCAGGCACTGTGCTGCAGAGCTATCTGCCCACCCCTTATCAGGTGGGTTTTATGGCTTCACTCAAATCACTCCCTGTGTCATTCTCTGGTTATAATGAGTTAATTTATTCAGTAACCATGGATCATATTTCTATAGCAAGTACAATTTTTTTCACATCCTAAGACATTGCAATGGTCAGTTGTGGTCCAGGATTTGCTTTTCCTTTTTTCACAGAATGCCCATTTTTGCTAGCCTACTTCAAAGAAAAATCGAAGTTAATCTTTTTATAGCATATTGATTCATTGCTCCCACCTCTATCAGTAGGAACAACAATGCTATTCTCCTAGAATAGCATTACTTATTAAAGCAGGATCAAGGAGTCAAACTTCCTTGGAACAATGTTTGTAAATCTAAACATTAAAATTATTTAAACAGAAATTTTATAGAAAAAGTACTGCAACAAATAATTACAGATAAATAGATTTTCCAGTTGGATTAACCAAAGTGGCATCCCTCCCACATGGCCTAGAAAACAAGGCCCTCTTAAATGGCGCTTAATATTGAAAAATGAATTCTCAGGAGTATTTTGAAGTACATAAAGGTGTTTCACTTCCACAGCTAAAAAGATGCCATTAATGTCATAAAAAGTATATTCTTCAGATGAGCATTGTGCATTTTTTTTCAACTCATTTTTAAGTGAAAAAATGTTTTTAACTTATAGCAGGTTTCTCTATGAAACTTTCTTTATATCTTCGGTATAGCCACATTGCAAATACTGATATTGTAGAATTGTTGTAGTGTCTTCAAAACTGAGGCTAACGAGCAGTGAAATCTTAGACTTAAGATGATTATTTTTTCATATGAGGGGTTACAGTAATATAATTAGGCCCTCAGTAAATACATCTTCCTAAATTATCTAGATCATATTCAGCTTTGAGTCACTGTAAGCATGTTGCCACTAAGAGACCACCAGTATGGCCACTAAGTTTCTGTTATTATCTTTTGTCCTTGACATTTTATAAATACAACGCACCTATAAAATGCCAATTAACTTACCAGAATGTGAATAGAAAAGATTTATTACTGAATGATGTGTAGTTTAAACTTAAAAACTCAACCCATGTCATAAAGTACCTCAGAACTAATTCATATTGTTGAACAATAACATTGTTAAAGGCCAGAAAATTCATATAAAATGTTATTTGAAATTTTTTATACTTTACTATGTGCAGTTAGTTCCAAAGAAAGATCTTTTGATATATCAAGCTTATCAGTAAAGCTTCTATCAGACTTTTGTGACTGTAATTAGAGATGATTTTTGAGTTGAATTTGTACTTTTGAGGGGACTTAACCAGGCTGGCTTGGTAGCTATACCATATAACATCCTGATCTCTAAATAAATCTGCTTCTACCTCTCCAGGGTACTGTTTACTTTTACCTAAACTTTATTTTACTATATTTGCACTGCATAGTGTTTACTTTTCTTGTGTGAAGTTGATGCACATCTTAATTCCTATTTTTATCCTCTTTTCCTCTGCTCTACCCACTCCCTCCATCTCTTAATCCAGTACAGCAAGAGCTCTCTCCCTGCTTCCTTTTATTCTGCTCTTTGTAATCTGAGTTTGTCATGTAAGAAAAACCACGTGACATCTAAGCTTGTGTGTCTGATTTATTTCACTTAATACTATGGTCTCAAGGCACACCCATTTTCCCATAGATGACTATCTTTTATAGCACAGTATCACTCCACTGTATGTACATACCACGTTTTCTTTATCCATTTATCTGTTGATGGATATACAGGTCACTTCCAAGTCTTAGCTATTTTGAATTGTGCTGCTATAAACATGGTATGCACACATTTTCCTCTTTTAGGAAGTTATCTAGAAAGGGAACAGCTGTGTCAAGTGAATGTTTTAGTTTTCTGAGTAATCTCCATATTGATTCCTATAGTGGTTGTACTAGTTTGTACTCCCACCAACCTATAGAAGGGTTCCTTTGTCCCACAGCCTCACCAGCATGTTACTTGATTTCTTGATAATGTCCATATTTTCTGGGGTTAAAGAATCCTACTGTTGCTTTAATTTGAATTTCTCTAGTGACCAGCGATGTTGAGCATTTCTTCATGTGTTTATTAGCCATTTGTACTTCTGTGAAGTGTCATATTCAATATTCAGTTGCCCATTTATTTTTTTGATTGGGTCTTTTTGGGAATCTAAATTTTTGGAGATTTTATATATTGTAGACACAAGTTCTCTGAGAAATAGCTGGTTAAAAAAAATTCCCCATCCTGTAGGTTTTCTTTTCACTCTGTTGATTGGTTGGGGGTTTTTTTTTTTGTTTGTTTGTTTTGTTTTTTGCTGTTCAGAAGCTTTTTAATTTGATACGATCCCATTCTCAGTACAATTTCCTGTGAAACTTGGGTTCTGTTCAGAAAGTCCTTGTCTATACCTATTCTAAACTTGTGAACAGTTTTTCCAGCTTCTTGCAGGTGCATTTTAATGAAATTATACTCACTTTGTTTCTAAAAGCATTTCTAAATGATGAATCAAAGTTTCATGTGAAAGAGAAATAATTTAGAAAAACAGTGTGCCAGAGATAGCATACATTGCTTTGTTTATCCAGTCACTTCTGCAACAGATATTTATTGAATCACTTGGTTTTATTTTTAACCCATGTTAGTTCATTTAATTAGAACTACTTTGAGATGTGGTCATTTTTATAATCCTCATCCTAAAGATGTGGTAAAGAGTTTTTAAGTAATTTGCCAAAGACCATACATATAATTAGAAAGTGATAAGCACATTCTATAAACCAAGTATCTTCCAAGTTCTATGTATTCAGTCTTGAGCAGAAAGCTTGGGAAGATAATAAGGGCCCTCTGCTATAAAATAAATCCAGTATTTAAGTCAGTGTATGTGTCACAAAAGCCAATTTTTTATCTGTCGTCATATTTTATTTGGTTTATTCCTTTTCCTTTGGACCACTGTCATCTACTCCCCCTCCCTGATGCCCAAGCTGACATGTTTCTGGTTACAAAGTTTTTTCCATACCTTACACCCTACCTGAAATTTTTCTGTACATTATTTTCACCATCTTAGCTTTAAATTTTTTTTTAAATTGTTTTAAATGCAAACCCACACAATCTTGCCCCCATATTAGCCTGAAGCACCTAATCTACCTTTATGTCTTTTAATTAATTAGTATCTCTGGAGAAAAGATATTTCAAGTACTAACATGAAATTAACTAGTATGAATTTTAAACAAACTTGCTTCCTTTTCTTTCAACTTGGCACCTCTGAACAATGTGATTTTTCATTTTATATCTTTTACACTTCAGGAAAATGAAGTATTCATCTACGTAGCTTCTTACAGGTAACACAGGTAGCACTAAGCTGTGTTCCCAACCCACATTGGTACCTTTTCTTCTCTTTCTCCTTCTGTGGTGTTAGGGATGCAACCCAGGACCTCCTGAATGCTACCATGGAGTGACACTCTCAGCCATCACTCATACCAATGCTTATGTACTAGAACTGTATTTCACCTAGCTAGAGTATCCCACCTCATAGTCATGTTCTGTCACTACTGTGACAAATGACTTAAGTTCTGCTGTAATTCTTTTTCTGCAAATGTAGGATAAAAGAAGTACACAGGGCATATGGTGGCAAGGTCAGGTATGTTAGCTTTGTGTTAATAATGATGACTGCTTCCCTCATGGGCATGTGTACATAGGGATGGCCCTATAATAAATCTTCATCTTTGTTCAGAAATCACTGAAGCAAGTCACATGTTTTGAGAAACAAGTATCTTAATTACCCAGTTAGTTACCTAAATAAGACCTGGAAGATACAATCAGTTCATCAGTTCTGAGAAAGGCAAGCCATGCTGGCTCTGGGACTTCTTTTGCTGCCTTCAGAGTTAACCACAGCCAGGGGCCTCAGCTCAGCTCATGCCAATGCCCTTCTCTGTAGATTCTGTCTTCTGTATCAGTGAAGACTAAGTAGGTAGTTAAGGTGGATATGCCACATAAACAGCAGTAACACTTTGCCTCATTACCCCTTCCTTGAACCATCCTCATGAATGACTGTCATGAGAGACAGGGTAGGAGAAACTACAAGACAACTCCATGTAGCAGCCAGCAATGTGTTTTAAACTTCAGTCTCAGATCATCCCTATACCATCGAGAAGACACCCTTGTTATGTTTCCAGTAATACATGAATGAAATAAGGAATGGGGAGAAATATCTCACAGTATGAATAATCAAAAAGGCTACGTTACAAATACTTCTTGAACCTTTGTTTTTAAATGTTTTATATGTCCTCCAAATATATAAATCCTGTAAATAACCTGTTTATTTTTTATAGAAAGTCGTAACAGAACATGATTAATACATAACCATGTAAGAACATTCACATTCGTACAATCAACAAATTCTTCAAATTCTTATGTTAGAAATAGTTTGAGTGTTAATTATAGGAGGACTTTGACAGGATCATTTTGGGAACAGTCCACTTTGATAACACACTCAAGACAAGCTTGCCAGTAGAATTCTTTTAGACATAAGCATTTTTATCAAACTGTTTTGAAAGGTTTGTGGATTTACAGTCTCCTTCTCTTCATGATATCTTATCTGGGAAAACATGATAAATGTGGCCCTCTTGTATGTGTATCACATTCCAGGTATTTTGTTATTGAGATATTGAAAAGTAAAAGAAGATACCATCAATCACGCAGAGTCAGGCACCTGCCCATCCAATAAACAGAGAAGTTCCTGATTCATATTTTTGTTCCATAAAGAGAAGATCAAAGAATTCTGTTGTGATTTTGTTTGCCTACAGGGAACAGCCGGTTGGTGAGCACAGCCCTGACAGTATGAATACAATTCTAGCTAAACAAGCAATTTTAGCTTATGTGTATCTAAACCTCCAACTTTGGTACACTTTATTTCAAAGAGTGCAAATAAGGAACCAAAAAAACCCCGAGCTGACAGCCGTAATTGTCAGTCCTCTACATGCCAGGATATAACTGTCCAGCACCAGCATGGAAGGGAAGTCCTTGCAGTTGTAGATACCCATGAAGTTGTAACACAAGTCTTCCACAAGTTGGCCCAATAGGTGGTGGTGGTGATGACCGTGCTGTTGATGGCAGACACCTTCCAATAGTAGGTGGGCAGTATGGAGGACACCAGTACACAGCCAGATGGAGACCATGAAGGTGATGATCTCCGAGGCCATGAAAGCCATGCTGCCAGCTGCAGCCGCCTTGTGCTGGTGCTTGCACTCCCATTTGCAGACGGACCCCCAAAAGTAGCATTTTAAAACTGTAATTCCTTACAGTTTGACAAGTAATATTCTACCTACCTGAAAAATGAAGTATCCAAATACTTTCAGAAAAATTCTCTTTTATATCTTCCAAGTTCTTAAATTTGAAACATGACAGTACTTCTTCAAGCTTAGATATTAATGTTATTTTTCTACTTTTTTTTCCTATTGGGCAGAGCAAGGCTCTAAAATCTTTTTTGTAAAGTTATATACACTTAAAAATCGTAACTACAATTGAACAAATACCTGAGACACTATGAGAGTGTAACTTCAGTCATATTTGAATATTTAAGAAAGATTTTAAAAGTTACTTATTTAGCTATTTTGTGGAAATAGTTAAGAATAAGTTAATATTTAACAAGTATGCCTTAAATTTTCTAAAGGGAAAAGCTGACATTTAGATTTCTGACACTGACTGCAAATATATTAAAAGCAAACAATGATTATAATACCAAAAAATAAGCCATCTCTATATTAAATAGGACTTCTTTCATTTTTCAAAGTGACACAGTATGCTTGACATTTCATCTTTCTATCTTAATCTACAATCAAATGATGTTTTAAACAAATGTTTTTCAAGCTATCTTGAAAATGATCTATAACACCTATATTTGTGATCTTATGCAATGAAGTAATTAAAAGAGTTCACATCTATTCTTCCTATGTGCAATACAATCTGATAATTTACATTCTAGTCTATTCCATTTTGATTTTTTTAAAAAATGCTGGTTGCATTGATTTCATGATCAAATACTCTATTAACATTTCTAGACTACTTATGATCAGCTAATATCGTAAATGGACAAGGAATTTTCTGTCATAACTTTCTCCAAATAGATATTTGTATCTCAAATTTAAAATACACACCTTAGTAGATCTTTACTCTGAGCTCCAGGTGATTGTCTGGGTAACTTAGGTGATGATTCTTCCAACAAACAATCAGTAATTGCCACATTTTTAGAGTTGGGTAATGAGTGTTTTTTGGCTTTTCGGAAATCTACAGATTTAAATCTAAATGTTAGCATTACAGAGATACAGGCAAAAAAACTTTATTAAAGTAAAAAAACCCAGTCAAAATTATAAACTATTACCTGAATTGTAGATAATACTTCTACATTCTGAACACTCCCAATTTTGTTCCCAAGATCGTAGTGAGGAACAGGCTAAATGTGTTCCACTAGAACCACAACACTGACAGCGCTTTATTTCCCATTTGCTAAGGATAAAAGAAAAGTAGATGCTTATGTTTGATATTAAATTAATTCCAATCACCTATGCGACCATAGGCCAGACTCTCAAAATCAAGCCTTTTAGCACAGGACAAACAGATTACCTGCTACAATACCGCATTACTTTTTTCTAAAGCATTTTTTCTATTTATTATGCATGTAAACTTATATTTGGAGATGGCTATGCTCACAAGGAGACTACTGTGTCCATGTATTTGATATGGATTAAGTACTCAGTAAATTTCAAGGTAAAGCAATACTTTCTAGAATAAACTCGCTCAGTCACTTCAGGTGTTGTGTGGGACTACCAGGTCCAGATTTCCTACCTGGGTTATACTCATTCTCTCTCATTTGCCTGTCCCACTGGTGTGTGACACGTGGCAGTTTATGTTCCTATCTTCTGTATGGATATGGATATGGGTTGCGTTAGGAGGCTCCCCCCTCTTTGCGGGGTATATCATTCTCTTTGCAAAAAATGAAAATAGCTCCTACGTAAATGAAAATGAGGGTGACAAGAGAGGTAGCTAGGTAATCTCCCAGTTCTTTAGGGCCTTGTTCTTACTCTTTAAAGGAAAAGTTTAACCCTTATACTTTTAATTGTTACTTCCATTATTAAGAAGAGAAAACCAAAGCTGAGAGGGATATAATACTTGTTTACTAAGCTCACACTGAGTAAGGCCTACAGTGAGGTTTTCAACCCAGTTTTACCTGGCTTGAGACCCATGTTCCTAATTGCTGCATTCTGCTACCTTTTACCAGTACTGCCTTTTCTGGGATGAGAGGGAATAAAATTATAAAACAAGTGTTCAGGTAGCAGTTATTTGTGTCTTAGAAGAAAGAGCAAAAATGATACCAATCTCAAAAATAACTGTCAAAGTACGGAGAAGTTTTGTGGATACTGATCTGGTGATCAACAATACACAGGCCATATAAAGAACAACCTAAAATTAATTTAGGAAATATCAACTGTAGTGAATGTGTTGTTTCTTAGAACTGCATACATACACACTATTTCAGATGTGCTTTACAGCAAAACTCTCCAAGAAGTACTCTTAAATGTTGAAAAAAGAGTAATCAGGGTCACTTGATCAAGTTACATGGGTAACAATATATAGTACTTGACCATTTCAATATTATCTCTGTCCTTAAAAGATATTTGGTTTAATAACATTAAATTTAAATAATTATTACATAGTAAGAAGCACAAATGAAGCATATCTGTAGGAAGAGCTGCTCGGGGGAAATTTTCCAAAACTGCCCAGACCTCAGCTAATTTTTTACAAATAAGTAGTAGCTGATCCAGTCAAATCACTCTCTAAGAAAAACATGACTCCCAATAGTCTGCTCTGCACTCTTTTAAGTTCACTATGTTAATGAGCATTACATATTAGGAATACCAACTTGCTCAAATTTTCTATATCAATTTCAGCAAAACTGATCTGCTACTTTTTCATACATCTTAAATGAAGACTCTTGATTCCTAGTGTAATATACTATACCTAAAAGGTACAAGATAACAGCTATATATTGACCTTACAACAGAGTAAACAATCAATTTCCAGTATCAAACCTTTTTTACTGCTCCAAAAGAAACAATGGTGGGTTAATCTAGCTAAATTATCCCCCACTGCAGTGTGGTCCAGTAGAAAGTACAATGCCAACATATACATAACAAAAAATCTTCTAATACCTCCATTTAAAAATGTACAAAGAACAGGTCAAGTTACTCTAAATATATTTTATTTCAATATGTACTACTTTGTTCACTATGTAAACAATATAAAAAATTAACAAGATATTTTAAGTTTTTTTTTTTTCCCATAGATTATGGGTTGATTGGTGCCTGTCTCCCAAATTCATGTTGAGGTAAATTTTAACACCTAGAATGTGACTCAGAATATAACTGTACCGGGAGAAAAACGCCATTAAAATGGTAATTAGAATAAAATGGCATATATGTGACCAGTAGTCTTTATTAAAAAAAAAAAAAAAAAAAGACACAAAACACAATACAGAGGGACAACCATGAGAAGACACAGCTAGAGGGCAGCATTCTACAAACCAACGAGAAGCTTTTGAAGAAACCAAAGGTACTGTCACCTTGTTCTGACATTTATAACCCCCAAATTATAAGAAAACAAATTTGTTTAAACACTTATTCTATGGTATTTTGTTAAAATAACTTTGTTAATCTTAGTCATTGCTGTGTTTTTCAGCCCTCTCTCAATTTGGAATAACCATATTTTATAGCTTAGTAACCAGATATGGCTATGCCTACCATAGAGGAAACTAGCTCTAGAAAACAGACCTTCATGAAAATATTCGACAGACACAGATTACAACTCTAGTAACTAGAAAAGTTTCTTTTTACACACATGTAAATGAAAGTTTAATATTACTTTATCTTCTCAAATTAAAACTTCCAATATCCTAAGAGCAAAACTATGTTTTACTACGTTCCTAGCTCAAGGCTTAAATAAGCACAACTCAACATCCACAAATACCTATCAGGTCCATTATAGTCTCGCCCTTCTTTGCAACGACATCTTCGTACATCACAACGTTCATAGGACTCCAAAAGCTCTTGATAAGCATTTTCCTCTAATTCCCAAGATGCATCTCTATAAATAAAACAAGAAATGAAATATGCATTGACTTACAATGTTACGTAAAAGGATTAGTAAAGAATCTAAAAACAAAAACCTTTCACATACTTAGGAACAGGTCTAAACCATCCTTTTTAGTATATTCTCTTTATCCAATACATATTTAGGAACAAGGATAAAAACTTTCCTTTTAACAAGTCTCCTTAATATAAACTCTAGTATATCATTTTATCCTACAGTTAATCAGTCTCATAGTAAATTTTCAAATGCTAAATGAAAAATGACGCAAATTTTCTAAAATTTATATTTTTCTAACTTTTCATTCCTAATTTTTAATTTCAAATTTAGTATCATTACTTCTGGATTCCTCACCTTGAAGTATTAAGAAAATTCTTATCATTCATTTTAAATCTATCTTGATTCTCCTAATTTATAAATATCACTTTAAAGGTGATTACAGTTACATGTAAATCAATCAAAATTGAATACCATGGAGGTACTTATTAAGAGACTCTATCAGTGATAGCAAACCTTTTAGTGCTTTCAGTGATACTAAACAGCCCTCTGTAGCATGCATGCCATAGGTTCACCAACACTGCTCTAAATCAATGAACAAGACATTTATTTAAAAAAAAAATTTTTTTTTTTTGTACCAGGAATCAAACTCACAACCTTGTACTTGCCACGCAGGTGCTTATGCCACTGAGCTGTATCCCCAGCCTGAACGAGAGACACTCATGTTATACTCCCTGCTTTCTGTGAACTAGTTATTTGGGAAAGAAGGCTTTACATTTCAACATTTGTAATGGTTAAATGTCCACTGATAACTTAAGCAAGCATAAATGATTATTTCTACTGTTATTAAATCCTGTATTTAAAGTGTCTTTTTTTCTGAAATGCTAAATATTACTCACTTTTCAGGAATATGAATTCCCATTCTCAACATCTCTTTCTGAAAGATGTCACTATTATTGCATATTGTACACCTAAAGAAAAATACTCCTGCATTTATTGCTTGAACCTACAGTGAAAAATGGAAAATCTATTGTTAACAACTTAAATCTGTCATTAGCTTATGAATTACATAACTAACAGAACATGTGCTATTTTTTACTTTATATGTTATGAAAGTATTTTCTACACCCATAGTTCTCAAATCTTATAAACCAAGTTACTCCACTGCTAACATCCAGGAAGTTTTTTATCCCAAAATAAAAAACAAAACAAAACAATTAGACAGCTATCTACTTTACAGCTATCATACCTACTACCTCAGCCTCTGATATCTAATGTAATTTTAGTTCTTAAATATGTTATTTTCCATACGATGAGAAAAAACAGTGAAAATAGGTAGTTACTTAATCAAGAAAAGATACTTAATTGTTAAAATCATTTCTGGCTGTTGTTAATTTAATTTGACTTTTCTTCCCAAAAAGAGAGAAAGACAAAACCTGCTCTCAATGGTACAGTAAATACAAAGAAGCTGCAGGCAGAGGGTACTCAGAAAGACACAAGAAACTAAAATCTTACTAGAAAAAGTACCCAGTCTCAAAACAAAACAAAACAAAACAAAACAAAACAAAACAAACCACAAAAGAACTAATAAGATGATTCATTTACAAACAGTTTAATCCTGTTATGGCTGCGTCCATATGTTCCCCCAAAAGCCTTATGTGGTTACAGGTGGTCTTTTCAGAGGTAGCTATGATCTAGGGTTTGTGCTGCTGGGATTGAGTCATGGTGCAATGCTAGGATTAAGGGTTTGAGTATTACCCAAGAGTAACCTGAGTAAAATATAAGGTACAGAAAGAACCGTGGTCATGGCTTGTTGCTTGCTACCTGGATGTTTTTGCTGCTGTCTGCCTGCCGCAAAGTGTTTCTCCTCTGAGATGCCCCTCTACCTTGGAGCTAACTAGTTATGGATTGAAACCTCTACAAACTGTGACCTGAAAGAAACCTTTCTTTTAACTTTGGGTGTCAGATATTTTGCCCCAGCAACAAGAGAACTAAGACAAATCCCTAACTATAGATATGCTATCTAACAAAAACAGAAACATCAAACGATTTAGATTCAACTCCATGGAATTCCAGTGAGTAGGCAATATAATTACCACAATATTATGAAACAATGCTTTTTTTTTAAAGTACGTAACAGTGAAGAAAGAAGGAAAAGTTCCTGTTCTATAATGACAAAAATTTCAGTAGGATACTGAAGCCAAAGCTAAGCTTGGAAGGAAAAATAGAGGCTTGCCAGAAAAATGAAGACAAAAGACCTACTAAAGATTGCATATTGTAGTCTCCACAGCTAGAAAACAAAACGTGGAATTAGGCCACTACAATTAGTGATGTGTGTAAGGTGGACAAAATGAAGTAAACAATGAAGTTAGACAAGTAAACCAAAATCAGAAAAAAGGCAGTGTGAAAAATTTCTTTTTAAAAAGGAGGATTTCTAGTTCAGACAAGTGGTAATTGGTACACACACATCTCAACACATGTGCGCATGCATACATACACATACAACATACGGGATGGAAGAAATAAAAGTTACTGAAATCTCTGAAACTAAAGGAGCTTTTAGCAACTTCAGACAGATGTTGAGATGTTACTAAATATAAGAAATGGTATAAGGGAGTATTCTGGTATAGAGCAAAAAAACAGCATAGGATACAAGAAGATAGCAACAAGATTAGAGCAACAATGGAGAAATCCAAACTGAACAAGATTAGTAACAAGTCTTTAGATACAGAGTGAAAAAGTCTTAACATAATTCCTTTGTTTCTAATTTCTAGTTTTTTTTTCACCAGGACAAAAAAAGACATTTGTTTAACCACCTATAGCTATCTAGACTGGGCGAACTACTAAAAATATTCCAGTTAAGATTCTGGCACTAGAGCGGAAAAGGTTCTTGGAGACCCTATTTAAAAAGTGACTCAAAAAGTAGCCCTCTCACAGTTTGCACTAATGAAATAATTTTCTTATTGATACTTTATCACAAACAAGTGTTCATGTTGCTATGATTCTAAATTAGTTTGCGTAAAGTAACAATTTTTTTTAAACTAGGGAGTGAACCAAGAGCCTACCACTGAGACAGATCCCCAGCCCTTTTTTATAACATTATTTGAGACAGTTTATCCCTAGGATGCCTAGGTTGGCCTTAAATTGCAATATTCCGGTCTCCGCCTCCCAAGTCACTGGGATTATAGGCCTGTGCCATCATACCTGCCAGGCTTACCATTTTTGTCAGAAATATATTTCTGATTTATAACAATTAAAACAGTATTTTCAGTGTTCACCAAAAAAGTCCTAACATGTAAATAAGGTAAATCTTACTTGTCCCAAGAAGTAATATTTTACCACAAAATTAACAAGACAATACATTTGGAAGCAATTACATTCATTCAAATATAAACCCTTAAATTAAGAAATTACTTTTTAAAGAGTCTCATATAATGGGAACTTCTCCCTCAATAGGTAAGGACAACACTTTATGATGTTTACTAAATGTACTCTTGGGTCCATTATTTATATATATTTCTCTGTAAGAATTAACAGAATTTCTAATATTCTCCCAACAAAATAGGCTGCATCTTTCACTTTTACCTGAATAATCATAAATACAAAAGTTCAAGGTCATACAAAACAAGAGTAATCAACCAAGATTAGCTATTTTGATTTCTGTTACCTACTTCTATTTTACTGAAATAGAACAGAATTTACATCTAACTTTAAAAAATGTAAATAATTTGCAATGAGTAGTAACATTTCATACTTCAATAAAATCTAAACTTTAAAAACAGTATTAACAGAAGTATATTCTTAGTCTAATAGGTACTGCTTTCATACATGTATATTACATATTTGATAGTAATACTTGAAATTATTAATAGTTGGCATTTTTAAAAGATATTCAAGAATTTTCCAATCAAAGAAATAGTACATTATGTTTAATGTTGTGTGTGATTTTTTTAAAATGCTCAGTGCTGAGATTGAATCTATATCCTCAAGCAAATACTCACCACTGAGATCCCCAGCCCCAGTTGTGTGTTTTATGATACTCTACTGGAAAACTGGTTACCAGGTTTGATACACAAAATGCCTCAAAGAATCAATACTTTTAATACTTTTTGACAGTAATCAGCTCCCCGTTAAGGAGTTACGATAAATTATTTGCTAAATTATGAAAAAAAAAGACAGTTCTTACTATCAAGCTTACTATCACTTCCTTCTATCTAGCTTAAATATATAAATAGAATTTAGAATTACAAGCTGTATGTTACTCATTGTGAAATACAAAATTCTCAGGTAAAAACAAAATTTCATAAGCATAAATATACATTGGAAGGTAGCATACGAGTATTAAAATCCTAATTGTATACTTGAATTGGGTAACTGTTACTGTAAAATATGCTACTAATTGAATGCTCTATAGGTTTAACAGAAGAGCTAATATATATGCCAACACCAATTTAAAATTCAAATCAGCAAGCAATACATTTTGTATCAAAGCTTACAAAATATATCTTACCTGTACACAGTCTCTATGAAACCAAGCATTCTTACAACAAGGACTTCGTAATACGCTATAAGTAGGAACAGGTGCAATAAATTCCAAACAAATGGTGCATGGTACAGAGTCTCTATAATTGTTAGTTGTAGTAATTTGAACAGGACGATGTTTCCAACAAAATGACCTAAAAATGTAAAACATTTAAGAACAGTATCTAATAAATTACAAAATATTATTAGGCTAGCATTGTAATTAACATATTTAAGAGAACATCTGTGTCTGTCTCATAATGTACAGCACATTACAGCGTTGCACTATAAATTACCTTACGATCAAGGATAACTGGCTCTTCAAAATGAAAACATTTAGATAGTAAGACCTCCAGCAGAATTTCAGCAGCTAATATTGAATATCTTCTGTAATAGTATTAGCAGTGGAGTATATATATTTAGCTTTCAACAACTGAATATATACTATACATTGTATTCAACCTTGTATTAAATTAAAGGAGCTAACAATTTATGCTTAAAGAATATTTTACAAAGAATATTTTAACCATATAAACATGTCATACAAACAGTACTATATTCCTAATCCATTTTATTTTCATTTGCATTTTTTATATTTATCTTATTCATTTAGCACATATTTACTTTAGTATTGTGGTAAGAGCACTTAACATCTATCCTCTTAATTTTTTCACATCTGTTTTTATTAATCCATATTATACAGATTAATGAACTTCATCTTGGCTGGTTCATATATGCACATAACATACTTTGATCATTTTCATTCTCATCACACTCCTTGCCCCCCCCACCAAGTTTTACATTTTTGGAGAGGGTTTCAATGTGTGTAACACATTATGGCTGTATCCATACATGCCTCTTATTCCCTTTGTCTCCTCTAATAATACTCTCCTTTCTATTTCCATCATTTCTTTTTTTAAGATCCCAAATATTAGGGAAAACAAGTGATATCTGTCTAAGTCTGGCTTAATTGGCTTAACATAATTATCTTGAGATCCATCCACTTTTCTGCAAATGACAAAATTCTGTTCTTTATGGCTAAATAATACTGCACACTTTCTTTATTCATTCATGAGTTGATGGGTACTTATGCTGGTTCCACATCTTGGTTATTGTGGATTGTGCCATAATATATCAAGGACTGGTATAAGTACATCAAATGGTAGCCCTAGTTTTAGTTTTTTAAAGAACCTCCATGCTGATTTCCCTTGTACTTGTATTAATTTACATTTTTCTAATTTGTTGTATTCTTCCATCAGTAATGATTTATTAAGTCAAAATATAAAAACTTAAAGAAGTGGAACCCTCATGACATCAAATGCCAAAATTCACATCTGAAGATGTATGCAGGAAACAAATGTTCTCAGGGTGCTCTAGAGTGTGTGCTATGGCTTGTGTCTAGATATCGCCCCAAAGCCTCATGCAGTCATAAGTGGGGCTTTTCAGAGGTTGCTGGATCTATAGAATGTGACGCTGGGATAAAGTGTGTGATGCTGGGGTTCAAGGGTATGTGATTACCATATTAGTCCACTGACTGTTTTGGCATAGTTCTGGGTGTAGATAATGGGAAGCCCCACCCAGGGCCAATTATGGACTAAAACTTCTATAAACTGTGAGCTGAAATAAACCGTTCCTCCCTTAACTTTTCATGTCAGGTATTTTTCTTAGCAATGAGAAAAGTAACTAAGAGTTAAATACAATATTTATTTTTTGCACTCAAGCAAAGTCATATGTCTTTAGCGAGAAATGCATATGGCTGCGCGAAAGATAAATGGACTATCAATTCTTAACAATGACATAAAAATTTAGTATGAGGGAGAAATTTTCACTGAAATAAATAACAGTTCGGTGTTATAGCCCAGAGCTGAAAGTTGAAGGCTAATTAGGCCTATTCAAGACCCTTCTTCTTTTTTTTTTTTTGGTACTGGGGATTGAACGCATGATCTGATGCTTGCCAAGCAGGTGCTTATGCCATTGAGCTGAAACCCTGGTCCCCTGTTTTTAAAAATGCAACTTTATTTATTTTATTTGTACGGGGGATTGAACTCATGACCTCATGCTTGCCAGGCAGGTGCTTATGTCACTGAGCTAAATCCCCAACCCATTAGGTCTATTCTAGATACTGTAAATTCTCAAGATTCAGTAGGCAAAAGTAACACCATACGAGTGGGAGCTATATTTATATTGTGTACACATATAAATAGTAATGTAGGTATATAAATTCAATTCAACTTTAAAAAGTTATTTTACAGGGAAATTATATCTTTGTGATATCCATTTGCCACTGTTCTTTAACATTCATATTTCACAGTTAAATAACTCACGCAAAATTGCCAGTAAACTGGAAAATACATTCTCTCTGAAGCCCACATGGGAAATGGTAACTTCGTTTACATTGAGGTACTACACATCCAATTGAAGCACCATTTTTCTTGCAAACAGAGCATTTCTAGAAGAAAGTAACAAAACAGAGCCACATAAAAATTTTTGACTAGTTTAACATGATCAAAGTATTAATAAATTTTACTTGTGAGGAAACTGAAAATTATTTCCATCATAATAGTTGTGATTACAGTATATTAAAGAAATTTCCTAAAAGATTATTCTACTCAGAAACAATTTAAAGCCTCAAGGATTCATTGGTATAAGAAGCAATTTTCATTCCTACTAACTAAAATATTTTAAACTGAAGAATTTATACACACAATAGCTATACAAGAAAGCTGCGTTTCAATCTAAATACAAAGTACAAAATTTAGGATCAAGAAAACAATATTAAAAACCAACCTGTTAAAAACTAAGGTGACTCTATCCTCACCAAAAGAAAAAATTATTGAAATACTCATAGTAGGTTGAACAGTATTCTTAAAATCACATGTTCAAGTCCTAACTCTTAACTTACTTAGATATTGGGTCTTTACAGATAAAATTAAACATTTCAAGATGAGATCATTCTGGGTTTAGGGTTGGCCTTAAATCAAATGACTGGTGTCTTTAAAAAAAGAAAAGAAAAAAAAAAAGACAGGCAGATTGAAGAGACAGAAAAAGCCCATTTGAAGATGGAAGCAGAGATTGTAGCTATGCTACCGCGAACCAAGGACACCAAGGGTTGCCAACAGGCACAAGAAACTAGGAGAGGAGCACAGAATAAATGCTACCTCAGACCCTCTAAAAGAAATCAACCCTTCTGACAACTTGAGTTAGAATTCTGGCTTCCACTATTAAGAGAATAAATTTCTGTTATTTGTAATGACAGATCTAGGGAACAAATACCGTAACAATGCCACCAACAGAAAAATAACAAGTACATAGAAAGATTATTAAATTTATCAGTAATTTAAAAATATAGAAGTACATAAAACATACTAGAACACTTAAATAGCCATTATAATGGTCACTGATTCAAGACTGCAAGTTTATTGCTAATGCCTCAACTACCACCCAAGTAATAGGAAAATCCTAGACCAAACAGAGACTCTTCCAGTGAACTGATGCAAAGGAATTCCAGTTTAATATAAAAAATGAGGACTCTTCTCCAGAAATGAGAGTGATAGTGTCTTCATATGGTCTTTAAATGGTCCTTTCAACCAAGGTTTTCTCTCTTACCCTAGAGCCTCTGTATGTTATGAGCCTCACCTCTCATCCCCTCTCAACATTTTAAAAAATAACTACCTATACTTCTTTGCCTTATCTAAGGTTTTTATGTTTACTCGGTAAAATTTTTTGAGTGAAGTTTCTTGTTTTCGCGTCCTTAATTTCCAGATTTGGCACAGGATGAGAGTAAGACATACAAGGGAGCGGGAAGGGAAACAAACAGTATTACTGTAGTTCTCTGTTGGGGATTTTAGGCCACTATTGTATCTTTCATATATACGTATCTTTATACTTAAAAAAATTCTAATCATTTAGTAGCATTTATTCATTTATTATCTAGAAACCTCCTAGTCAGTCTTCTACCCTCAGGAGTTTAAGCCCTTGAATTATAGGCTTGTTCTGTATTTTAATTCTTGTCATCATTCTAAATAACTCAGCATTTATAAAACAACTTTTCTGACTTCCACAAGGATAACTTGTCTATTTATCTCCACTCAGTGCAATGATGAATGCCTTCATCACCCAAACTGTTCTACCACAGACATCAACTCCAGTATTACATTCTCTAAACAGAATTCATCATATTTTCAATTTTCTAAATCTCAATCACTAGTTCTACTCAGACCACACGGAGCTCTACAGTCCTCTCCTTGGGGTACCTGGCATATAAATCAATCATATAAAAGATCATAAAAAACAGATGAATTAACAAGGTGTTGAAGTTTAGCATATCTAGGATGGAGAACAAGAGAGCACTAAACACAAGCAGAAAATGTCACAGAACAGTCAGAAGAGTTGTGGAAATCATAAAATCATACTTGTGTAATTTCTACTTCCACCTATCATTCCAATCTTAGCAATCAAGGCTTTTAAGGATTTAAAAAGTAAATGGTTGGCTTAATGAAAGGTTTGCTGATTGGAGAAGTGCAACTATGGTTGGAATCTGATGTAAGACTGGATGAAATAATGGATAGGATAAATAAGATAAAGTAATCACTATTGTCACATGTATTATCCAGGGTCAGTTAAGTTTTCATTTGCAAAAAAAGTACAGAATGTTGTTCTAAAACTTAGCATGTTTGACAAAAATATACATTAGAACATAAAACTAAAGCCATAAATTTCTTGTTCAGAAACTACAAAGGATTTCTCAAGTACTGACAATGGGTACAATAATTTACTCACCAGTTTAGAAGCTCTATTCACTTCCTTTCTGATGTCTTCTATTAGAAAACCATAAACTCCTTCTTCTTCTTCACCTCTCTGCCAAATTCCACTTGACATCAACTATGAATATATTCTCAATTAGAAAATAAATTCTAAGAAACTAATTAGGATATATATATATATGTACACACACACACACACACACACACACACACACACACACACATATATCCATCTGTAATATTCACTCCAATAAAACTCAAATTTCCAAGCAGCTATCTGTAATCATTTTTCATGGTCAAAACAAGCAACTATTCATGTCCTCAGATTTGGAAGACACTGTATATTAACAGATCATATATCCAAACTAGATTATAAAAGTATTCCAGGAAGTAACAGAAAAACAGAAAGAAGGTAGGAAGGCAGTATACAGATAACTGGGAAGGAGGAAAAAAAAAAAGAATATATAAAATTAATTTTAGAAAAAAGGATAGTAAGTACAGGTGATTACGAATGTGGTAACAATAAATACTATTTTAGGCTAACTTTAAATCTATCTGAATTCTCATTCATAAAAGGAATACTTGCAGGGACAGCTACTGAGTCAAGATAAGTGGCTTTTGTAAAAACCTTTAACTTAATAGTTGAAAGATGGTAAGGAAAACTGTATTAAGAAAAAGTGTGGACTGGAAATAAGAAATCCAGCTTGCAAACAAGTGCCTTTTACTTCTGGAACTGTAAACAAGCTATTATGTCACTGACCTTAAACATGAAAATAAAAATATTGGAGCAGATTGCCTCTAAGTCTCTTTCATCTCTAGCATTATATTACCACTTGTAACATTACAGTATTTTGCTGTTATATATAATGAAACAAAATCTTTAAAGGGGAGAGTGTGAGGTTAATACATTTTTATAAAAGACTTACAGTCACTATATTAAGGGATTCCTAGCCCAGTCTACCAGTATATTTAACCCACAGAGTACCTGTGAGGCAGAAAGCCACAAATGAACACCTTAAACAGTTTCTCAAGGAAACAATGAAAAATTTTTAGCCTGGATGATAGCAAGCTTCAAGATACCTTCACAAATGCGTTACTCCCTCCTTTAGAAGGTGGCATGAACCCTCCTCCCCTTGATGTGTGGGCTAGTCTTAATTTGCCTCTAACACAATAAAGCAAAAGTGAAGGTGGTGTGTGGCTCTGAAGACTAGGTAACACATTCACCCTCTCTTATCTCTTGTTTTTGGGAAAGCCAATTAACATACTCCTAGGCCTAGATGGTAAGGAGTTGCAGTCCCCTGCAATTGCTAGTAGAAACTGTAGCCAAAAAACATGAGTGAGCCTTTGGGGAAGGATCCGCCAAACCTAGTAAGGCTTTCAGATGGGCTGACATCTTGCCTATAATGTCATGAGAGACTCTGAGCCAGAACCATCTAGTGTGGCTGAAATCAGAATTGTGACCCTAAGAAGATACATGAGGTAATAAATGTTAGTTTGGCCTACTCAATTCAGAATATCTTGTTAAGCAAAAATAGATACCTAATTCAGTATAAATAAAGTATGTATATTAGTACAACCTTGGTATGCTAAGGTACTAATGATGCCGCTATTAAGTCACAGATTTAAGTGGCATAAAAAGTTCGTAAGAGGAAGAAAGGAAGAGACTGATGCCCAGGACCAAATCCCCTTCATTTGAGTGACCAACACTGTAACCTGATTCTTTTCCACTAATAAATGAACTACTTTTAGCCAGAATTTTTTCCTACAGGTTCTCTGTGAAATAAAACACTTTTACTCCCTAAACCTTCAAACAAGTCTTTGCAGAGATTAATCAATAACAACAAAGGAAAAAGTTAAAAGGAATACTTCCGTTATAGAACCAGTTTAGCCCCCTCCCCACTCTTTTGCAACTAGACAAAAACAAACTGGTAATGCTGGTAAGATCTTTGTATTTACCAAGTAATTTCAGAACCTCAGAATTAGATATACTTCCCAAAAATCTTATTTTTTACACAAATGCAAAACAAAACCCAAAAGTTAAATGATTTTGTCCAATTATGAGAAAACAGTGTCAGCATCTAATTCTCTTTAGAGATCAAACTTATAGAATATAATTACAAATAATACTCACCAAACAATAGTAATGTACAGTGAGATTCCATTTCTCATTAGTTTTCTTTTCTCCATATTTATTAGCGCAGTCATCATTTTTTCGACAAAAAACACAAGCTGAGTGTAAAAGTGGATATAAAATATATTTTAAAATTTCAAAATAATTATGTAATTGCTGCTTTTCAATTGATTGTTAAATTCTTTCTGAACGAGCAAATTACATTTGATTGCTATCAGTAGCTTAAAATTTTAAAAACCTATTTCTAATACTATATTAATGTGACTTTGTATATTTCACCAGTCTTCAGTGATAAATTCCAATGTGTGTCTGAAACAGCAACCTGTGGGGGTAACATCACTGAAATAATGAATTAGGAAACTCCAAAACTATATTCTGTTAAAGCAATGATAGAGTTGCCAAAACTCAGAATCAACTTTTCAGAAGCTCTGGAGTATAATGAAGTGCAAATAAATTTTTTTTTGTAAATTAGGAAAATGCTTAATGGAGAAATGAGTCACTAAATTCTCATGACAATGTTTTAATTTACCCATCTCCTATTCCTCCCTTACTCACAAGCTGAGCAGTGGTCTTGGGTAGACCATGTTCCTTATATAGACTGCTGGTCCAAGAGGAGATAATATATGCAGATTATTGCCAAAAAATGTGATAAATTAGACTTCAAACTACTCTAAAATGGGAGAAAATATCTGGAAATTACATTTCCAATAAAGGTCTAGTATCCAAAATGCAGAAGACACTTACACCTCGATAACAAAAACACAAAACAACCCCTTATAGATGGGCAAAGACTCTTGATATTGCTGATTTCTCCAAAGATGATATACAAAAGCTACAAAGGACATTAAAAGATGCCCTATCATTGGTCACAGTCAGCAAAGAACTACAAATCAAATCTACAAGATAACTTCTTCACATCCTTGAGAACAGTTATAATCAGAATAAGAGAGTTCAGTAAGACACAGAAATTTCATAAAGTGGAAACCAGATGGAAACTGATGTTCAAGCAAACACCTGTACATTAATGTTCACAACAGCACTTTTAACGAAATAAAAATGCGAATCAAAATCCATGAAATACACAAAATACAGTATTCTGTACAAGAAAATGTTATTTAGTAATAAAAGGATAAGATTAATATATGCAATAACATAGATATACCACAAAACACCATGCTAAGTGACAGGAATCAAAGTCACATATTATGTGCTACCATTTACACAGTGAATTACATAATCCAGAACAGTTAGATCAGAGACAGTCAAAAGGCAATTATTGGCTGCCAGGAGTTGGAAATAGGGAAAATGAGTCAAAAAAACCCCAAAACAGTGGTGAAGGTTTCACAACACTGTGAAGGAACTATACACTGAAAAGTGCTTAAAATGGTAATTTTGTCATGTGTGTTTTTACACACACACACACACACACACACACACACACACACACAGATTTGTGAAGTCAGGGAGATGTGAGTTAAGATTTGGCTCCATAATCTTTTTGCTATTTTCCGTATTTATGACAATGTAATGATGTTTTGAAATAATGTCTATTTTACAGAATGGCTATCAAATGCTATAGAATTTACTCCTTCACCACGTATTTGTGGTGAGAACATTTACAACAGACTTTTTGAACTTAAATTTTATTTATATCTTCTGACCAGTACTCTTGCCAATTTTTACCTTGTCCGTAACCCTGGTCCCTATTCTAACCATCGTTCTGTTCTCTGCATTGGTGAGTTCTACTTTTTTAGATTTCACATCAAAGTGAGATCATACAGTATTATCTTTGTATGCCTGATTTGTTTACTACACTGTTTTATGACTCCATTTTTTCCATTTAAAATGAGGACAACAATAATATGCATCTCAAACTATGTCTTACTGAAGATTGTAATTAACAATGTGATGCACAGAAGTGAGCAAGTCTTAGTATTATAGTTACTAATCTTTTCTGTCCTATGTTTTTCTCATGTCATATGTAATTTAGAAAACTTTATTAATATGCTAAATGAAACAAGTAAACTATTACTAGTTAAAGCAAAAAGATTTTGAGCACCTCAGGGCAGCAGATCTATACAAATGGAGGGCACATGAATCTCAAAATGACTTCATGAAATAACAACTCCACAGGCCTCATCCTCCCTAATCAATTCACATTAGACAGGAACTTGACAAAGCAATAAACTTTTATTGTGTTAAATCATATGACTTCAGAATTTACCTATTATTGAAATGAGTGCTGTTTACCTCTAACACATGTAATCAAGAATGAATGTTATGTGCTAAAAAGAACTGTATTTATTAACAGAACAGATTCCAGAACTAGAAACAGTACAAGCTAATTTCAATACTATGAACACATCCTTATTATATTGATTTCCCTTATTCTAGCTGAATGAAGTAAGTTACAACTTAAAGGTTTTCCCTTAAACTTTTAAAAGATTTTTAGCTTCCCTTCTTTCTCCATACAAAGAACCTATTCAAATACATTAACAACACTAGCAAACTGTAATTTGTTAACATTGGACATCTCATACCAGCAGTTTCCACTTCAACTCCTTTACCATCAGTGCCTGTAATGTTAGCTGTCAAGCATTCAGGAAGTTTTCAAGAGAAAGAAAAATGCACAGAATTAGCTGAGAGGAAAGAAGGGGAATTCTCAGGAATTCTCTGAGACTATAGGAGATCTCCTGACAAATGATAGGTAGAGGTTTATCTGTTATATGCTGCAGGTCTTCTTTCAAATTTGCTTCCCTTTTCTCTTGCCTTCCCATTCACCCAGTAAGGAGGGTTCTGGGGGTAGAACATACTAGGTTTCTTGTATATATACTTAAATGTAGATTACCTCTGTATTTATTTGTATTTTATTAAAAAAAAGTCTAAAATTCAGTGGAACTGTTCCACTTCATTATATTTACTGTTAAGATCACCTGCTACTGCAACAAATGCTCTTAGTTTTGTTGTTTTTGTCTTTTTGAGACAGGGTTTCACTATGCAGTTCAGGCTGGCCTTGAACTCAGTTTGTGCCCAAGCTGCCATCAAACTCATAATTACTCTCTTGCCTCAGCCTTCTGAGTTTTGGGATTACAGGTGTGCGTCACCATCCCTGGCATGATCTTTGTTTTTGTAATTAAAATTTCCACTTAAACACATTCATACAATTGAAAATTGGAGTTCAATTTGGAAAAAGTAAGTAAAAGTAAGGGTGTTTTTCTAATTGACAAATGCATGTAAATACAAATCACTAAAAATTCAGAACTATTAGCATGATCACCTGCCCAACTTCACAGAATTAGTGAGAACAGACTAACTCAGAGAAATAACTGTAAAGTATACTGTTGACAACTCACTTGCAAATGATGAGAGTACCCAAAAACTTACAAAACACAATATTAAATATCAAGACAAGGACTAAACCCATACATAACGATTATAGTATATCACTCAACCTAAGACACTCCAAAATATAGATACTGCAAAATTTCAAAACTATTAGCATAGTTGACAGAAGTCTCTAGATAAAAGCAAGAAAAAAAAAGGAGGATGTTTACAAGTGAATTTCCTTACCCAAAATGAGGTGGAGTTAATAGATACTCAAGGTGATAAATAGAATATAGAATTTTAAGTATAATATTTTTATTGGGAATTTTTTAAAATCTAAAAAAACTGGGTTACTGGCAAAAGAATACAAATTAACAATTTAGATTCCTCATCTTTCATGGTAGCAAGTAAATACATACTGCTAATAATAGAGAAAAAGCAACCAAATACAAAGGTTAATAGGACTAATTGGAAATATTTTGTGAATACTTAAGGCGTAAAACCTTTTTCATGGTAAACTATGGTTATTATTTAAATTGTTCTTACTTGCATTTTTCATTTTGTAAGAAAAAGTGATGCAAAAAAGTGAAAAAATTGCCAGGTATATGGTGGTGCATGTTTGTAATCCCAACCAACACTTAGGAGGCCGAGGCAGGAGGATTTCTGAGTTTGAGGCCAGCCTAGGCTCCACAGTGAGTTCAAGGCTTAATTACATAGCAAGCCTCTGTCTCAAAACATAACAAAACACCAAATAACAAAAAGGTGTGGTACACTCCTGTAATTCTAGCACTCAGGAGGCTGAGGCAGAAGGATCACTGTGAATTTGATGCCAGCCTGGGTTACACAGTGAACTCCTGGCCAGCCTGCACTATACTGCAAGATCACATCTCCAAAAAAAAGCACACAAAAACAAACAAACTGGGTATAGTGGCTCAGGCCTGTAATCCCCGTATTACGAGTTTGGGATTGTTGGGAGTTTCAGACCAGCCTGGGCCTGCAAAGTGAGCTCAAGGCCAACCTGAACTGCACATCGAGACCCTGTCTCGAAACGAAACGAAATGAAACCAAATGAAACGAAACGAAATGAAAACAAACGAAACGAAACGAAACCCCACAAAGACCAAAGGGGTAAAAAAATTGTATTTATTAAACAATATTTTATTCAAACATGAACTATATCTAGCATTTATGCAAAATACAAATAAAATTCAGCAAATAATATACTCATCTGTGGAAATAAATATATTTAATATAGTTTAGTACATGGAACTCAGATCAATCAGGAAATTCATTTCTAGTGTATGGAAAGCATTCTAAAGAGACTGCCTTTTAAATATTTTAAATATAGTTACTTACCAAGGTTCTGTGAGTCACCAGGTTTATTTTCATTCATTTTGCTAGGAAAAAAATATACCAATTCAGTCATCTTAATTCTAAAAGCCTCAAATTAACCATTTTAATTAAATTTATTTAATGCATAATAATAAATGGTCCAAGTAATTATTTCTTACTCTAGTACCTGATTTTCTCACCTTTCACACATGTAAGACCAATAGTTCTCAAGAAGAGTGGTAGTCTGAGGACTTTTTTAAAATTGGAGGGGATGTTTAATTATCAAAACATGTAAGACAACTTTGATATTTAGTACAAAGGGGCCAGAATTTGCAAAGCAAGAAAAACTTTTACAACAGAGTAGACTTTCAAATGCTTAAGTAGATATGAAAGTAGTTAAAAAAAAAAAAACCTACATTAATTTAGAACATTATGTTACATTAACTTAGAACTAATGCCCTTGTTACATATAAACACGAAGTCTTTTTTCCTGCCACGTTAGGACAAAATGAGTACTTCTAAAACCGTAACTTTTAAGTAACTTTGAAGAACTTTGTATTTATTTCTTTTCAGAATTTTATCAAGAATTGTTTACCATTTAGGAAAAAATATCAGCAATGTGAAAACAATACTTTTTAGTGTACAACTGTAGCTGCTGCGCTTGAGGGATTCTATACAGTGCTGCAAAAATCTCATTGCCTCATCACATTTTATAGTAGAGTGGCTCAACCAATGAAGGTCACTGACCTGTCCCTATCACCTCACCCCACACTAGTTACTTAGTACCACTACTTATAATCATTACTGAAATGGCTTTCTTTCCCCTAAAAGATCAAAGGGAGAAATAACACAAATACATTTTATAATTGCAAGCCAATGCACAGAAAAAGGTTAAACACCTGTCCAAGTTCACAGAGGCAGTGAGAATAGGCTAACCCACAAAGGTGTGACGCTAACCCACCAAGTTGTGACAACAGAGTAAATGGTACCACTTCATGGGGAAATTTATTAATGATTACAAAAGAAGCTACAGGATATAGTATTAAATATCTAGGCAGGAAAAAAAACCATAAATAAATACAGATTGTTAGCAAATCCTCTAAGATACAAAATATAGGGCATACATTAACTAATGAATACTAGCCCAATTAAACTGATAATTCTCTTATATAACCACTTATTTGCATTTCATACTGCCTGTAAGAACTGCTCAGGTTTAAATACGAATGCTTCTCAAGTAGTGCTTCCCCATAAAGTTACAGACCAACTCTTTTGAATTACTCTAAGACTTCATCTTCTAAGCGCTCAAGATTGTTATATCTTAAGAGAATTCATAAACTTTTAAAATGTTTCACAATTAAGTAGATTACCTTTTCAGCCCCTCTTTGCAAACATTACAGTAAGGTTAAATGGGTACCCTTTAATTCCCTTGGTTTTCTCGTTTCTCTTTTCTCTCCCCTCTTTCCTTTTTTCTATTTTTCATTCTGGTACTGATTATACTAAGTAGATAAAGGCACTTGTGATGTTCACACATGTTCATACAGTGGCTACAAGCTGCCCTAACTGGGCAAACAGACTGAGGATCACAACCTATGCAACCTGATTTCAAACATGTTAAAAGAAGTGTACAAATTATGTGGCTGGGAAGTTCATCTTAAAACTGATGAAATACAACAAATAGCTAAAATCATTTAGACTTTTTACTGGGCCATTATGTTTGTGTCTAAATGTCCCCCTATGGTCATGACGGGGGTTTCAGAGGTGGCTGAATCTAGAGCTTCAGATCTAGACTGATTCAGGGTCCAAAGCTGGGATGAAGGGTGTGAGTGCTACATCATCCTAAGGTGGTTAGCCTGCATACAATATAAGGGACAGAAAGTCTTCCCCTCTTTTTCCCTTGCTGCTTTTGCTGTCTTCCAGAGTTATGAATGGCTGTCTGTCTGCTGCATGCTACCCTGCCTTGGAGCAAGAAGATTTGGACTGAAACCTCTACAACGTGTGAACCTTTTCTTTTTTAACTTTGGGTGTTGGGGGTATTTTGTCTCAACAGTGAGAAAAGTAACTAAGACATTAGGTTTCTCTGTAATTCAACCTGTGATGATGAATTCAGTACATCATAAATGCATGCATAAAATTCAATTAGCACTACATGATAAATAATATATAATACTTAGAATAAATGTGAACTTTTACATTTACATGTACTGGTTTTTTTTACTCAGTAAAATCATACAGATTTATATTTGAGATCCCATTTCTCCATCTTATAATTCTTTTTCCTTTCCTCCTTTGGATGAATTGTATCTACCTATTTTTTACTTTTAGATTTACTCTAATATAGAATAATGACTGAGGTTTGTAATATAGTTAACTCTGGTAAATTTCCCAATGGTAGAATTCCCGAATCATTTAGCATAGTGCAAATAAACATTTGCTAAATGTGAGTACTTCAAGTAGGCTTTGCCTTGAGTCTATCAAAACACTTTCTTTAAACTTCATCTAAATGATCCCCTTCTCCAAAATCCTGTAAGAGCATTATTTTATTTCTTGTTTGGTGAAAAGCCCTGTGGTTCCTCTGGCTTACAATTTCACTGTAGAGAATCAAGAGACCTAACTTCACTAGACTACAGGTTTCACCCCAATGGCTATAGAGAATTGGTCAAGGGAGTGTCAAAGAATAAAGAAAATAATTAGTAAATCCAGACAAATGGTATATAGGAATTTCTTACTTTGAAACCTTTTTCTAAATGTAAAATTTTAACGTTTTACAATTAAGTTACCCAAAAGCTGGATGGTCTGAAGATACTATATAGTTCATATTTTTGACCAGTTGACATTAGCCTTTTTCCTTATTCCCAGTATCTGAATAAAGCTTTTATCCTGATTGAGGATTACTTTATTTCAAACAAGTTCCAAAATTAAGCAGAACCCCCCCCAAAAACAAACAACCAACCCCAAAATTATTCACACGTTTTTAAATTGAATTCTGTAATTTGTTTCAGCTCTTTCCTGTGAATTTTACGGTCAGGAATATACCTCAGTGGCACAGTGCCTTTCTGACAAGCACAGGGTCGTGCGTTTGATCCCTGGAATAACAAAAAAGACAGAAGAGTTCCTAAGTGGAATGATGAAAATAATAGGATTTAAGTATGTATCTCAATAGATCAAATTGTAGTAAAGGTTTTAGTTTTTCAAATATCAAATTGTTCCCTTCCTGGGGAAATCATTAACAATTTAATGAAGTTTTAGGAAGCCACTATCAAGACATATTCTAAGTCTCTTCCATTGCTTACCTCTAGCTAGTCAGTGATGAGGTTTGATGCTTTTTCCACCTTCAGAGCCTGGTGCCCTTTCCCCTTAATTGTGAATGTGCTTAATGTTTGGTAACTTGCATACATGAAAAAGTTTATGGCAGAAATGACAATGTATGCCTATGTCATTAAAGGCATTGTGATTTCCTCCTTGCTCTATCATGAATTATACTCTCTGGAAGAAATGTTACTATGTCACAAGAACTTTCAGGACACTCCATGGAGAGGTCCATTTGGTAAGAAATGGAGTCTTTCTACCCTGTTACGTGAGCAAATTCTCAGAAGCAAATTCTCTAGCCCAAGCAAGGTTACATATTAAGTGCAGCCTAAAAGTAACTTCATAAGTGATCCTAGGCCAGAACCACATATAGCTAAGCTGCTCCTTAATTACTGACCTACACTTGCTGTGAGATAATACATTTTTGTTGTTTGTTTCAAACCACCAACTTTCAGGGTGATCTGTTACACAGCAATATGTGGATTATTAATGTAAGACAGTAATCCATATTCCCTCATTTCACCTGATAGCTATACTTTTGTATAAATGAACAATAGGTCTTATCTGTTTAACATTTCCTAAAGCTCATAATCCTACTGATTACAGAAAAGCTCAAATGCAAGATGACACTGAGTGACAGAAAAAAACGCTGGAACCAAACACTTGAAATATTTTTTTAAATCTGGCACTTAAAATTAATATTCCTGCTGAATAACTAATTTGGTTTAAATCACTTAAAAGGCTCAACTTAATCTATACAAACCAAATTGTTTCATGTATTCTAAATTCATTTTCTTTATAACTTGTATTCTCCTTTACAAATTTAGATGCCCTACCCAAACTGAGCTTTAATTTTATTTTCTGATCTAGCATGTATAATTTTACTCACTAAAAGCACATAAAACAAAACTGGAAGAATATAGATCTCTGGGAGTCTATACCTCTTTAGAAACAGAAAAAACTTAACAAAACTGTTTTAACAATGTCCCAACAAAGAGAATATCAAGAGATTGAGATGATAAAAAGAAAGCAAACAAATTTTGTAGTTGAAAACAACAGAAATGGAAAATGCACCACAGGGGTTCAACAGTAAGTATCACATTGGAACAGGTCAAAGAATCAGTGACCTTGAAGACTGGGTAACTGAATTTATCCAGACTGAGATTCAGAATGGGAAAAAAAAGAAAGAAAGAAGAAAAAAAGAAAACAGGAAAAAGAAAATGTACACAGCCTAAGGGACTGTGAGACACTATACTTAATAGAACATACCAATATTATTAACAGAAGTCTAAGAATAGGAGAGGAACAAAAAGAATATTTGATAAAATGGACCCAAACTTCCCAAATCTGATGGAAGATTTTAATCTGTACATTTTCAAGCTGCCCAAGTACTCCAATTAGTACAAACTTATGACACACCATAGCCAAACTGACAAGAGCAAAAGAAATCTTCAGGTAAGATTAACAGCCAATTTCTCATCAGAAACCAGGACTTCCAGGAGGCAGAAAGAGGCAAGTGATGGGGTGGGGGTAAGGGAGAGATGGTGAGAAGGCAGGCAGGCAGGCAAGAATTCTATATGCAGCAAAACTATACTTTTAAAAAATGGAGATCAGTTCATAGATTCACACGGAAGCAGATACATAAATACATCTCTCACATAAACAGTATGGTAAATTCTACACAGAGGGAGTGACTGAAGACCATACAACAGTCTTCACAGATATATTGAACAGACCAGGCAGGAAGGAAGGGCATTCTAAGTTGAGTATATATGCAAAGGCACACTGGTGCGCTGGAGTATGGGATGCTTGAAGAGTGTCAAGAACTTCTGGGAGTTTCTCTTACTGATTCCATCATATGGTTGAATTATGTAGTTGAATCTCTTTGGATTGGGTAATTAAATAATAATACAATCTTCTCCATGGTCTAGATATTTGCCTCCTTGCCTGGACTCTGCCTCAGGCGGGCAAGGTCTAATTTCTCTTCTGCCTGACCAAGTCAGCTCCAAACAACCAGACCACCCAAGCTCCATATTTTTTGAAAACAGTTGGTATCTTTACCATAGATCAGAGTTGGGTCAGTAAAGTAAGTTAAGTCAGAGACCTCACAGGACGACGTCCTCTTTTCTAAAGAACTATCCCTTAATTATTTTCAAACCGCAGTTTTTCTGCTGCCTCATGAGATACAGTACACTAAACTCTATAAAGATTCTGAATAGACATCAGGCAAAGGAATATGACATAAAGAATACTAGTCTTGGGTCACATACTCCTGGGTTTGAACTTCTGGTTCTGCTTGCACCCTTGAGCAGCCCACGTCCTCAAATTCCTCAGTGGCAAAATGGAGATACTCCTCCTTACCAATTAGTTTTTATATACAAAGTAGCAGATATAATTACGGGGAGGGAATGGAAGAATGGAAGGAGATAAGCAAGGATCTGAGATTTCTAAGCTCAAGACTAATCATGTTACCAGATCTTAAATTGTTTTGGGTTTTGTTGCTGTTGTAGTTTGGTGCTTTTTGTCTGTTCACATTTTCACGTTTTGGAGTCAGCCTTTAACTATGTGGCCTAGGCTGGTCTTGAATTTGCCATCCTCCTTCTGTTTCAGCTTTCCAAATGCTGAAATTACAGACAAGAGCCACCACACCAGGCTTCCAGGTCTCTTAACTGTTAACCGTGGTTATTCCTTGGACAAGATTTGGGTGGGGAGAAGATGACTTTTTTCAATTTAGAAAATGATACTGTTTGACTATTTTTACAGTGAACAAGATTTTATAATTCAAATATATTCTATCTGGATATTCAAAGTCAATAAAAAGTTTATTAAAAGCTTATACAATGTGGGCAGTCATTCAGGAAATGGAGAAGAGAGACTTCTATAGAGCACTAGAAGACCTGGGGTTCTGGGGTGAGAAGTCTACTTTTCTTTGTGTATTCTTTTGTTCTGTCTGAATTTTTTTTTCCTATCGTGAATTTCTAACAATTATTAATCTTTCAAAGTTTTAAAACTATTTTTAAAAGAAGTACTTTTAATAAAGAAAAATCTAATAAGTATTAATCTTTCAATGTTGTAAAACTTTTTAAAAGAGGTATTTTAAATAAAGAAAAATCCTGAGAAAAAGAGAAATCAAGACATCCTCAAATAAAAACTACGGAATTTCTTTGGTAATCTGTCTACTAAAGATGGTAACACATGATTAGACAGTAAATCAAAGCCATATAAGGAAATTTTTAAAAATGGTAAAGGTAACTATAAACATAAAAATAAGAAATATTATATTTTTTGGCAAGTATTTCATTTTCCTAAACAATTTAAAATAAAAATGCATAAAATAATTGTAAAGCAATATTACTGGACACATTATATAGAAGAGGTACAATGACATACTAAATATAAACAAAATGGGCACAAAATGCCTAAAGACATAATTTGTCACAATAACAACATAAAGAAGGAAGTAGAGAACACACAACAGTATAACTTTTGTATATGATAAAAAGCTAAGTGGGTATAATTCAAACTAGATTATAATTGTAATTCTCAAGATAACCACTAAGAATGTAACTAAAAATATATACAGGAAAGGTCATGAGAAGAGTATCAAAGTGGTATACTATTAAAAAAAATAATTAAAACAGAAATGGAAAATATGAAATAAAATATAGAGAAAACTAGTAAAAGAAACCTGTCCTTATCAATAGCCACTTTAGGCATAAAATAATTATATTTTCCAACTAAATGGCAAAGACAGAATGGATTTAAAAAAAAAAAAACTTTCTGTATATATTGTGTATGAGAGTCTCACTTGAGCTCCAGAAACACAAATGTGTAAATTGAAAATAAAAGGATGGAATAACACATTCCAAACAAACATTAATAACTAAAAGTGAGCTTGACTAGCTAATAATATGAGACAAATTGTAAATCAAAGATTGTTACAAGACTCAAAGAAAGACACTAACCATTGATTTACAGCTCATTCTATCAAGAAGATACAACTCTCCTAAAAGAGCTCCACTGGCCCTGAATCAAGGTCAGCAGATTGCTATAGCTCCTGGTCTCAAACAGGAGCCTAAAGAGAATTCTTTCTGTGGTCTGTTGGCCATTTCAGAACTTTGGAAATGTAATGGTCAATTCATCGGAAAGAAATAGTGGCTGTGTGGCAGGCTTTGGCAGCCCTCAAGAGAGAGACCCTGGCTTCTTGAGACCTGCACCATGTGGCGACCTGGGGTGCCGGGAGAACAAGGTGCTCCTCCCCTCTCTGGTGAGTGGCTCACAAGCCTGCCAGCTGAGAATCAAACGTCTCACGTCTTCCCCCTCCCCCAGCTTAGCAAGTGGGAGCCAATGAACTGGACATCTTGTGAAAGATTGGCTATGTTGTTTTGTATGAACTTTTCGTATACAAAGATATGGACAATCATTTGGAAGAAAACAAGAGACAATATGATAGATAGTGAAGATCCCTGGTTTTCTAGCTTTGAGATTTATGCTTTCTTATGTCCCGCTTTGTTCTGTTTTGTTGTGTTAAATTTTACCCCCTTTAAAATAAAAAAAAAGCTTCAAAATACATGAGGCAAAAATTAATAGAAATCATTTTAGATTTATACAGAGGATAGCTCCATTCAACAACAATACAAGTTCATCTCAAGTGGACACAACATTTTCTAGAGATAGACCGCATGTCAGTCCACAAAATAACTCTCAATAAATTTAAAAGCCTGGAATCACATGTAATACACAACATCTTCAATAAAAATGGAATGAAACTAGAAATTCATAACAGAAAGAAAACTGGAAATTCCACCAACATGGAGATTAAACATGTTTCTGTTTGGTTTTTTTTAAAAATAGTACAGGGGGCTGGGGTTTAGCTCAGCAGCACAAGCGCCGGCCTGGCAAGCACAAGGTTGTCTGATCCCCAATACCAAAAATAAATAAATAAAAAATAAAATTAGTTCATATGTTTGCAATACATAATGATTCAATTTATTGTGGGGAGTTGGAACACATACATAACACATCTTAATTCCTGTTTTTGTCCCTTACCCCTCACCTTCCTCCTTGTTCCAACTCTTAGTCCCCTTTCCATTTGCAAAACCTGTATTTTTAACTTTTCTCTTTATTTCTTTTTTCCCATTCCTTTTGAGACTGAGGTCTTGTTAGGTAGTAGAGGCTGGTCTTGGACTTCCTACCTAAGCCTAAGTAACTGCTAAGAATATAGGCATATTTTTCCACATTAACATGAAAAATATAATTTTAAACAGCCAAAATGTCAAAGAAGAAATCACAAGGGAAATCAGTGAATACTTAGAAACATATGAAATTTAAAGTATAGTATAACAAAAATTAAAACATAATACAACACTAACAGTGGCCATGCATGTCTGTAATCTTGACACTCTGGGTGGCTGAGATGAGAGGATCTCAAACTCACAAGTTTGAACCCAGCCTGGGGAACTTGGTAAGACTCTATCTCAAAATAAAAAATAAAAAGTAAAAAAGTGTTGGGGATGTAGCTCAGCGCAAAAGCTTTGGGTTCAATCCCCAGTACAATGAACACACATACACACATTAAAACTGTTGCAAAAACAATGCTCCAAGAGAAATTTATACCTATACAAGTCCACATTAAAGAAAAAGACCCCAAGGCCAGGTGTGTGTAAATTCCAGCTCTTAGGAGGCTGAGGCAGGAGGATCACCATGAATTGAAGGACAGTCTGGGGTACAGTGAGTTCAAAGCCAGCCTGAAACCACATAGCAAGGCTGAGTCTAAAAAAAACCCCAAACAATCATCTACCTCTATACCTGAAGGAACTAGAAAAAGGACAAACTAAGCCCTAAGCTAGAGATATAAGAACGAATAAGAGACCCAATGGAATACAAAATAGATCCTTGAGTTGAGCTGTGAAACTGACAAACCTTTAGCTACCGTAAGACTCAAGGGTTACTAAAATCAGAACTGAAGGGGAGACTGCTACAGACATTAACAGAAATAAAAAGGATTATAAAATAGTGTGAACAGTTTTAATGTTACAGAATGAAGTAGCAGCAAGTTAAACAAGTCATATAAAACTGACTCAAGAAGCCTACAAGAGATAGGCATTCATCTTTCTCAAATCCCTTCAAAAAATAGAAGAATTCAAGGCGTATTTCTTAGCTCATTTTATGAAGCTAGCAATTCCCTGATACCAGTCAAATAAAATATATTACAGAAAACTACAGACCAAAATACTTGTATGGCCATAGCTGCAAAAATCTTTAACAAAACAGTAGCCAACTCAACCTTCCTTATTGGGAGAATCATCTAGGATGGATGATCAAGTAGAATTTACCCCAGTAATGCAAAGATGGTTCAACATTTGAAAATCAGATGAAAGGAAAAGGGTTACCAACACACTAATCTCAATTTTCTAGTGATCCAAGAAGGCATTTTACAAAATTTAATACTCCATGATAAAACCAGTCATCGATTTAGGAATACAGGAGCACTTCCTCAGCATGATGAAGGTTACTCAATGGTGAAAGACTGAAACTTCCCATTTAAGAGCTGGAACAAAACAAAGGTAATAACTGTTACCACTTCCAGTTTAGTGAAGGTGAAGAAAAAAAGAAAACACGTCTAAATTGAAAATAAGTAATTATTTTAAAAAGACATGATCTTGTGTATAAAAATGTCCTAAAGAATTCACCAAATACTGTTTAGAACTAATTAATGAATACAGCAAAGCTACAAGATATAACATGAATACACACAGGCAGTGTACTTCTGTACAATATCAATAATCCAGAAAAACAATTCCATTTACATTAGCGTAAAAACTTTCTAGATAATAAACTAAACCAAGGAGGTACAAAAGGTGTGTACAGAAAACTAAAAATGATGTTGAAAGAAATTAAAGAACCCTAAATAAAAAGACTATTTACATGTTGGAATTTTCTATTAAGATAGTAATACTTCACAAAGCAATATATAGATTTGATGCCTTTTGGGGGGGGGGGTACCTGGGATGGAATTTATCTCAAACTTGCCAAGCAGGCACTTGTGCAGCTGAGCTACATTCCTCGTCCATTTGATGGGTTCTTGATTAGAGTAGAAAAACTGATCCTAAAACATATATGGAATTATAAGGGACTCAAAATAGAAAAATCTCCAAAAAGAGAAAGTTAAACTATTCATACTTCCCAATTTCAAAGCTTATAACAAAACTAGATTTAAAATTATATGCTACTTACATAAAATATAAAAAAAATCCATGGAAAAGCAGAGGAAAGCCCAGAAATAAACTCGTATATTTACAGTTAATTGCTCCTCAGCAAGGATGTCAAGATAATTTAAAGGGAAAGAAACTATCTCTTCAAATGGTACAGGGATAGCTGGAAAACTACATAAAAACACATTAGATCCCTACCTACACTGTATATATTAGTTCAAACTGAATCAAAAATTTAAACATAAAGTCCAAATTATAAAAGTCTTAGAAAAAAATAATGGGGTAAGAGTTTCTGAGATAACATCAAAAGGACTGAGTAACAAGAAGAAAACAATTGTATTTCATTAAATCTAAAATGTTTGCACATCAAAGGACATTTCGTTATCAAGAAAATGAAAAGATAAGTCCATGGAATTGCAGAGAAAAATTTGGAAATCGTGTATCTGATAAGAGTTTAGTATCTAGGATATTATTAGACACTTTTAAAATTCAACAACAAAAAGGCAAGTATCCCAATTAAAAAATGGACAAAATATTTAAATCGACATTTCTCCAAAGAAAGTATTCAAATAAATGATCAATAAGCAGATGAAAAGAAGCTCATCATCATAAGTATATGCAAATTAAAACCACAACACACCATTCCATCCCCTTAGGGCAGCTATAATCCCAGCTGAGGCAGGAGGAGAACCATGAGGAGGAAGCCAGCCTGGGCTACATGGTGAGACCCTTTCTCAAATAAAATTTTTAAAAAAGAAGCAGAAAAGAAATAAAAATAAAGAAAAGGAAAACAGCAAGGGCTGGTGAGGTTACAAACCTTCATACACCACTGGTGGAAATGTGAAATGGTTCTCAACATGTTAAACATAGAACTATCCTATCACCTAACAGTTCTACTATGTATATACCCCAAAGAACTAAAAATAGATATTCAAACAAAAACTTGTATACAAATATTCACAGTGGCACTATTTATAGAAGACACCTCTAGATCACAAAGATACACACAACCCAATTGTCCACTAAATGATCAATGAATATACAAAATGTATCCACACAGTGAAATACATGGCAATAAAAAGAACTATCACCAGCAGCGTCTCCTGAGATCCGTGCCATGTTGGAACTTAGGGCATTGGGAAACCAAGCAACCAGCCTGCTACCCTGGTTAGTAGCTGTGGTCTGGCAAGCCGTGGCCACCCCAGGGCGAGAACCAGTAGCGTCTCCTGAGATCCCTGCCATGTTGGAACTCAGGATGCTGGGAAACCAAGCAACCAGCTCACCGCCCTGGTAAGTGGCTGTGAGTCTACTGCAGCACAGGCTGAGAACCAAAAACCCCCCAACCCCCAACCCTGTTAGCAAGCGGGAGCCAAGAGATCTGAGCATCTCTTGGGAGGTTGACCATATGTAATATAGCAAATCAGGGGGATTTCCTTCTACCATCTCTTTGAAGGCAAGTATTTTTATCACTGTTTTGCTTTGTCCTGATTAATGGTATTGTTCTATTCAATATTGTTTTGCTAAATTCTATAATATTCTGTATTTCCTTTGATTTTGCTATACTTGATTGAAAGAATAACTATTGTGAAGCTAACAAGATATACCTATGGTAACTATTACTGTTATCCTGGTAACCAGCTGTGAAGTTCTGTACCAGTTTCACTACACTGTCTCAATTGGTTTCATTCCATCCTGTTCTGTTGTATTTTACTACCTTCAAATTAATAAAAAATTTTTTAAAAAGTAAGAAGAACTATTCATTGGTATCTGTGAGAGGATTGGTTCAGGCGTCCTTATTCACAAGGGCATGCAGCAAATCTCTGGATATTGACATCTATGATTTAAAAGACACAGTATTTGCACATAAAATATCTTAAACCGCCATATAGTTCATATCTATAGATTACTTACAAACCATATAAATGCTATATTTTTTATGGAATAACAAAAAAATGTATGTGTTAAACATATATATTACTTTCCAAATATTTTCAGTGTCTGGTTGGTTGAATCCATGGATGGAGACCCCAGAAACACAAAAGACCAAATGCATTCATTTTGTTTTAACATGAGTGAACCTCAAAAATATAACTCTAGGTGGAAACAGATATTAAATGCTACACATTGCATAATCTCATTTATGTTAAGTATTCTGAACAGGTAAATCCAGTGGAGACAGAAAGCAGATTTTGGTTTCCAGGAACTAGAGTTTTCTTTCACGGTGATAAAATGTTTTTCAACTAGATAGATATGGTCATACCTTACGAATATACTGTCATTCAACTATGGTTAATTTACATGAATTTTACCAAAAAATATCAAATGAACTATTTTAGGTCAAATGTATACATGAAGCCAAGCAAAATGAAAACGTGTCTATTGTCCACAACTGTCCAAAGTAGCTTTACTTCTTTCAAACAACCTAAAATAGCCACTCACAGGTTTAAAAATTGCTACATAAATTTACATATATACATATATATACATATTCATATATACATACACACACACACAAACACCAATGTATTTACTGAAACTCATTAGAATGTACCTCTAAAACAGGTGCATTATTTACAAACTAAATTACCAATGTTTTTTTTTAAAGTTAAAGATATCCATTCAAATTAAAAGGAAAAGCAATAAAGTTGTAAATTTATGCTAACTTAAATGTATAACTATTCATGTTTCTTTATGATTCCAATGTTATCCCAACCTACAAAGACCTTTTTAGTTTTGCTTCCCAAATCTTACACCTCAACTTAAAAATTCAAGAAATCATGTGAATGCTCTAGATAAGCAGTCTCTAACCTTTCTGGTACCAGGCACCAGTTTTATGAAAGAAAATTTTTCCGTTGGTAGGTGAGTGGTGTTTTGGAAAAGAGTGGAATCCATGTTCATGCACAGTTCACTGTCCCAGGAGAATCTAATGCCACTGCTGGTCTGACAGGAGGATGAAGCTCTTTGCTGGTCTGCTGTGCAGCCCAGTTCCTCTGAGTTCCTGGCCTGAAGCAGTACTTTGGTTGTGCTAGATGGGCTATTAGTATCATCTGTTTTTTGGACTAACCCCATCCACTAGTTTTTAGAATGATGACCTTACAATACTAGGCAGGTTTTTATAGACAGGAATATGAACAAGGTTAGTTAAGAGTCTTAATTGTTTAAACAGAAAACAAAGACTTCCTTGCTTAATTCTTTCACATTCTGAATAAATTTTTTTAATAACACATAACAACATATCATTCCTAATTTAAAAACTGCACCAAGAGGAAACCAAATATTCAAAAAGTATACTTTAAAAGTTGCTGAGCTGAGTAGGCATAGTGGCACACACCTCTAGTAACAGCTTACCAGGCTAAGGCAGGAGAACCCGATCACCATGAATTCAAGGCCAACCTGGGCTGCATGGTGACTTCAAGGTCAGCCTGAGCTACAGAGAGAGACTGAGTCAACAAAACAAAACAAAAACAAAACATGACCAAACCAAAGTTCTTAATTCTTTTTGCATCTCCTTCCTCTCTCCTCCCATCCCATTATGTACATGTATGAACTCCCAATGAGGAATGTAATCCTTATATACTACAAACATGTACCAATAAAAAATTAATTTTAAAATATCACATTAAAAAATAAAGCTACTATTTTGGTATGTCAGTTTTCATGTTAGTGTCAAGACAATAAATGGTCATGAGAATTGAGTGAGGAAATAAAACGCATCTGGAATAAATGAGTACTAGCAAATATTCCCCTTGATTTTTCTCAATTATCTTATGAGTTTATACTTTTAATACTTATTTTTTCATATTTGTGAAGTTTATTAACTTTGTATCACTAAAATCTGTATTCAACATCACAGGATAATATTCTATCATTTCAGGTGAAAAAAATAGAGCTTTTAAAAGTTTTTCAGTCATTAATCCAAAACACAATGTGCTGAATTGTTAAAATACATACTCATCAAGCATATAGAATTTCAGAGTATAAGGGTATTCACTATTTTCTACAAAGCAATACAAACATAAAGATGAAGAGGACGATAGCTCTCAATCTAGTGCTATGTTTATAACCAGATTTGCACTGAGGAAGAAGCGCTCTTCCCAGGAAGTCTAGAAACCATCTGGGTAAAATCTTAAGTGGGAATTAAAAATGGCAAAGTATGCATTAAAAAAAAGCGAGAACAGATTTGCAGAATTGTGCGAGTAATGATGGAACATCTGCAGGTCAGGTAAGAGAGTTGCATTATTATTATTATCATGCTTGGGAGCAGAATATGGAAAAAGTCTGTGAAGGGCTTTAAGAAAAAAGCTGAGATTATACAGAGTAGACAATGTTGAGTTATTATTTTTTTAATGGAGCAATATTTGGAAGGTGAGGCAAAAATTATTTTAAAAAAAATTTTTAATCTAGTTTCTGATTTCAGTTGAAGCAATTTATTAGTGTGAGAATGAAATTACTCAATCTCTTAACCTGTTTACTTATCCGAAAATAGCTACTTCAGCGATATTCTGAAGATTAACAATAATCTATATGATAGCTTGTACAATGCTACTCAATGTACTAGGATGCATATGTGTCAGTCACCACATACCATCAATATTGTAAAAGTCTTTGTATGTTAACTCATTGTCACCATAATCCTACAAGGTAGGTATTTTTCCCATTATAAAGTTGAGAACTGAAACACAGGTTAAACAGCATACACAAGGACATGTTAAATAGCAAACGATGAGAGAGAAGACTCAAACCAAAGCAATCTGGCTCCAGTTCAATGTCCTTAAAAATATATTACAACCCTTCTCTAGGAAAGACCAAGTCAGTGTTTTTAAAACTCTTGAAGAATCTTCTAACCTTTCAATTTAATAGGCAGATTAATTACTTAGCTAATTAGAATCTGAGATTTGAAGTACAGGAAACACCATTTAACAAACCTTCAACCTACCGTATACATACCAAAATATGAAACTCATTTATATAGATAAAGCAAAACTCAAAAGAGTCCACGTAGGGCAAAGTAACAAATTAGAGAAATTAATCCAAAACAGATTATCTCTTGCTGGTGGTATATATGAAACAAACAGATTGTGCCCAATCCTTAAGTGAGCGAATGTCTTTGTTGCAGTTTTGTGAAAAATGTTTGCATTTCAATGTTTGTAAGCATTATTTAAATCTTTGCTTCCTGACAAATGAAAAAAAAAATTCCTTAGTAGTGATGGAGGAGCCAGCAATGGATTAAGGAATGTTTTCATTCCGAGTATCAGTCCTTTTAAAAAGATATATATACATTCATACAGTGCAAAACCTTGGTATTAAAATTCTAAAAGAACCTTAAAATATCTTTTCCTAGAAAGCAAAATAAAATGAAGCTGACATTTCAGTAAGGCGAAATAAAACATCTGAACACAACATATTTAGTTTATATTTATCGTGCATATCGAAAATATCTGAAAAAATGACTTTACTACAAGTTATGAGAGTTTAGCTCAATATTAAAAATGAACTCCCCCGCCCCCCCAAATAACCACAAACGACAACAAAACCCGAAGGAAAACATACTCTTGAATAGAGTTCTCTCAAAATGACTCCAAGAACCCATTTGGCCAATGAACGAAGAGGGTGAAAAGGCAAGCCGGTGGGACTAAACATTACCCCCACTGTTTGCAAACTAAGACCCAGGCGAACCACCGCAGTTATTATAGCCAGTGTAAACGAGCAAGCGTCTCGGGTTCTTGCGGTACTTGAAAAAATGCCAACGGTGAAAAGAAAAATATCCGGGTTTAAAATACAAAGGGTGCTCAGATTTCATTTAAACCTCCACCAGGCATCTGAAAGACTGTCAGTCCCCTGCGGTCCGGGTAATGAGAAGCCTCCTCGGTGCCGCTCCCGGGAACTTGGGCTCTGGCATCTCGGCGTCGAGCCGCGCCCTCCCCCACCGTCCATCTTTAATAAAGGAGATTCTGTTACCTGTGGTAACACGCCGGCGCCCAGATTCCACTACAGTCGAGGCTTCCACTTTGGAGCCCAAGGGGTGGAAATACGACACCGCGACTACGGAAAACAAAATCACAGAGGCAGCGTCTGCACCAGGCTTGATTTTCCGGGCCTGCCAGGCCTCGCAACCCACGGTGCGCGAGACGCTCAGCTGCCCTGCGACTTCCCACGGTCTTCACAGCAGGCCCCGACCGGGCACCCCCAGAACGCACCCGAAGGCTTCGCTGAGCTGTGCGGCCTCCCGACCCGCTCTCCCATCCGCCGGCCCCGGTTTTCTCCCTGGAACACTCGCTTTCTTGCCGTCTCCTACCTTCTTGCCAAGGCGCGCTGAATCCTAGCTCCAAGACGATCCTGTCACTTTTCGCAGCTCTCTCAGAGATGCGCAACCAACGGCTCGCAGGATTCAAATTCGCCCACTTCCGCTCGCAACCCGGAAGGAGCGGCCGGCCCCCTCCGCCGCGCGGGGGCTCGCACTGGCTCGGGCTGGAGGCCGGGCCGGCGCAACCTGCTCTCCTGCGGGGTGGCTCCCCGGTGACTCCTTAGCCCTAATTTCTTTTGTCCACGCTCGCCGCTTTTCTAGATCCTCGGAGGGGAGAGGGTCTTGGAGGTCGTTTCTCCCCCAGGGCTCTCGGGGTGTCCGCTGCGTTCTGAAATGGACCTGAGCGTGCCCGAGGCCGGGAGCGGGGCGGATGTGAGCGCTTAGATGCTGGGAAGCGTTTACTCCTCCCTGGGCCTGCTGTACGGCCGCAGCAGCAGGAACGAAAAAAACAAACCACCTACTGGCGCAGGTAGTCTAATCCAGCTTGTTCTGGCCCGGGCAGTCAAGCGCTTGGAAAATTGTTTCCCTTCCTAGTTTAAAGAAAACAAAGCTAGTACAGCAGTCACCCCTCATCCAGCCGCAAATGGAGAATTAGGGATCATTTTACAAAACTAGTACATTGACTGACTCCTGTGAGATTCGCGGGACAGCAGTTACTTTCTTTCCAACAATAACATATTTTTGATCCAAAAAGACTGAAGCTTCTGCAGGGAGATACTTAGGAGCTTTAAGAAACTAAAAATTTAGACAAGCGTTTAAGTGGGCTGGTGGAGGGAAAAAGTTAACATTTCAAGCTATGATTATGCTCACATTTAACAGCGTTAATTTACCTAAACTGATTGATCGGTTCAAACTAAGCCATGGCAGCATTTCTGTAGTACTTATCGAAAACATAATTGGAAAATGTGTTGTGTGTATGTATTGACTCCCCGCGAGGGACGTAATTATTAGATGCTGCAAACAGGTACTAATAATAATGTTAAAATACAATTTGAAAGACTTGCTAGATTTCTAGGTATTTACCTTACAGATAATCTTATATAGGAAGGGTTTAAAGCTATTTATTGGTTGATACAATGTTTTTAGGAGTGGAAAACAGGAAGCAATTTGTATCTACCAATAAGTAAATGGTTACTTGAGTTAATATTATACAACAGTAAATGTGGGTATATACACCTACATATTATGGTTGCCTCTATACAACTGAAAAATTTATTTTAAAAAATTGTTATCTGCTTCTTAGTCGGCCTTTTCCTAGGACTTGATTCAATTTCTTCCAAGTCATCATCAACTAGCAGCCTAGCCACCAGTCAGACCACTTGGAACTCATTTCTCACCAGCAGTGGAGAACTCTACAAGGTCATTCACATGTTTTTCCCCATAATATTGCCTAGGCTTAATTGTATAAATTACCTAGGCCTAGTGTTGAGGGTCAAATTTGTTCTGTTTACTCTTCTCCCACCCCACAGTATGTGTAGGTGATTTTGAATACAATCAATAACAAAGTAACAGTACAGAACCTGGTGAACAAAAAAGATCTTTAATAAACTTCCACTGACTAAATCAAGCAAGGTAGTAAACACAGATTTAGAAACTGCTTTCCTTACAGGACATATTTAACAAGCTGACTATCATACTCGGGTTTTGATAGCTGATAAATTTTAAGTGAAATATATAGAAGCTGAAAAAACAAAACAAAAACCAAAGTATTTGATTTCTTATATCTGATAATCCCTCAGTAATCTGAACTGAGAACTAAATCAATAATTAAGTGTTGAATTATAGCTAATGCCCCTATTTTCCTTTTAATATTCACTAGGCATGCAGCAGGAAATGGACAGAAACACTCCTGGGACCAAGAGCCATCCTGTTTACTTGCAATAGCCAAATACTAACTACTGTGGCAAAAAAGGTTCTTAAATCTACTTTGAAAGGTTCTTAGCACAACCATAGAAAGTGACAAAAACAATAAAGTGCCTAGAGATAAATGTCAAAGATATAGGACCTGTTATTTTAAAATGTAATTGAAGAATATAAGTAATTTAAATTTTGGTAAAAATAATGTACATGAATTGTTAAAATATTGAGGGGGTGAACAAAGACTGATAGGTAAACTGTTTATCGTACTAGGTAGTAAAATAGCATAAGCTACTATAAAGAATAGATTAAAAAAAGACAAGAGAAAAATATGTAGAAAATGCAGAAAAAATTCAACTGATAGGGAATATTAATATGTGTTAACAGTGGCATTTCAGTTCCAGGAACAGGATAGTTTCATTATAAATTGATCAAAACTGAAAATAATTGGCTATTTAAAAGAAAGATACAGACTTGTACCTTGTACTGTTGACAAAAATAAAATTCTAGAAGGATTACAGATTGAAATATATATATATATTAAATTAGAAACAATTATGACTTTAATATTGAAGAGCTTTCTTAAAATAAAACAGGACTCCTATAAACCATAAAATAAAAGCAAATACCTATAACTAAAGTTAAAATTATTTGTAGGGCAAAGTCACCATAAAACATCAAAAGAAATGAGATGCTGTATGAAAATGTTTATAAACTTATAACAGTAGACAACTCTCATATCAAAGCTTTTTATAATTTGTTTTGTTTCAAAAATAAAAATAGGCAGAAAAATGAAGTTTATTGAAAGAGTAAAAAGACAATAAAAATGGTTCTCAATCTCACTAGTAACACAAACCACACAAACAAACAAACGAAAACAATTTTCCTTCATTGGATTAGCAACAAAACAATTCATAACACCCCATGCTGGCAGACCTGGGCTGTAAAGTGTGCCCTTTAACCCACAGGAGCATAAATCTCTACAATTTCTCTAGAAAGTACACCTGATCTAATTGTCCTCAATTTCAAGATTTGCCAATAGACATAATCTTGCTTTTGGAAGCATTACTGATATAGAATCCCAACTGTAAGCAATTATCAAGATGTAGTTAAGTGAGTTAAACTGCAGTAGACTATTAGGAAGCCTTCTAAAGCTGTCTTGTTTTGCTCCTTAAACTGCTACCTTCAAAATTAGGACCACTGACCCCCAAATAAAAGTGAAGTAGAGTACTTTTTAATTAGAAAAGTAACAATACTCTGCAGTAATGCTATAAATTTAGTATTCATTCTTAAACTAGCACTCACCTAGAATGAGTACATACTCTGGTAGCTGCTCTTTTCTTCCCATGTGTTAGCCACATTGAACTTCTGGTAACCCTTCCTGCCTTTCAAGAATATTTGTCTTGACCCTCATCTCCTTTTCACCACTGAAGCAAGTTCAATACTTGCCCCATACATATGGCAGCTCCTGGTAATTTTCTTTTCCCAATTAATAAATCTTAAGTATTCCTACTCTACTCATGATTTTGTTACTGCTTCCACATTTACCTAGTTTGTTTATTTTGTATGTCCATTTAATGATCTTTTATTTCCTTTAAATCTTTTAACACTCTCTGTGCTCTTGCTGTTGTCTGTTCCTTATCTTTCCTATGAGTCTCAGAAATATTAGAATGCTTTAGAATACTTTAATATCTCTATGACATTAATACTATGAAATTTTCATCCTATGGTTTCAAAATAAATTAGTCCATATTATTAATTACCTTGGGTAAGTTACAATGAAAATATTGTACAAATTAATTATTTGGTGTTAGTGTGTGTCATCTACTATGCTATCGGTAGTGCTAATAAATTTTTATTTCTTTTTATAGTAAATTTCTTTGGAGGAGTTGAGGACTGAACACAGGGCTGTGTATATGTCAGGCAAGCATTCTGTCTCTGAGCTATAACCCCAATACAGTAATTCTAGATGGAGTATTACGTATTTTCTAAAATGTTTCTTACTTAGGTTGCCTGACCAATCTTCTTACATCATTTTTTTTTTAAAAACTTGAATCAAAATACATTTTAGGAAAAGTAGTTTGCTACCAAATGAAATTCTTTTCTTGTTGTCTCATTCACTTGAATGTTTTGATCTAAAATTGCAATTTAACAGCGGTTAGGTGTCTTTTAAGCAAAACATACCACCTCCTGACTGTAGGAAGCATCACCCACAAGAGTGAATTTCAGGTCTCTTGTTTCAGGGTTGTTTGGATAATAAGTAGATGCATTAACAGCAGTGATTTGGAATGATACTCCTCCCACTGAGTAACTGTGGTTTTAACAAGAACAGCTCAAAGTTTACCTGTATCCACAGTGTTCTAATGCAGGCTAGAGTTATGGTTGTTTATGTTAGCATGATCCCTCTTCAGGTTGGTGTTTCAAACAAACTGTTGTCTGGATTGCTTTTTTAAATTGCCATCTTTTGCCCCGAAATGTTTACATATAAATTATAGCTTCTTTACAGTTAAGAGTAACTCCAAATGCAGGAGCACACACTGGTAATGCCACCCAGAAAAAAATCAAGTAGTGAACAACATGCTTGAACTAAATCTTAAACATTCTTGAATATAATTGCTGGCAATCAAAATTGTTTTCAGTTTATTTTCTGTATTTTGATTTTTCACTTCCTCTCAGAATAGTAGAGGGAAATAGCTTCTCAACTGAGTTGATAAAGTGACACAGTTATAATAAGCCCAGTTCTCACTTGTGGGTCTTGATAAAGGTGGAAGAAAGCATGAAATTCTTATGAGGTTCTGGACCACAGAATTACCAGGTCAACCCAGAGGGCACCTTGTATGAAAAATTACACAACTAGACCAAATAGTACAATGTTCAGACTTTAAAGCTGAACAGCTTGAGGTTTAAATACTGCCTTTATTACTTTGAAACTAAGTGTAAAGCAACCAACCCTCTAAGCTTCCCTGCTCCTTTGCAAAATATAAATAATAACTGCCTTGTAGGTTTCTTGTGCCAAGTGACAGAACATCTATAATGGTAATTATAATTAGACAAACAGGTAAAACAGAGTTCATTCCCCTGCCTTCTCCTTCTAGTGGCATGTGGCATTTCAAGCCCAGTTTCCTAAAGCTAGTGGGCCACTGAGTGTCACGTAAGGACTCTCCTCCCAGATTGATCTTAGCCTCATGTTCCTCTTCCCTTCAGAACATGATAAATTCCTTAGAGACCTGCTTTTGGCTTTACACTTTGGAAGCTAATTAAAATTTAGCCTATGTACTATAAAGAGGTAAGGGATTAGTTTTATCTGGCTGTCTCTGTCCAAAATGTATATTGAAAATTTGAGAGTTGTATTAGTTACTTTTCTCGTTGCTGAGACAAAATACCTGGCACCCAAAGTTAAAGGAGTAAAAATTTATTTAGTTTATAGTTCATAGAGGTTTTAGTCCATAGTTGGCTGGCTCCAAAGCATAGTGGCACATGGCAGAGAAACAGCTCATGGTGGCCAGAAGGTAGCAAAACAAGAAAGGGTGCAGACCAACCTCTTTCTGTCCCTTATATTGTGTTCAGGTGACTGGGATCAGGGTTGTCCCAAATCAGTGGACTGATTTAGTAATCATCCACCTTTAATCCTATACCCTTAATTCTTGCATTGCACCATGAATCAATCACACACTCTAGATTCAGCTACATCTGAAAAAACCCTACCTATTACTGCATCAGGTTTTCAGGGTGGGGGGCCATCTACACACAAGCCATAACAGGGATAATCATAGGGGACATTTCATATCTAAGCCTCTTCTATTTTTTAAACTGGTTTGTGTTTGTCTGGTGTCTCAGAGGTTATTCATTACTTTGTTACTTTCAGCATTCAGAAAGTGATCATAATGAGGCCGTAATATTCTTGAAGATTTAGGTTTCCTAAATAAAGATGATTAGAAAGGGAAAGAGAACTAAGGATGTACTCAATACATATTATAGTGTTAAACACTGTGGTAAAACAAAGTTGATTTATTTAATCCCAACACATAAAATAGATGGTGGTGACACTAGGATTTAACATTAGGAAATAATGTTGGGCCACTATAGGCAGAATTGGTATTTTTTAACTCCAGTTAGTTTGACTATGAAGTCTGTTCTTTTTCAATTCCAGTATTTCAATTCAGATAACTCTGAGAGAAATGAGTAGATAAAAGAAACCTTAACATTAACCCCAAACAATCAGCTAATAGTTTTTTATGAACAACTTGTTTTTTCATCTGTAGAATTATAGGATATTAGCTTGGTAAAGAAGCTACTATATTACCTTGTCTTATGTAGTCTTAATATTAGTACAGAGAAGTACTCTAATAAAATGACAAGCTTGGAAGAAATAGACAGATTCCAAGATACATGTGAATTATCACAACTGAATGAAGATGACATAAAAATCCTAAATAATCCAATATCAGTCAGTGAAATTGAAGAAGTAATTTTAAAAAACTATTAACAAAGAAAAGCTCAGCTCACTGCTGAATTCTACAAGAACTTTAAACATGATCTAATTCCACTACTCCTCAAACTTTATAATTAATTTGAAAGGGAAGCAAATATTTCTTTTAGAAGCAAGAATGACCATAACACCAAAACCAGAGAAGGATCCAACCAAAAAGAGAACAATGAGTCAATCTTCATAGATATAGATGAAAAAATCCTCAATAAAATACGGCCAAACAGAATGCAAGAAACCATAAAAATTATATAAAAAAAGATTACATGTCATGACTAAGTAGGATTCATCCCAGAGACACCAGGATGGTTCAGTATATGCAAATCAGTAAGTGTAACACACCACATTAACAGAACCAAGGACAAAATCCACATGATACCCTCATTAGATGCGGAAAAAGTATTTGACAAAGTCCAACACCCTTTCACAATAAAACCCTAAAGAAAATTGGAATAGCAAGTCCTTATCTCAATCTGATAAAAGCATCTGTGACAAATCAACAGTCACCATCACACTAAATGGTCAAAACCTAAAAGGTTTCACTCTAAAATCAGGAACAAGACAAAGATGCTTACTTTCACCACCCCTATCCAATATAGTCTGGGAAACATTACACAGAGCAATTAGACAAGAAATAAGAAACTAAATAAAAGAAACAAGGACAGGCAAGAACTATTAAACATAGTTCTTCACATAGAAGACCTCTAAAACTCCACCCAAAGACTCCGGAATTAGTAACCAAATTCGGTAAAATGCGTGAAGGCATAGGTGAAGTCAAAGATGTTATAAAAAGAACCCTGATTGCACAGAAAGTACCATGAAGAATCAAGACCTAGAGTCTCCTCTTATTAAAAAACTTTTGCATGGCAAAAGAAACCACAACAGAGTGGAGACAATTCACAAAATGAGAAAAAACATTTTACTTGCTACTCTCCAGACAAAGGGCTAACATCTAGAATATATATATATATAAAGAACTTAAAAATACCAGCCCCTCCCAATTTAGACCCTATCTAAAAAATAGGCATCTGAAATGAATAGACATTTCTCAGATGAAGAAGTACAAACAGCAAATAAATTTATGAAAAGATGTTCAACATCACTAGTCATTTGAGAGATACAAATTAAAACAATGCTGAGATTCCATCTCAGTCCAGAAGGAATAGTAACCACCAAGAAGTCAACCAATAGCCAATGCTGGTGAGGCTGTGGGCAAAAAGGAACACTTCTCTACTGTTTGTGGCTGTGTAAATTGGTACAACCACTATGAAAATCAGTATGGAGATTCCTCAAAAAACTGCAATTAGAGGTTCTATTTGAGCCAGGTTTGCCTCTTCTGGGTATCTTCCTGAAAGGGTTAAAAACGTCATACCACAACAATATATGCACATCCATGTTTATTGAAGCAAACTTTATAATGTCAAAATCTTAGAAACAGCCTGTGTCCATCAACAGATGAATGGATAAAGAATATGTAGTATTTATATGCAGTGGATTGCCACTCTATCATAAAGAAGGATAAATGAGCCATATTTAGGTATATGAATGCACCTTGAGACCATAATCTTAACTGGAATAAATCAGACATACAAGTTTAAATATCTCATTGTTTCTCTTGTATGAGAAACTCAGAGTAAGTAATGAACAAAGTGAAGGATAGATATTGGGAAGTATGAAGAGCATATTCAAATGGGAAGGGAAATAAAGAAGGAGTAGGGGGAAGGGAAGAAAGGGAAAAGATATTTTAAAAAGAGAATGGAGAGAAAAAATGGAAACAAGGCTTTTGTAAATGGCAAGGGGAATAAGGGTTGAAGGGATGGGAAGGAAATGGAAAAAAAAAAGAATTAGGACATATTATATATAGGTACAAATTCCTTATGATGAATGTGACCATTACGTATATAATATATAGTAATAAAAATAAATTTGAAAAATAAAAATGAAAAAACAAAAATTATTAGTATACAGAAGATTCCAGTACTTGACTGGAGATTGAATTAGATCAGCAACTCTCAAAACTCTTAAGAGGTGGTGGTTATGGATGTCTTTGGGTCACAGGGGCATGCCCTTGAAGAGGACAGTAGGACACTGGTCTTGTCCCCTCTCTCTTTTTTGTTTCCTGGCCATGAGGTGAGTGGATTTACCCTGAAATACCCTTCTCCCCTGAGGCTAGAAGTCTGTGATCAAGTGTTGGTAGGGTTGGGTCCTTTAAAGGAATTTGAGGTGGTACAGTATTTGTGCTATAACTGTATTTTAATTTGTGATGGTTTGCTGCCAACCTTGGCTTGTTATCACCATATCCTCATTTTCAAATGGGACTTTCTTAATGTGCATATCTCTGTCCACATTGCCATGTTTTTACAAGGACACTTGTCATACTGGATTAGGATCTACTTTGATGGTTTCATTTTAACCTACTAACCAAATAAGGTTATTAATATGTTTTTGAAGGGAACATAATTCAACCTATCACATCAACTAAGAACATAAAAAAGCAAACAAGTTTCTTCCATCATTGTAATGAACATTTTCCAAATGATAGAATATTTTACTACTATGTGGACGAAGCTAAAGAGATCATACTTTAATATGCATATGTTTTAGGAAAAATTCAACATGAGAAATCATGTCTTGCAAGGAAATTAAATGTAGTAGAGAAGGTTAGGGTTACGCATAGTAAACATTCTGAAAAGTTCCCAATAATTCCCATGTACAGAAATCTGAGCATATAAATGAAGAATGTATACTGCAATATAAAGTTTAATTACATAATGAGATCTTATTGAAAATTAAGTAATTCAGATGTTTCCATGCTGCAACACTTCAAACGTATGAAGATTCCATCTTGTTGGCTCTTTGCTCCATCTTTACCATTTGTCCTCTATAGATAATTTCATCAGCTCCTCTAACACTTTCAGTTTTATTTCCTCCATTTTTACAAATGTTTACTGAGCTGTCAATATTGGCAGGCCTGTTCCAGCTAATACAGATTCTGTGAAAAGCAAGCAAAGTTTGACCTCTGTTCTCACAGAACATATAGTCAGTGGAAGGGAAAAATCACAATCAAATATAATGTTATGAGTCTCCCCAAAATATTGCCAAGTAACCTGTTGGTAAGATAAAATTGTGTCTCTCTTTACCATAATAAGGGAGAGGACATCTTGACTGAGTTTTCATGCTATTGCCGAAGTGGGAGGGCAAGACCTGATAGAGTTTGGGTTAAGGTGGATTTTTCAATGGGAGTGCATGACTTTTTAAGACTGGACCAGAATCCAGTCTTCACATTGATGAACATAGCAAGGTGCAGATTTTCAGTCAGAGATTTCAAAGACATTTGGGGAGCTAACACTTATTTGATATTGTCTTGAAAATTTGATGAGTTTCATTTCATTTGAGGTTTTTCTTCAGGAAGTTCTCAAACAAACATAAATTCATTTCCCATGTTGTCTAACATGGGTAAGAGATTTGTGAAATTGTTAGGCAAAATTGAAGAATACATGGGAAAGTTATCTGAGTAAAGACAGCAGAATAATAATCATATCAGTGTGGTCAGCAAACATGCAGATGGTTCCTGTTCTCAGCATTTTCCCCTTGTGATCATTGTTAGACAAAGCTGGACAGACCATTTATGTCTTGGGATGTATCACTTCATACTTTCCACACTATTGGGAATGTGTTAATGAGTCAGATGTGTGAATGGTACCATTTTGGTTCTTCCATGTGACAAATAGCATGGATTCATGGTGGTTTTCTATTGTTGACATTTTTGTTTTATTTCAGTAAACTCATTTGTTGAATCAGTCGATTGCATAGTGGGTATGTAGCAGCTCAGAGCACACTTGGGACAACACATCTGAACACTACTTCACACAAAAATGCTGACAGTAGGGTTATGATCAGTTTAAAGTTTACTTCTTATCAGGAATCAAGAGTGCCAAAATTCAACCAACAGGATAGATCCAATCCCCCATCTGCAGAAATGTCTGTTTGCTTCCCCAATAATTTTAATAATATTAAAGAGTCCAAAGATGTGTTTAGGTACATAAGCGTAACATTCTTTCCCTAAAACAGCATATGTTACCCTTTGCAAAGCCAATATTATATCCATGTGGCTCTATTCTGAAACACTGCCTGTCCAATTTTATGAACCTCCCAGGCAAGGAGTTCAATAGCCCAGATGGCACTGTCTCACACTTCTGCTATTTTCTGAAGCCCAAAATGTAAAATTCCTGGGCCTTTTATAATCCACCTACTGGAGAGAATTCAGAACAGAAAGTAGTCTAGAATTTCCTTTCAGTAGATAGGTTTAGATCTTATATTGAGCTCCAGATTTCTGTTTATTTAGCTAAGTTATCTAAAAATTTCTTTATTCTAGAGGGGAAAATTATTTTCTAAAATGAGCCTTAGGTAATGTCTGACATCATTACTAAGATAAAACTCTCTGCCCAGTTTGAAGACATTCCCAGTAGGCTCATGTACCACAAATCCAGTCTGAATCATTGAGGACCTCCTAATGCTCTGTTTTCTACTAAAATATCCCTTCAGAAGTTGTCAAATAGCTGGGAATGGTTGCAAATGCCTGTAATCTCAGTGTTTAGGGGGCTCAGGCAAGAGGATTGCCCTGAATTTGAGACCAGCCTGGGCTACATAGTGAGTTCAAAACCTGAAACTACCTAGAGAGACTGTCTTAAAAAAAAATACACACTGTACAGTTACTAGAGCTTTTCAGTGTTTTATTTCTGTGTTTGGTTACAAAAGCTAGTTCCTATGGAAGATCCTGAGTATTTCAGTAAAAATAGGAAACTCCATTTTATCATAGGGATTATATAAAAAGGCATTTAAATTTATGGTTCTGTGGTCGGTCATGTTGTTTATCATATAATGGTAAATTTAGGTCCAGTTACCCAAGAAATCAAACAATTCATTTTGACAAATTGATTGTCTTAGTTACTTTTTACTAGTCACTGAGACAAAATACCTGATGCCCAAAGTTGGGAAAGGAAAGGTTTATTTCTTACAGTTTTTGGAGGTTTCAGTCCATACTCAATTGGCTCCAAGGCAGGGTGGCATGGCGGGCCGCAGTTCATAGCAGCTGCAAACAGCAAGCGGAAACCCGGCAAGAGAGAGACACCCCTTCTTCTTGCCATTACATCACATTCTGGCTCCACCCCCTAGGAGGGTGCAGCACTGACACCACCAATCCAAGCATTAGACAATGAACCAGTCACAAATGCACAATGCAAATACATGATGCCTGGGGGCACCAACATAAACCATGATATTGATACCAAGAAAATCTAGGTGTTGTTCAAAGGAAAATGTATACAAACTCAATAGAGAGGCTATATACTTCAGCCAATTTCTGAGTAGACTGAAGGCAGGTATTAGATTCATATCAACAAACAAATGTGCAAAATTCAGTATTAAGAACAAAGGTTTGCAAGAAGAGTAAAAGGATATTAATGGGAGAGGAAGAAGTAAAACTCTATAAATAACATGATTGTCTATGTAGCAACCCTGAAAGAATCTACAAACAAGAAATTAGGACGGACGAACTCATGTTTAACAAGGTTTCTGGATATAAGATCAATATATAAAAATAATTTGTATTTCTATATACTAGCAATGCATGATTAGAAAGGACAGTTTATGAAATTCATACAGATATACAAATGATCAAAATAGCCAAAACACTGAAAAAGAAGTAAAAAGTTGATGGCCTAGCATTGCATGATTCAAAAGATATAAAGCTACAGTAATCAAAAGCACATGCCAGGGATTTAGCTCAGTGGCATAAATGTCTGCCTAGCAAGCATGAGGTCATGAGTTTGATACCTGGTACAAAAAAAAAAAAAAAAAAAAAGAAAAGAAAAGAAAAGCACATTACCTACAGGAAGAAAGACAAATAGATCAGTGGAATGGAATAAGTTCAGAATTAGACACATATGTATGAATAATTGATTTTTAACAACAGTAAAAGATAATTCAGTAGAAAAAGAATAGCATTTTCAGTGAACTGTACTGAAATAACTGAATATCTCTATGTAAAAAATGAACTTAAATAAAAAACAGTATTTTTTAGAAGAGTATAAGAGAAAATCTTTGGAACTTGGAATCAGGTAAGTTTTTTTAAGATATAGCCAAAGCACAAACGATCATAGAAATATGTAATGAAATAGTTTATAAAAAGTTAAAACATATGCTATTTAAAAGGCTCTTAAAAAGTAAAACAGTAAGTTATAGGCTGGTATTTGTAAATCAAAGATGTGGCTAAATTACATAAAGAACACTGAGGAATCAATTAGAAAATCCAATCAATAAATGGGTAAACATTTTGAACATTTCACTAATGACAGATCTATATCATAAATTATCATACATGAAAAATTCCAGTCATTAATGAAAACTAAGCAAATTAAATTCTTAATGAAATATGACAACTATTAGAATGACTAATATGAAGGATTAGGGGTTTTCAAAGAAGATAGACTAGGAAGCACCAGAAATTTGTTTCTCCAATTAGAATAAACAGTTGCACTAGATGAATTTGTCTGGTGTAACTGTTTTTTAAACTCTGAAGTTTATCTACAGCTTGTGACTTCCAAGAGAAGTGCTGGATGATACAGTGTAGTTAATTGTAGTCAGTTCCAGCTCTTAGCACAGTAGCAGCTACCTACTTCTATCCTTTAATCCAAGATTGCACAGCTATCCATGTTTTCCCAGCACAGTTTGGAAGGAACTTGGTGGAACCAGGGTGGGAACAAAGGAACTGATCCTCCAAATATGGATTATCTCCTCTGGTTGATGGCTGCATCTCATCACAGAGGTACAAACTACAAGGTGATGGCCCTTATGAATGCACCAACCTCCATCACTGCGAATTCCTTTCTCTCCAGATAAAGTCATGCCTAAATCTGGCCCAGTGCCTTTAGCTTCCTTTATTTTTCCTTTTTTCCTCTTTGGGATCCAGAAATCTAAGAGTAGGATATTCAAAGGAACCACATATGGGGGAATTGAGAAAGTCACCATGCAATCTCAGAAAATACCTGAGAAGACATTAAGTTTACACCTCAGGCTGATCCTCACCACAGAGAAATTCTGCAATAATAAAAAAATAATAATAAAAACCAGTAAACTTTGAGCAAGTGGAAGAACGTAATTCCCAAAGTCATCACATTATTAAATTCAATTTTCCAGTTTACACACACACACACACACACACACACACACACACATATGCATGCACCATGCACAGAAACAGAAAAGTATGGCCCATACAAGGAAAAAAAATTAAACCACCACATTACACCTAAAAGCCTTGATAGTAGATCTACTAGACAAACACTTTAAAATAACTCTCAAAATACTCAAATAAATAAAGGAAGACATGGACAAAGTCAAGAAAATGATACATGAACAATATGGAATAATCAATAAAGAGAAAGTCTGAAAAAAGAAATTATGAACTGAAAAGTACAGTTACTAAAGTGAAAAAAATTTAGAAGAATTAAAAGATATTTGATCAGGCCGAAGAAAAATTAATAAACTTTAAAATAAAGCAGTGAAAGTTACTGATTCTGAGGAACAGAAGGAAAAAATAACTGAAGAAAAGTGAATAGAGCCTAAGACACCATGGGATACTATCAAGCAGACCAAGAGAATGTTTGAAGGAGAAATGGCTGAAAACTCTCCAAATCTGATAAAAGACATCAATATAAGCATTCAAGAAACTCAGCATATGATGAGTTCAAGATAAATTATAATAAAAATTTTGACAGCACCAAAAGAGAAGTGGCTTGTCACATTTATGGGATTCTTGGTAAGATGAAGTGCAAATTTCTCATCAGATATTTTGGAGACTAGAAGACAGTGGACTGATGTTTTGAAATTACTAAAAAAAATCAAATCAAAACTTTCCTTACATGTTGAGGAAAAAATTATGATATTCCAAGAAAAACAAAAGCTCATCTCCACCAGAAATCTTAAGAAACAGAAATGGAATCCTTCAGATCATTGCTCACAACTGTATGAAGAAATAAAAATGTCAGTAAAGGCAAATAGACAGGCAATTATAATCAACAGGTTCCACATTTGTGGGCTCACCCAACTGAAAATCAAAATATTCTTTTAAAAATAGAATCTGGACTCAATATGTGAAGACTTTATTTTCTTACTATTTACTCAACAGTATAGTATACCAACTATTTATATAGCATATACATTGTACCAAGTATTATAAGTAATCCAGAGGTGATTTAAAATATATAAGATGGTTTATGCAGGTTATATTTAAATATAAACTTTTATAAAAAAGATTGAGCATCTGCAAATTTTGGTATCTGCATGTGAGGCTTAATGAAATCAATCCTTCACAGATACTGAGGGATGATGTATTACTGTAACAAAGATCTGTAACTCCATTTCTTATTTCTTGTATGATTTTAGAAACTGAGGCACTAAAATATTTACTGCTTTAAAAGCTAATATTTTGTAACCTTTGTAACCACACACTTTGTTCTCTATAAAACTTAATGCACTAATCTTTTAACCTACTAGTTTATGTTTTTGGATTCATAATATATAAAAATGTAATTTTGTGACATTGAAAACAAAAAGATATTGACAGAAATGTTAGAAGAGTGGAATGTTTTTATATTATAAACTGGTATAAATTCAGATTGAAATGTTATAACTTTAGACTATTAAATGTAATATTCATAAAACCAAAATAAAATAGCTAGATAATGGATACAAAACATCTGAGAGAAAAATTTAAATATTTCACTACAAAAATCAATTAAACACAAAAGAAGACATTAATTCAGGAAATAAGGGAAAAAAATCTCTAAGGCATATGGAATACAAATAGCCAAGTGAGAGGTAAGTCATACTATATCTGTAATTCACTAAATACAAATATATTATAATCTCCAAAAGACAGATGAAGTTTTTGAAAACCATGATCTAACTATGTCTATAAAAGACTCATTTTAGACCCATAGATACAACTAGGTTGAAAGTGAAATAGCAGAAAGAGGTATTTCATGCAAATAGTGGTTATAAGAGAACAAGGGTGGCTGTACTGTTAGAGTGACTAAAATTGCAAGGACCAATCATATCTAGTGTTAGCAAGGGTACAGAGGAACTGAAACCATCATACTCTGCCTGTGGAGATACAAAATGATACATCTACTTGGGAAAATGGTCCAGTAGTTTCTTAAAACGTTGAAAATAGGCTGGAGGCATAACTCAGCAACACAGTGCGTGCTTGGCAAGTGTGAGGTACTGAGTTTGTTTCCTGCTTCCAAAACAAAACAGAACAAAACAAAATAAAACACTAAGAACATACCTACCAGAAAATTCAGTCATTTCAGCAGAGATTTGTATACAAATGTTCATAGCAACTCTGTATGAGATAACCCAAACCTGAAAGTCTTTTAACTGATAAATATATATCCAAAATATGGTATATTTATATAATAGGCTACTGCAACAAATTGAACAAACCACTTTATACACATTGTGATTTTAAAAGTAGACCTAGAAATTATTACACTAGTGAAAACTAGAAAGAAGAATACATATTATAAAATACCGCTTATGAAAAATTCTAGAAAATACAAACTATAGTGACAAACAGCCGTTATGTGGTTGCCTGGGAATGGAGTAGAAAGTGGAGAGAAATTATAAAGGGAAAGCAGTAAATTTTGGGGAGCAATGTATAGGTTCACTATTTTCATTGAACATGTCGATGGTTTTATAGGTGTATATGTGTGTCAAAACTTACCCGGTGTGACTTATTTTAAGTCAATTATACCTAAAGTTGCTAGAAAAAATAGAATAGAGAGTTTATAGATTTTTTTTTCAGTTTTCTATTAGTAGCTCTCAAACTTGATAGCTTCTAACAACTCGAATTTATTTTATTACCATTCTGGCATCCAGAAGACTCCACTGACTTTGCTCCATTCACATCAAGGTCTCAGCAGGGCTGGCTCCTTCTGGGTGCTCTTAGGGAGAACCCATTTCCCAATCTTTCCCAGAGCTGCATTCTTTTTTCCTTGGCTCATGGTTCCTCCTTAACTTTTTAAAGCCAGCAGCATACTATGTTCAAAACTCTCTGTTTCCATTATCCCATGACTTTTTCCTCTTAAGGAAGATATTTGAAATAGTAATTCCTATAGAATTAAAACTTCCTGATACCACAAAAGAAAAAAAAATTGCAAGTCATGGTATCTTTGGGATTTTCTTTCAGTTTTGTCTTTAAGTCACCTCTCATCTGAATAATTTTGTTAATGTCAAATAGCCAAAATAGCCACTCTCATTCTAAATTATTATCACTGAAACTATATTAATCACTGCATAAATACCTGAGCAGCTAACCTGAAATTGTCTACATAGGTATAAAATAAGACAAATCCATAAGCATCTACGAAAGGTCAAAGGATTCTTATGTACTTCATGAGTCAGATCCCCCATCTAGTGACTGCTATCTCTAGCTGCAAATCTTACCAACTTGTGGCTTCTGAATGATGAAAAGTTTTGATAAGAAGTCTGTCTACAAACCAGACTTCTACAGAGATAAAAGCAAAAAGACTGAGGAAAGCTCACACAGTATTTTAAGCGACACAGGGAAGAATTTGCACAAAGGATGGCAGTCTGTAAAGACACTTAAATTTTTTAGTCCCTAGGACCAGCTTATGAATTATACTTAGTGGGCACACATCAATCACTTTCTAAGTGCTGAGTACCAGTGCAGCTCTCAATGTTCCTGGGCGGAAGGATGGTGAGAGAATGGAGAAATAAAGAAAAGAGGTGAAAGCTGAGGTCAGGTGGATCTTTCTCTCCTGATGAGAGAAAAGGAACTGCTCAACCACTGTGGCATGTTTATCCACACACTCAGAGGATGATGTCAATTTAAAAAACTCTGCCTAGCAACTTGTTTACCTGACTGGCCTGGGCCCCTTGCCTTCTTAAAGCTGGGACAGCTTGTTTACATGGCTTACTTTGGGCTTTCCATGTTCTTAGGGCTAGCCCTGCTGTAGCCCCACACTTGTGATTGTTCTCCAACTTCAGCTGCTCCCTACATCTCCCCCTGTTCTGTTTTGTAGTTGCAAGCGATGGGTGGTCAGTTGAAGCTGGAGGAGCTATATTTGGGGTAGTTTGTAGAAGACCTTTTAAATTTTGGTTTCTTTTTCCAGAGTGAAATCTTTTACTGGGGATCAAACTCAACTACCTCACTCTTGCCAGGCAGGCACTAATGCTGCTGAACTAAATCCCCGGCCGACATTTTTATTTTTGAACCCTTTTCATTTTGAGTAAACTTACTCATTTAGGCTAAAGACTTTTTGGTCCAAGCATTTTAAGTCCCTGCATTCTGCAATTTAGCCCTGTACAGTCTATTCATCCATAAAAAAAGTAAGTTACCAGTGTAGCTGGCAATTTTCAGGAGGTATTAGTGATTTGAGTTTCTTTTATGACTAACATTACTGTAGCATTGTTTTACCCATTTTGTGGTTATATTTTATTGTTGGATACCCAAGACCAAGTTAAAGTGAGACCTATATTAATAACAATTAATCTTTTGCTATCCATCAAGGTCAGTTAAGTCTCCTCAGGAATTGTCTTGGAACCATGAATAGCACTTCTTTGTATTTCTGTCTGTGTCAACCATCTGGATGAGCCAGACCATCAACCAAGTTGCTTTATATTAAGCTTTGGGAGACTTTTTCTTTCTTGGTGACTCTCTTTGAGCACACTACATTGTAAATCATTTTCCTCTGTGGCCCCACAGTGGGTCCCTGGTCAAAAGACCAGGGACCCACTGAGTTATAGGATGTCACAGCAGAGGTTCTCTTTTGTCCTGGATCCTCACTGACCCTGGAGGACTTGGACCAGAATATTGGGTGTCCTCCTAGCCCATCTATCTTTCTAATTTTTGGTCTCCAAACTTCAGTTGTTGAACATCCAGAAGAGAAGGCACGTGACGTTACATTGTAATGAAGGCTGTAAGCTTAACATTACTGTCATGTCTAAACATTGAGCACCTTAGTACATAAAATAGAACCATTATTTTCTAACAACCATGGATGTTCTAATATTTGAATCCCTTTAGAATGTTAATAGAACATCTGATGATGTCAATATCAGTATGTGATGAATATTGACCACTACCAAAGTACTTCTCCCCCTTATACATGTACAAGAAGAAGTGTCCACTTACCCACTATTTATTCTTATCCCAGTCCATGTTCAGGTGTGTTACGCTGCACACAAGCGCAGCTCTTGAAGTTTCTGGGGAAGGATGGTAAAATGATGGGAAAATAAAGAGACAAAAGCAGAGGTCAGGTGGAGCTCTCTCTTCTGATGGGAGAAAAAGAACTGCACAACCACTGTAACAGGTTTATTTATACATTCAGGAGGTTGGTATCAATTTCACCTCCTATACCTAACAACTTGTTTCCCTGAATGGCCTGGGCCCCTTGCCTTCTCAGCTTGTTTACATGGCTTACTTTGGGCTTTCCATGTTCTTACGGCTAGCCTTGCTTTAGTCCCACATGTATGATTGCTCTCTAGCTTCAGCTGCTCCCTACATTTAGGAAATTCCTCCAAAAGAATATTATGAAGAGTCTGACAAGGATAAATACACATAGTATTATTAGTATAAAGCCAACTTCCACCAAAGATAAAAATTCTTTAAATCTTATCAGAAAATGAAAAAATTCCTAAATTAGTTTCTAATTAATAGGAGATAAAGTAAATTTGAGAGTTGAGATCTCAACAGAAAAATAGAGCTTGGCACTATGTAATTTTTACTTCACTGTTATGATCAGAGAAACTCCTTTCCCACCAACTGGAACCGCAACAGACCTCCGAGGAGCATTTTGTTCTGTTTTGAGAACATGATGATGGTGAGGGCTGCACTGGTTCTCAATGGGGCTTCCGAGATGATTGAATGGTCTTGCTGAACCTTCATCAAAACAATCTGTTGATAAGACCAGGATGAGTTTATTTTTACCATGGTAAGACAGATTACAATTGTGACAAATACGTTTTAGTAGGATGTGGAGAGTTCAAAGTGTAGAGTTGAAATTGGAGAATTCAAAGGTATTTATGAAATTTTGGGGGAATGTTAAGGTAATTCTTTCAATAAGACATCAAGTTAGGATTCGATAAAGACTGGAATACAATAGTTATTTGATGCTATTGATTGGAAAAGTGGAGTTTGACATTCATTTGAATGTTTTTTTTAAAGGAAATTCTTGAAATGAACAAATCAATTTTTTGTAATATAAACATGTAATACAAACATGTACACTAATGGAATCAAATTGAGTGTCTAAAGATATATTTACACTTAAAATAATCTGATTAAATTTTTTTAGTTGAGGTAAAATTCATCTAGCATAAAATTACATTAAAATGTACAACTGAGTGGCATGTAGTGCCTTCACATTATTGTGCTATCAGTACCACTGTCTAATTCTAAGATATTTTCACCACCTTAAAAGACAAACTTATATCCATCAAGTGTTCCTATTTATGTATCCTTTACCCTTTGGAAATCACTAGGCAGCCTTTGATCTCTTTTAATCTCTTTCTTTCTGTTTTGGATAGTTCATACTAATGGAGTCATAGTATGAGATATTTTGTGTTTTAATCTCTTTTTCCTAGCACAGTAACATATATAAGTGCATTATTCCTTTTTATCATTGAATGATGCTATATTATATGGATGTATTTCATTTTGTTTATCCATTCTTTAGTTAATGGACACACAGTATGCTCCTCCTTTTTTGCAATTGTGAATACTGTTTCTTGAACATTCATGGGCAAGTTTTTTGTTTAAATACTTGTTGTACTAGTCAGCTTTCCATTACTATGACAAAACACCTGACACAATTAATGTAAAAGGAGGAAAAGATTATTTTGGCTCATGGTTTCAGAAATTTTAGTCTGTGACCACTTGGCCTTATAATTCTGGGCCTATGATGGCATGGTACATCAGGGCAGGAATTTATGATAGAGGAGGGTTGTTCACTTAATGGTGGCAGGAAAACAATATGTTCATCAATGGCATGTTCTCAATGATCTAAGTTCCTTTTACTAGATCCCACCTCCTAAAAGTTCTGCCAATTCCCAGTAATGCCACAGACTGATGACCAAGCTTTTAACACATAGAATTTTGGGACAGTCATGCAAACTATAGTACTTTTTTCATTTTTATTGGCTATATACTTCAGTGTGGAAGTGCTCAATTATACAGTAGTAATGTGCTTAGCTTCCTAAGAAAACTGCTAGAACATCATAGTAGTTATCCTATTTTGCTTTCCTTCATGCTTATTAATTTTGGTTTTCATTTTTCTTTTTAAAATCCTTTTTTATTTTAAAGGGAGTAAAACAAACAATAAAATGGAACAAAACAAAACAGTGGGAACAATACTGAATTTCAAAAAAGAAGACAAGCAAATCCCCCATAGTTGCTATATTGCATATTGTTATCCTCTAAACAGATGCTCAAACTCCTGGCCCCAGGCCTGCAAAGTCAATCAATCAATATAAACATTAAATTATTTTTGTACCTTAGTTGCTATCAGCCCAGCTTGAGTTCCTCTGGATCAACTGGTTGCCTACACAGGTGGGGGTGGCTCTTCTCCTCTCCCAGCCTGCACGCTGGCTGGCTCATGGGAAGGACACGCTCGCTGACTTCCTGGTTCTTGCCAGTGGGGTGTGGGGGTTGGAGGGGGAGCAGCTGGAGCAGGTGTTGGGGAGGAGGGTAAGCTAACTTCCTGGTTCCTTTCCTGGCCCATGGCCACCACTGGCTCAAGGAAAAGGCAGACTGACTTCTTTGTCGTGTTCCCTACAGATGGCTGCCACTTGGTTTTAATTTTTCTCTCCCATCATTGAATCCTTTCTTTAAAGTTATCTTAGTATATATGACATGATATTTCATTATGGTTTAAATTTGTATTTCCCTGACAACTAATGATGTTGAGTATATTTTGATGTGTTCTTGTCTATGTATCTGTAGACAAAGGTCTACTGAAGCCCTTTGCTCATTTTTGTTTTTTTTGTTTTTTTTTTTCCTGCACAGTTCAAAGATTTCCCTATATATTCTGGATGGCAGACCTTTATTGGATATATAATTTCGTATGCATTATTTTTCCCATTTTTGTCATGTCATTTGACACATAAAACTTTAAAATATTAAAGTTCAGTTTACTTCTCCTTGGTGTTTTTCCTTCATTTCTAATAATCCATTGCCAGATAAAAAGTCATGATGAATTAATCCCTGTTTTTTAAATAACAATTTCATAATTTTAGCTGCTTTTTTTTTCTTGTTACACAGGTCTTGTTACACAGTTCAAACTGCATAACATAAATTTGATGTGTAGCCCAAACTGGCTTGGAACTCACCTGCCTGTCTCAGTACTCTGAGTTCTGAGACTACAGGATGTGTCATTACACCTCTCTATAATTTTAGCTCTTATATTTAAGTCTTAAATTTATCCATTTTCAGTAGATTTCTGTAGAGAATGTGAGGTAGGGGTCCAACTTCATTCTTTTGTTCAAATATCATTTACTGAAGAGAGTATATTTCTTTTGAAAATTTTTGCACTCTGTTTGAAAATTAATAAACTATGTATATATACATAGTTTACTGTTTTTGGATTCATATGCATTCCACTCACCTACATGTCTTTTTTAGTGCTAATACTTAATTATTATAGCCTTGTAGTAAATTTAGATAAGGGATGTATGAGTCTCCTAACAACTTTGTTGTTCATTATACCCATTCCAAAAATGGGCATCTGAGATGAATACACAGTTCTCAGATGAAGAAATACAAAAGGCAAATAAATACATGAAAAAATGTTCAGCCTCATTGGTCATTAGAGAAATGCAAATTAAAACAGCACTGAGGTTCCATTGCACTCCAGAAAGAATGGCCAGGATAAAGAAAACTATCAACAACAAATGCTGGAGAGGCTGCGGTGAAAAAGGAACCCTTCTGCACTGTTGGTGGGAGTGCAGACTGGTGCAACCACTGTGGAGGTCAGTCTGGAGATTCCTCAAAAAGCTGGGATTGGAAGTGCCATTTGACCCAGCTATTCCACTTCTGGGCATATTCCCAGAAGAAATGAAAACATCATACCACAGTGATATATGTGCACCCATGTTTATAGCAGGACAATTTGTAATAGCCAGATCTTGGAAACAACATAAATGCCCCTCAACTGAGGAATGGATAAAAAAAAATGTGGTGTTTTTATATAATGGAGTACTATTCAGCTATAAAGGATGATCACATTGAGATATTTATAAGTAAATGGATGCCACTTGAGACCATACTCTTAAGTGAAATAAATCAAACTCACATTTATAAATACCATGTAATCTTCCTAGTGTAAGAAATGGTAAGAGTACATAAGGTACAAAAAAACTCAATAAACACAGTGAAAGGACAAGAATCTACTTAAAGGGGAAAAATAATATTGCAGGGAAAATGAGGAAAAAGAAAAAAGAAGGGTAAAGAAAAAAATATCTAAAATTATATAAACACACAGGATAGCTAAGATGATTGTGCTACAAATTCTATAAGTTCTTGGAACAAAATAGTTAACATTCATAGGATTGGACCAATTGTGCATATTATTGTCTGGTGATCTGAGGAACTCTTGAAGATCATTAGGTAGAATAACAACACTAATTACGTTCATACCACCATGTTTTGAAGGCCTATATTGTCAGTGTTCTGGGCTCTTTGCTATTATTGTTTATATGTCTTTTTCACTTTGTGGTTTCTAGGAATTTGTTTTGTTTTGTTTTTCCCTCTGATACAGAAAGAATAGGTATACATGTAGAGGCTCATGCATGTATAGAACTTCTAAACAGTTTATGAGAACTGATTGTAAGTAAATGAATGCAACTTGAGACCATACTTGAGACAACATGCATGATGAAATGAAAAGCTACTTTGAAGAAAAAGAGACACTAAGGCACCTAGTGCTGATTCTGTAGCATCATGATGTGAAATCCAGCAATACTATTATTCTTTGTTCAGAGTGATTTTAGTTTGTTTTGTTTTGTTTAATTTCAACATACGTGAAGGTATGAACAACTATTTTGAAGAGAATGAGAGTCATTATGACAGCCATTGTTAACTACCCTATTGTCTGGTCTTGAAGACCTAAAATGCTTTCATCATCCTGTTCTGATCAGTTTTACACTATCTTGTTTTGTATGAATCCCTATATGGGAAGATATGGACAACTATTTTGAAGAAAACAGGAGACAATGTGATAGACAGTGAAGATCTCCTGTTGTCTTGCTTTGAAATCTGTGTCTCTTACATTGTTTTCTTATGATCTGTTTTGTTCTGTTTAGTTTTATACTCTTTAAAATAAAATTTTAAAAAATGAAAAAAGACTGGTTTCCTGTTATAGACAACTAATTTTTGATAAAAACACTGAGACAATTCAACAAGAGAAATAATAGTCTTTTTAATAATTGTTGCTAGGGCAATTGAATAATGTTTTGCAAAAATGATGAATTTGGATTCCTACCACACTCTGCACACAAGGATAACAAAATGGGTCACAGACTTAATTATGGAACTAAAATGTTAATGCTCTTAGCAGAAAACACAGACGTAAGTCATGGTGACCCTAGGTTAGTTAATGATTTCTTAGATTCAGTTCCAAAAGTCATGGTGACCCTAGGTTAGTTAATGATTTCTTAGATTCAGTTCCAAAAGTGGGACCAGGGATTTAGCTTAGTGGCATAAGCACACTGCCTGGCAAGTGCAAGGTTGTAAGTTTGAGCCCTGGTACCAAAAAAAAAAAAAAAAAAGCAATGATGAAAGAACAATTTGATAAATTTTACTTCATTGATACTAAAGGTGATTGCATATCAAAAGTTACCATCAAGGGACAAAACAAAAAGCCTAAAAACTGGAAGACAGTATTTGCAGATCATATAATCTGATAAGGGACTTGTATCTGGAATACACGATAGTAAGAATTTGTAACTGTAGGAAAATAAAAAGTCTTTCCACTCTACCTTTCTAAATTTTTTGGCTGGAATCCTATAAATCAGACTAATAAAAGGCAGCTTAAGGAAAGAAAGGGAAGTATATTAACATATGCATTGCATGTGCATATGAGAATACTCAGAGATGATTTTTTCAAAAGAATGGGTAAAACTGGGTTTACGTAACACTTTAATGTCAATTTTTTAGAGAAGTTAAAAAAACAAGGGAAAGGACTGCCAGCTCCTAGGGGTACCAAGAGGTGGGACAATACATATATAGGTTTCTATAGTAGATATAGGCAAGTTTTCTGAGGTTTGTTACAGATTCTGTCAATGCTATCTTAGGGTTGTTCAGAGTCTGCAGTTGACCCTGGTGATTATCTGTCCTTCTTGGAGGGAAAGAGGCCACCTTAAATTAGTTTATGTCAGTAAATAGGGCAGTAGAGAGCTTTTGCTGTACTTCTCAGTTTGCTTTCAGCTCACAATAATCCTCATGCCCGAGTGCCATACTTTAGTGACATTTTTCCAGCCTTCACAACTGAACAGTGAAATGACAACTGATCCAGTTGGCATGGTGAATGTTACTTTAGAGGCTGAAGCAGGAGGATCATTTAAGCTCAGGTGTTAGAGTCTGCCGGAGAAAAATGGTAGGTCCCTTTCTCCAAAAGAACAATAAAAAAGACAAGTTAATTAAAAAGTAGAGAAAGCATTTGAATGAATATTTCTCTAAAGAAGATATGAAATTACCAACAAATACATAGAAGAACGCTCAAAATCACTAGGCAGAAGGTAAATGCAAATCAAAACCACAGAGTATAATTATAAGATCCATAGCCACTAGAAGAGATTTTTAAAAAAATAAAAAACAAGTGTTGGTGAACAACTGAAGGAATTCAAACCCTCAGATATTGTTGATGGGAGTGTAAAAATGATGAAGACTGTGGGAAACCGGTAGTTTCTTAAAGTTTTAGTGTTGTCTTATGACTTATAAATCTACTCCTAGGAATTTTACTCGAAGAAAAATGAGTTTGTGCAGAGACTTGCACATAAATGTTTATTATAGCATTAGTCATTGTATTAGTCAGGGTTTTATGAGAGAAAACAGATATAACATGAGCTATACAAATGTATAAGAAATGACAAGATTGGCTTACAGTGGTCAGCCACAGAGTTTGATGAGGAAACGTGCAGAAGGTGTCTACATGCTGGAGGCTGAAGGATTCAATCCAAGGTCTGGAGTTCACCCTACTGTCTTGTGCAAGTCCACACCAGCAGGCTTGTGGGTCTGTGACAGAAGACTGAAAGCTTTAGTATGGGAGGCTGTAAAGTCTACACTGGAAGCCAGGAGACTATGTCCAAACCAAAGGCAAAGACTGGAGCTTATCCCAAGAATGGAATGCATTTTCTTTGCTCCTTCCTTTTTATACCTCCAGGTGAAGAGCCACCCTAGGGTGGGTCTTCTACACCCTTGGCTTCTAAATGTCTCAAGTTGACACAATCAATCAACCACTACAATCATGGTAACTCCAAAGTGAAAATAAACCAAATGCCATCAACCGGTAAATAAGAAAACAAAATTTAGTATTATGTGCAATGGAATACTATTTAAAAATTAAAAGGTCTAAAGTACAGAAACATATTATTATATGGATAAATTTCAAAACCATAAAGATCACATATTGTATTATTTCATTTATATGAAATGCTTATGATTGGGCAATCTATAGGAACAAAGTAATTAGTGGGTCCCTAAGACTGTTCAGGAGAGATGAAGACTGACTGCTAATGGGAACGAAGTTTTATTGGGGGGTGGTGGTTATCAAAATGTCCTAAAATTATATTGTGATTTTTGCACAAGTATGTAATTATGGTAAAACTACAATTGCATTATATACCTAACATGGATCAATTTTGTGTTATGGAATTTATATCTCAAGAAACTTACTTTAAAAATTATTTACAACTTCTATCTTTTTGGGTTGAAGGTTTTCTGGAAAAATGAATCATGTCAAAGCAGACAGAGGAATAACAAGGCTTTATTAGTAGAGAGAGAATAGTGAAGTTATAGTGATGTAGATAGAACTTAATGGTACATATGGTTTCAATTTTTAAAACAAATATATTCACTTTTCATCATAAACACATCAAATGTGATAACTGCAATGCAAGAATTAAAATTCAATATGTGATAAAGAGTGAACGAGTGACTATCAAAATTAAGCATTTAGAAAAGACTTTTATAAAAAATTGATATTGAACCTGAGGTATAAATGATAAAATAAGCTAAGTTTGTTAAGAATTTCAGCAAGGAAATTATACGGTACCAACAAGAGTTTTTTGACTTTCTTCCATTGTTTCAGTGTCCACTACCTCTCTATACATGAGAACAACGTATTTTTCTATTTTTTAGTAATAATAACATTTAAATTTATCATACTTTTAAAAATTTTAACTTTTAAGAAATCACTTTTGAGACATAATTCACATACCATAAAATTCACTTGTGTTAGTTGTACAGTAATTCTGTATTTATAGACTTGTAAAACCACCATGATCAGATTTTAAAACACTTTGATAACTTCAAAATAAACCTTGCAAATAATGGTCCTGCTGTTTTTGCTCTCTATTTCTTTCCATTTCTGTCTCCCTAACAGTTGAAGAAAACTTTTGCATTCTTTCATACCAACCCACCCTCCAGTAGTTGCAAATAACAATTTAACAGAATCTTCCAACATAAAATTTTTTGATTCTCTGACTTCCTCCTTTTTCCTTATTTTTCTTTTTCCCTCAATTTACTAACTTGTTCTCTAGTTGACAGTATGCTTTTCATTATGTTAAGGAAATCCAAAATTGTTATTGTGGGAATCAATTCAAGTTTTACTATTTTTGGACTTCAGTTAAGTCTCTTAGAAACAAAATATTAGGGGACTGAGAAGTTAGAAGCACATTGTCGACACCAAAACAAAGGCAAGAGAATAAAATAGATGGAGATGTACCTAATCTCTTCCGAGACATACAGCTTCATCTTCAGGATACTTACTTCTTCCTGAGATTTTGTTGAGTACACAGTTTAATCCATTACAAGACCACCTTCCTCTTAAGAATCGAGTACCAGTAAGGCTCTTCCCGATTGGAGGATGGGGTTCTAGTAGGTAAGGGCCTCCTTTAGAGACCTTCCAGAGTTCCTCGGGGTGGGGTGATGTAGAGGAGAAAGGCCTGGTAGAATCAGACAGAGTCAGAATAGTAAGTGGGGCAACTTCCCCTCATTATAATTCATTCAGTAAATATTTATACCAGGCATTCCAGACTCTGACTGTGTTATGACTTTATGACAGTGAAATTTTAGTTGAACAATGCACTGCAAAGAATTATAATTTGGTAGGTTTTGGAATAAATATTCATGAAATTTATTGTTTATAGTATTCTTGAATAAAAGTTTCACTATGTTTCCATCTATTCAAGTAAATTAATGTCAATAGCCCTTGTCAAT
>PVJX010000931.1:0-34525 GCA_004027295.1 Dolichotis patagonum
GAAGTCTTATAATGTCTCCAATGCTTTGTTTTTATTAATGTTGTTATACACTGCTGAGACACCATGGTAACCATTGTAGATCACCTTGTATTGTGGTTTTATGTGACTTTTCTGCCTCATGCTTTTCTAGGAATTGTTTTGTTTTATCTTGCTTTGTTTTGTTTTTCCTGCTAATACAGAAATGATAGATATACATGTAAAGACTCATGCATTTGTAGAGCTTATAGCTTATAGAGCTTGTAGAGCTTATAGCTTGTAGAGTTTACAAGAACCAACTATATAACACATGTTGAAATGAACAACTACTTTGAAGAAAAAGAGACAGTACAATACCCAGTGCTGATTCCATAATGTCATGATGTGAAGTCCAGCAAAACTATCACTTTTTGTTCAAAGTGATCTTAGCTTGCTTTGCCTTGTTTAAGTTCAACACACATTAAGGTATGGACAGCTGTTTTGAGGAGAATGAGAGACACTATGACAGCCATTCTTGGCTTATCTAATGTCTGGTTTTGAAGACCTGAAATGCCCTCCTCGTCCTGCTCAGATCAATTCCATACTAGGTTGTTTCATGTGAATTCCCTGTATGTGACAATCTGGACAACTATTTGGAAGAAAACAAGAGTCAATATGATAGAGAGTGAATATCTCCGATTGTCTAGTTTTGAAATTTATGTCCCTTACATTGCTTTCTTGTGATCTGCTTTGTTCCGTTTTGTTGTGTTTAATTTTACCCTTTTGATACAATTGCTTGTATATTTGAGTGGGTAAGATGGATGACCATATTGCTGTTTTTGTCAGATCGTGGAGCAGAACTGTTAACAGTCTCACTGTTTGAATGTCTACTTTACATGTTTTAACTTTGTAAATTGAACAACTATTTCCAAGAAGTCAGTAAGTAATTTGTCAAGTAATAATTTCTTAGGTTTTTTTTGTTGTTGTTCTTTTCCTTTCTTCTTTGGAATACTGTATTGTGGCTACCCTTTATTCTGTTTTGTTTTGTTTTTTCTCTTTAAATAAAATTATTTTAAAAAAAAAAGAAAATACACTTCTCTCTTTCTAATGGCGTTCAAGTAACCAGAGTGACTGATATGTTTCTGAATAAGTTTGGCATGAAATACATTATTGCCTGTTCCAATTGCTGCTGGGGTAATGTCCTTCATGATGGAAATTCTTTTGAAATCTTAAGTCTTCGCTGTTGTGACTGTCTTTCACTTAACACCAGTGCAAACACACAAACAACACACTCTTGCCCTTTGGTCTTGTGTCTGCAAGAGGACATCGGTTGTAATTTTGTTTTTAACAACATGTGAACCACATTTAGCACTCGAAGTTATTTGTTCTTTAGACTATTTGCAATGCACATTGAGCAGTTAGGGACCAGTTACTTCCAAATTGTTGAGAAGTGGAACAAAAACAAGTTGTAGTAGGGTCAGATGGTTGCAGGGTAGCTCTTCAGCATTGTTCTTTTTGTTCTCCCCACATTTTTCATCTGTGCATACTGGTTTTACAGATTAATGGATTTTGTTTTGGTAGATTTGTACATGCGCATAACATAGCTAAATAGATGGTAATAGAAAAGCGAGAAAAATCAGAAACAGCAGTAGCCTTTACCAGATTCTAGGAAAAAAAGAACCCACAGACATAATTTCCTAATTTCATGATACTTCCATTTGGCTTCATAATTATTTTTAATTTTAAAGATTTTGGTGTTTATTACTGTAGGAGAGTAAAAGGCCAATGTAATAGCATTTAGGAATTTTGAATTGCATGAGGCAAGTTTCATATAATTTTTAAGGGCAGAAAAATGCTGGATTCAGAGTTAATGTTACTACCACGAAAATCAGTATATTTTTCATAATCTTAACAAAGATCCTCCAAGTGAGCCTTTAAGTGGGAGCTAAAAAACAGTGTAACCCAGGGGCTGCTTGGTGTGTGTCTCTGAAATGCACGAGGCTCATGCTATGTTCACCTTTTCATTAGTTCCAACGGAAGATAGATGACAGAACCCTGTTGCCCTGTTTATCATTCGCAGGAAGAGAGGTCTATGTGCCATGACAGAACCCAGGGAAGCCAGGACACTTTGAGGTCTCCTCATCTGGCTCCAGTTTAGGGCCATAACAGTGGGCTCAAAGTGTCAGCCCAGCATGAGTAGGAAGACAACACTTGGGGCAGCCCCACAAGACTTGTTCCTACAGCCTTAGAGGGTCAGGGAAACTATGTGTCCCACTGGCCAGAGTGGAGGAAACATGGATGAATGACAGCAGGTTAGAAGGATCCTGCCAGATTGACTCTGTCTTGGAGACTCTGTGGACCAGTGATGAGGACACACAGTGGGTCTCGATAGGCACTGGCCAAGGAGGCTAAGCAGTCGGTGACTGGATGCTGACCAATGGCCAAACCTTCTTGCTCTAACTTCCACACATTCATCATCACAAAATTCTTTCAGGATCGATGCAAGGGAACCTTCTGATTAACTTAAATGGGAAATGACTAATTGTAACTAAAATTAACTAAAATCAGGTGCATGAGGATTGAGCTGATTTACAGAAGACAATGGAGCTGCATTATTTTTTAATATCTGAATGTTGTGACCTGATAATTTACACAGTACTAGCATTTATCTCTTGTTTTTTATGTTTTCTCAACTGAAAGTAATCCTACTTTCATGTATTAGTTACCATTTCTAGCTGGCACAAAGTACCTGCCACACACGATTAAGAGGAGGAGAGGTTTGATTGGCTCACGTTTCAGAGGTCTCTGTTCATGGTAGGCTGACTCTCTTGCTTTAGGTCTATGTTGAAGCATAAATGCTGTGGTGGAAGGGCATGATGGAAGGAAAGGCATTAATTTAGGACAGGGGGCAGTACACAGGGCAAGAGCACCAGGGGAGGGGTGAGGGACCCGATACAGTCCCGAAGGCCAAGCTCCTTAGACCTACTCTCTTCGGCCAGGCCACCTCCTCATTTCCAACACCTCCCAACAAAGCCATCGAAGGAGGATCTCATCAACAGATTAATCCACTGATACCATCAGGCCCTCAGGACCCAATCATCTTCTGAACATAGAAGACTTTGAGGGACATTTTAGGTCTAAACCATAATGGTGCATGATAGTCAATAAGGATTAGTGTCTCAAAGCAGAGTATAAAGCAAATAGTTTATACAGAGCAGTCACTCAAGAAATCTGTTGGCCAAGCATGAAGTACTGTAGCAGGCATAAATAAATTCCACAAAAGCCTGGGCTGGGGGGCATTAGCTATTTTCTGTGGTACCAGATTAAGCTACAAGTTGTATATCTCAAGATGCTAGGCTATAAGATTTTCCTGTTGTAGGAAGTTCATGGACTTAGACACTGCCTTAGCTACTTTTCTCATTGCTGAGACAAAATATCTGACACCCAACATTAAAAAGGGAAAGTTAATTTGGCTCACAGTTTGCAGAAGTTTTAGTCTATAGTCACCTGGCTCCAAGGCAGGGTGGTACACGGCAGAAGGGAAACAATTCATTATGGTGTAAGATAGCAAGAGCAACAACAATGGAGAGGGAGTGGGGTGGGAGAGAGGGAGAGAGAGAGAGAGAGAGAGAACCTCTTTCTGTCCCTTATACTGTATGCAGGCTACCCATCCTATGGGGGGGTATAGCACTTACACCCTTAATTCCAGCATTGAACCATGAATCAATCACAAATGCTAGACTTAGCCACCTCCAAAAAGCCCACCCCCATGACCACATGAGGCTTTCAGGGGACATCCAGACACAAAACATATTCTGCCCCTGGTGCCCCAAAGACTCATGCATACCTCTTTATGCAAAAGGCATTTAGTTCACCTCTAAGAGTTGCCAAAGTCCTAACAGTTTCGGCACTGCTAAAAAGTCCAAGTCCCAAGTTTCCTCTGAGATTTAGGGCAAGCTCTTAGCTGCAAGCCTCTGTACAAATGAAAAGAGAATTACATTTCCAATATTTAGTGGCACAAGCTAGACATGTCCATTGCAAAAGTTACAAACAGGGGGATACAAAGGAGTGGGATCAAAGCAAGTCCAAAATCCAGCAGAGGAAATATTTAGAGCTGTATTTCCATGTGCAGCATCCAAGGCAATTTGTGGCAAGATGAGAACTCCAAAGGTCTTGAGTGATTCCATGCCTACAGAACTTCTGGTGGCTTTAGCTCCCATGGCTTTTCTCTTGAGCCCACTCTGCTCCCTCCTTATAATTTTTCTCAGATGATTCATGTTCCTGGCTTCTCCAATCTTCTGGGTATGGAATGCAACTTTGGTTTCACCCTCACACTGTACACACTGCCCTCTCAGTGGCACACTCCCTGGCCTCCCAGGCCTTCCTCTGAAATCTGAGTGGAAGTCTTTCTGACCCCATAGCTCTTCCATTCTGCATGCACCTAAAACCAGCACGATGTGGGTGATGCCAAGGTCTGCTGCCAGTTTCCCTCTCTCGAGTGTAGGAATTTAGTGCCTAGATCACTGAGCACTAGGAAGCCACTGCTCAGGAACAAATTCTCTAGGTCACTGCCATTCTGGAACTTGGTGCTCTGGGGAAAGGTGGAGTCCTGCTGCTGGTGATGCCTTCAGGCCATCTTTTCTATTCCTGTTCCTTCTTAGCAAGGAAGATCTCCTCTGCTCTGTCTTTGCAGTCCACAACTTTCCTAGAGCTTCATTTCTGACTAAACTAAAAATACTTCAAACTATTTTTCTGGGCTCTTTGCTTTTATCCATGCCACTGTGTTGAAATTTCTTCTGCCAGATTAACTAGTCCACCACCCTTAATCTTAGTATCAGTCAAGGTTTTTGGACATAAGCAAAATGCAGACAGGCCTTTTGCCAAGCTGTAACACACATTGTCTGAATTCCCACAGCCAATGCAATCCTTCCCAGCAGGAAAATTCTATCAACCTTCTGGTCTTCTAAGCTTTGACCACAACTTCCCATACCGTATAGCTGAAGGAATTCTATCTCTACTTTTTCAGCCAGCATCTCCAAACCTTTCCGAACTCTTCCAACAAGCCAGTTCCAAAGGCTCTGGAGTTACATGATCAGGTATTGTTGACCTCACTTCTCTGGTACTAAGTTCTGTCTTAGTTACTTTTCTCACTGCTGAGACAAAATACCTGACACCAAAAGTCAATGGAGGAAAAACTTACTTAGCTCACAGTCTATGAAGGTGTCAGTCTATAATCAGCTCATTCCAAGGCAGGGTGGCACATGGCAGAGGGGCAACAGTTCATGATGGCAAAAGAGAGAAAAAGCAACAAGAAAGGAGGGGGCCAAGCCTCTTTCTGTCCCTTATATTGTATGCAGGCTATCCACCATTGGGTGGATGTAGCACTTACACCCTTAATCCTAGCACTGAACCATGAATCAGTCACAAACTCTAGATTTACCCACTTCCAAAAAGCTCACCCCCAGACCACATGAGTCTTGGGGGGGGGGAAATTCAGACACCAACCATAACACACCAAATGAGAAAAAAACATCCTCACACTGCCCACTGCCCCACAGAGGCCTTGGCCAGGTTTCTCATTACTGGGACAAAATGCTTGACAACCACAAATTAAAGGAAGAAAGGTTTGCCTTGGCTCATGATTTCAAAGGGTCAGTTCATGGTTGCTGGTTTCATGGTGGAAGGTCTGGCAGAGGAGAGCTGCTTAGCTCCTGGTGGTCAGGAAGCAGATGGCAGGGAAGAGAATCAGCAACAGAGGGGCAGATACTGGACACAGTCCCCAAGGTCATAGTCCAAGATCACACTCTTGTGACCCACTCAGACTGTGCTTTACTAATCCAAGTGTCTCTCAAGCAGATTAAGCTGACGATCAATAGTAACCCTCACAGAAGATAGCTTGCCCTACATTGTTCAGTTTCTCCACCACTTGCTCTGCTATGCATGACTACATTTTATATCTGTGCCTTGGATCCTCTTAAAGTTCTGATCTGAAGTTCTGACTCTGGTATATATGGCTTCTGTCAACACACTATCTAACTGATAGCTTCTCCATTTAAAGAGGTTAAAGCAAAATGGCTTCTTTCTTTTCCAAGTGCAGAGAGGGCAAAAATATGCAACTGTTTCCAAGCAACATATTAGTGCAATAAAAAAGCTGTCTGTGTGGAAACAGGCTGAGACAATACCCAGCTTCTAAACTCCTATCTGCCCTCAGTCTTCATCTTCAAAAAAGGAACAAATTTTTGACAATAACTATTGTAAAAAGAAAACCAATTGTATATACTTAATTGTGAGTTCAGTTCACATAATTAGTTTCTTTAAAAATAAACTTAGAGAGAAATCAGATACAGAAGTTTAAATACTGTTTGCTTTCTCTTATGTGAGAAACCTAAAGTATAAATAAACTATAGAACAAAATAAAAGGTTGACACCTGGAAACAGGAAGACAGGTTTTTTGTAAAAAGGAAGGAAAAAAGAAGGGAATGAAAGAAGAAACAGGATGTGATATGCATGTGCATCAACTTTCCACGAGGAACGTGATCGCTATGTACTGTAAACATGTACTAATAAAAATAAGTTTAAAAGTAAACTTTTTAATTATTTTGCGTTATGACAGAGAGCCAAATCATACTAAATTTTATTGTTAACTAATTCTTACTAAGTGGCTGTTACAGGCACAATTATGGATAAAAAGAGATTTTATGGGATTTCAAGCTTAATTTAAGAGCCCTCTTTAAAAGCTCATGAAATAGATGAAGAAAAACCTAGGTATTAAAGTTAATTTGCAATGAAATCCATTAACACAAAATCTAGAAATTTAAGGCTGATATAAACCACTGAAATCGTACATTGCTAGGACTTCTCCTGGAAACCTTCAACGTGTCCCAAGCCAATGAGCCGAAGAGCCCCAGGTTTCATCAGCTGCTGCAGGCATCCTTCCAGGGCAGTTGCTGGTGTTTGCTAGATGACAAGTTCAGGGTGCCGATAGCATCAGGATCTGGGCAGCTGAGGCAGGAGGATCCCCACTCCAAGTCCATCCCGGGCAGTTTAGTGAACAAGACCTTGTCTCAAGCAACACGAAAAGGGCCGGGGATGCAGTTCAATGTCCAATTTCCAGTACTGAAAAAAATTGAAAGAAAAAGAGAAAAACAGGTACTTTATTTGTTACCTTGTACTGATTATGCCATCATCTGTATCTGAATCCCCAAGTTAGGAAGGTCCAGCTCAGGGAGGTTAAGAAACTTGAACAAGATCACATAGCCAATAACTGACAGAGCAAAAGTTCCAGAGCCACCAAGTCTTATCCACTCCACACCACATCCCTTGCACATGAGCATGCAAGTAATGCACCCTGGCAAATGCCACCGCATGTGCTGCCAGCTGCATTTAAACCCAAAGGGAAGAGCAGATGTGTTGTCTGTCTTCGCTCAGCCTTTCAACTTAATTTACATGTAAATTAAATCTTGGCCATGGACTAGTGTTTAAGTAGCCGACTCTTTGATGGACATTCGATTTGTGCTAAAATTCTGGGAACAACTTCACATTCTGTGGTAGACGCTGGGTAAAACCAGGCTGGGCATGGTGTTTGCAAACCTCCCAGCGCTATTACTAATCAGGTAGCAAAGTGCCATCTAATGATGCGCTGAAAATGGGTTACTTGGTGACTGCTGGGATTCATCCTGGAGGTGGATTTCTTTTGCAGTAAAACAGCTGGAAATGTTGGCTTTGAGATTGGGTTTGTGATTCAGTTGAGCCTTGCAGGAAACCAGAGTTCCCAATTTTCTATGTGCTTGGACCACTGACCTCCTAGGTCACCAATTCTTGCCACTTCTTGGCCAGCCTGGAGCTGTTCTTTATGCTTGAAGGAAATCTTAGGGTTCCAAGTATGGGCAGCACTGTGATGGGTGACTGAGAGGTGTTTAGGTTTCCAGGTGGGTGGAAATCAGGGGAAAGGAGGAAAGACATCAGTCCCGACCCATGTGGAGGGTGCTTCCCTGACCTGTGGGTACATGCAGGTGATTCCTGTGTCCTGCTAACGCTCAGTGCAGCCCGACGTGGCCACTCTCGTGGGATGACGTGCAGGGCCCCGCCAGCACCGCTGTCCCCCGGCTGTGGGAGCCTGGTCCCCTTTACCCACCGCTGGACAAATCCCAGCTCATGGTCCTCTTGTTTTTACCTTGGCTTCCCGGCAGGTCTCCAGTCTGTGCCTCCACTGGGTCCCCATTGTCTCCACACAGCTTTAATGTGTCTCAACTCAAGTATCTAGCTATGTGCATCTTTCTTCCTGTGATTCTGCCCTGCTGCTCTGTCAGCACTAGGGCTTCAGCTGAATTCCTCTGACAGCTGTGCTCTTGACATTTATAGGGTTTTTTGACCTGGAGTTTGGCCATGAAGTTTTCAACATCTGGGTTTTAATCAAGATCTTAATTTTGTTCTCCTAGTGACCTCCAACAGTAAATTTACTGCTTTTTCTGGACAGTGCTGTGGGAAGGGAAATATGAAGATAATTTTCTATTCCTCATTGATGGAAATATTGCCAATGTAGTATAGATGAGTAATATAGACATTTTTCCCTTTAGACACAATGTACTTGAGGTTTAGATATGAATGAGGAATCTCACATTTTCAGGAAAAATGCCTCCCCCAACCTTTTGCCAGACACCACTGAAAGAGACCCAGGGTCCTATTACATGACTTCAATGTGTTTGCTTTGTATTTTGTTGCCTTATTCCAGGAGAATGGGGCTATTGGTTGATGGGTGTCCAATAAGTGATTAAAAACATATACAGCCTATGAAACTGCATTTTTCAGTCTTTTCCAGACAATAGCTCCCATCTTATTCATAGGCGTGTTTAAACCTAATCTGTCATGACTTACATGGTGATAGCTGGTCTTTAGAAAGTAAAGTGGAAGGCAGTCCAAGTTAACCAGTGATTCTGGGGTGCTAGGCCTGTGGTGACCTGCTTTCTCCTAAGTAGACAAAAATGGCAAAGTGACATCACCAATGTGCACAATGTCGGAGGGGATGCTGGTCTTTATCTTGTCCCCATCACTTGCACGTGTGTGTGTGCGTGTATGTGTGTGTGTGTGTGCACAGGTATCCACAGCTCACTATAGATGCAGACAACCCACAATTGGGGGATGGGAGTTACCCACAAAATATACTGATAGGAAACTAAGGCAGGAAGAAACATGAAAATCAGGGAGATTTTATACTGCTAGCAGCACAAACTAGTAGGTAACCCACATAAGTAGAGGCATATGAGTTATCTAAAAAATAAAGACATACTTTGAATCAATAAAACATACTTAAAATTCAGGAATTAAAAATAAAAATATACAACAGTATCGACGAAACAGCTGATGCAGAAGAAAGAACCTGTAAACTCAAATACAAGTTATTTAAAAGTTAGAGGAGGAAAGACAAAAGAAATTTAAAGAAAAATTTAACAAGCTCGAGGGATTCATGGGGCAGCATCAAATAGCAAGTGACCGAGTTACAAGAGGTCAAGAACGGAGAGGTGGATGTGCTAAATAACAGCTAAAATTCTCCAAGTCTGGATAAAAAAATAATATCCAGATACAATGAAGTCAGAAGTCTCTCTCAGACTGAGTCCAAACAAGACCATGCTAAGTTTGTTACAATCAAACTGTCCAAAATTACAAGAGGAGGGGCTGGGGATTTAGCTCAGCGGCATAAGCGCCTGCCTGGCAAGCGTGAAGTCATGAGTTTGATCACTGGTTAAAAAAAAAATTACAAGAGGATTCTGAAAATAAGAAAAATAAAACTCGACATAGAAGGAATTTCAGCAGATTCGTCCTCCAGAACCTTACAGGACAGGTCAGAGTGCAATGCTGCAGTCAGTGTGGTAACAAGAAAGTGTTACTCCACAAAGGTGCTGTGCTCAGCAAAGGTCCTTCCGGAGAGAGGAGGCCTTCTCCAGGCAGAGCCGAGGGTGCATGAAGTGCAGACTGCCTACTTGACAGGATGCTATCGGGCATTTTTTAAGATGAAAGAGAATCTGCTATGGAGGAACATGAAAGCATACAGAGGAACAAAACTCACCAGCAAAGTACATATACAAATTCAGAAAAGTAAAACCATAATGTATATTCTGAAGTATATTCTGAAGGTTTAAGGACCAATTTACTAAACATAGCTACAATAATAAGTATAATGGCTGATACAGTGTGTCAACTTGAGCAGTTTAGAAGTTTAAATGACTCAGCAGGGGGCAGGGTCCTCATTTTGTAAACATGCTGAGCCTGTGTAAGAGGGGGGCACAGAGATGAGGTGAGTGTTACATCCACCCAAGGGCAGGTGGTCTACATACAATGTAAGAGCGGGAAAGATGCCTGTTCCTCTCCCTGCCCGCTTTGCTCTTGCTGCTTCTGCTGTCTTGTGCTGCCTTGAACTATTGCTCTGTACCATGCCACCCTGCCTTGGAGCCAGCTGATTATGGACTGAAACTTCCACAAACTGAGCTAAATAAAACTTTCCTTCCTTAATTTTCAGTATTGGATATTTTGTCTTAACAATGAGAAAAGTAACCAACACAGAATTTGGCACCAAAGAAGCGGGGTCATTGGTGTAACTATACCTGGCCATGTGGTTCAAGAGCTTTTGGGACTGGCTTACGGGAAGAGTTTGGAAAGTTCAGAGATGCTGCCTGAAAATAGTTCTGGCCCAATAACAAATGCTGGAGGGACTGTGGGGAAAAAGGAACCTTCTCCACTGTTGGTGGCCGTGTAGACTGGTGCAACCACTGTGGAAATCAGTGTGGAAATTCCTTTAAAAGGTAGGACTGGAGTTCCCATTTGACCCAACAATTCCCCTCCTGGGTATCTTCCCAAAAGAATTAAAAACATCATACCACAGCAATATATATGCACCCATTCTTATAGCAACACAATTTGTAATAGCTAGATCTTGGAAACAACCCAAATGCCCATCCATTGAGGAATGGATAAAAATGATGTGGTGTTTTTACACAACAGAGTACTACTCAGCCATAAAGATAGATGGGAGACTTTCATAGGTAAATGGATGCAACTTGAGGCCATACTCATAAATGAAATAAAACAGACGCACGTGTAAAGATCATATTGTTTCACTAGTATGAGAAGCTGAAAGAAACAATGTATGTGTTATAAATAAAAATAGTTGAGATAGTTATACTACTGATTTCTCTGAGTTCACTGAAGAGAAAGATTTGTGCTGGTATTGTTCAGACAATTGAATGCAGATGTCTTGTGCTCTGGGTGAATGATTTGGGGACAACATTGTGCAGTGTATGTACCATTGTTCCCCCTGATTGATGTGTTTTGAACTTTTTTCTCTGAAATAAGATGCATTTTTTTAAAAAGGATAGAGCTGGAATGCCTTAGGCTGTTCTGTATGAGAGATTCTAGTCAGAGCTCAGACGACCAGAAGGCTGTTAGAAATCCTGCTGTAAAGGTCAGACTCCGGAGGTTTCTGCTGGAAGGACTGCACCGGGTGTTGGACTCCAGCCTATGTGTGTCATGGCTCAGCAGAAAGTCTTTCAGCATTTTGCTCATGTCCAGAGACTGCCTGAGACTGAGATTAAGGGAAATAGGCTTGATTGGATCCCGGAGTGTCAGAGGTCAGGTGGCAGCACTCAATCACCCAAGGCAGGTCCCCTATTTACCGTAATGGACAGCCGAAGCAGAGCATGACCAGAATCATCTGACACGTGCAGACCATGATCCTGGCTGATTAGTTATGGTGTGCTGAAAAGTGAAATACATAGGAAACCTAGAAGTTTTGCCAGCTTTATATAATCCAAAAATTAAGGACAAATGAACAGACACCTACTTGAAATCAGGGTCACAGCGAATCAACCAGCTCCCAGATTTGAGTCAGCTTACAGATTCAGAAACCCTTGAATGAAGGGGTGGCTAGGTCCCCTTGGGGAGGGTCTTGATGTGCTGAGAATTTGTGCAGTCAGTCTTTCTCCCATCCTTCCCCAGAGAAAGCTGAGACTTTGCCCGGGTGACTGCACACTGGGGAAGGGGCAATGATCAGACATTTCGGGGACTCCTGGACACTGGTTCTGGACCAACGCTTATTCTAGGGGAACCAAAATGTCACTGTGGCTCCAGCAAGAGTAGGGACCTATGATCAATGGAGTTTAGCAAAGGTCTGTCTTGCAGTAGATACAATAAGTCCTTGAATCCATCCTGTAGCCATTTCCCTTGTTCCAGGATGTGTGATGGGGATGGATGTACCTAGTGCTGGGCAGAATCTCTAACCTGTTGTGTGAGGCTGTTATGGTTGGGAAAGCCAAATGGAAGTCAGTAGCGCTGCCTTAGCCTGGTAAAATAGTAAACTGAAAGTGATACCGCATTTCTGGGGGGTCCCAGAGATTAGTGCCATCAAGGACTGAAGGATACGGAGATGGTGATCCCCACAACATTGCCTTTTAATTCTCCCTATTTGGCCTGTGCCGAAGACAGATGGGTCCTGGAGAATGACACTGGACTACCGTAAACTGAATCAGGTGGTGACTCCCATTGCAGCTGTGGTACCAGATGTGGTTTCCTTGCTTGAGTTGATTAACACATTTCCCAGTACTTGGTTTGCAGCTATGGATTTGACAAATGTCTTCTTCTCCATACCTATCCGTAAGGACAATCAGAAATAATTTGCTTTCAGTAGGCAAGCCCAGCAGTATACCTTCAGTGTTTTACCTCAGGGTGTATTAATTTGCCTGTACTCCGTCACAACTTAGTTCGTAGGGATCTTGATCGCCTTCCTCTCCCACATATCACAGCGTTCCATTACAGTGATAATGTTATGCTGATTGGGCCTAGTGAGCAGGAAATAGCAACCACTCTGGACTTGTTATTACAGCCTTTGAGAGCCAAGAACAAGAAGTAAATCAAACAAAATTTCAAGGTCTTTCTATCTCAGTGAAGTTTCTAGGAGTCCAGTGGTGTGGAGCATGTAGAGATATTTCTTCTAAGGTAGAAGAGAAGTTGTTGCATCTGGTTCCCCTGCAACCAAAAAAGACACGCAATTCCTAGTGAGGCTGTTTGGATTTTGGAGGCAACAATCTCCTCACCTAGGTGTCTTGCTCTGGCCCATTTACCCAGTGACTCGGAAAGTGCTAGTTTTGAGGGGCTCAGAGCAGGAAAAGGCTCTGCCTCAGGCCCAGGCTGCTGAGCAGGCTGCTCTCCCACCGGGGCCAGCGGATCTAAGAGTGCTTTAAGTGTCAGTAGCAGGTAGAGATGCTGTTTGGAGTCTCTGGCAGCCCTCATAGTGAATTGCAGGGCTCTGTTGTCATCTGCAGACAACTACTCTTCCTTTGAAAAACATTTTTTGGCCTGCTACTGGGCCCTAGTGGAAACTGAATGCTTGCTCAGGGGACACCAGGTCACCATGTGGCTGTGTTGCCTGTCAGAGCATGGGTATTATGTAATCCAGCAAGTCATAAGGTTAGATGTCCACAGCAACAGTTGATCATTAAACAGAAGTGGTATGTTCATGATGAAGCCAGGGCAGGTCCAGACGGTGCAATTAAATTACATGAAGAAGTTGCCCAGATGCGTACGGTGTCTTATGATCAGCTGTCAGAGGAAGAGAAAGCTGGGGCCTGGCTTATGGATGGATCTGCACCTTATGCAGGCGTCACCTGCAAGTGGACAGCTGCAGCATTACAGCCCCTTTCTGGAACATCCCTGAAGGGCAGTGTGGAAGGAAACAGTTACAGTGGGCAGAACATCGGGCAGCGCACTTGGTAGGTGGGAGAAGGGGCCAGACATGTGACTGCATGCTGATTTATGGGCCATAGCCAGTGGTCTAGCTGTATGGTCAGGAACTTGGAAATAACATAACTGGAAAACTGATGACAGATATCTGAGAATAGGCGTGTGGGTAGACCTCTCCATGTGGGCAGAGCATGTAAAAATATTTGTTTCCCACCTAAACTCTCACCAAAAGTTTACACTGACAGAAGAGGACTTTAATAATCAAGTATACAAGATGACCCATTCTGTGGAGAGTGGCCCACCTTCTTTTTCAGCTATCCCTTTGCCCAATGGGCCCATGAACAGGGTGGCCCTGGTGGCAGAGATGGAGGTTATGCACTGGCTCAGGCTCACGGGCTCCCACTTACCAAGGCTGATCTGGATATAACCACTGCTGAATGCCTGGTATGCCAGCAGCAGGGGCCAACATTAAGTCCCCAAGATGGCACCATTCCCCGGGGTGATCAACCTGTGACCTGGTGACAGGTTGATTATATTGGGCCACTTCCATCATGGAAGGGACTGCACTTTGTCCTCACTGGCATAGACACATATTCTAGGTATAGATTTACCTTCACTGCACATAAGGCTTCTGCCAAAACTACCATCCGTGGACTCACAGAGGGCCTTATCCACTGTCATGGAATTCCACACAGAATTTCCTCTGACCAAGGAACACATTTTACAGCCAGAGAAGTGAGGCAGTGGGCTCATGCTCATGGATTTCACTGGTCCTACCATGTCCCTCACCATCCAGAAGCAGCTGGATTGATAGAAAGGGGGAATGGCTTTTTGAAGACACAGGTAAGGCACCAGCTAGGTGGCAATAGCTTGCAGACCTCGGGTAAGATACTTCAAAAGGCTGTGTGTGCTTTGAGTCAGCGTCCACTCCATGGCACTGTGTCTCCCGTAGCCGAGATTCATGGATTCCTTCCTTTATTTCTGGTGCTGGGTATTTTGTCTCAGCAGTGAGAAAAGTAACCAACAGAGTACATGAATACATAACATTAAAACATGGAAATTCGACATAAAAGTTCAGTATTGGCTAAAGGTGTAAATTTATTTCATGAAAAATAAACAATATTAGTCCTTACCAAGAGTTTACTATCTATTGTGCAGGACAGTTACAGAACAAAGGAGGTAGATGTTTGTTAAAGAAAGGCGATAGAGTGGCAAAATAATCACTTTTGGGAACTTCTCCAAAGATTGTGTTCTGAAAATGTATTATCTTTTAATTGTTCAACAGGGATCAGAATCTTACATCATTAATCTCAATATATTTATTATCTCACAATGTAGCAAAAGAGAAAAACCTAACTCGAGTCAGGCAAACCTTTAAATCTTGGCTTTGCTCTTAATATGTAACGTAGAAATAATAGTATCGCCTAACTGATAAATTTATCTATCTTCAAAACAGGTGTTTGATAAAGAAGCTTTGAGAATGTTGTTTACTAGCATTTTACTATTACTAGCGGTAACTATAGCATACCTTGGAGATAATGTGGTGGTGTGAAATACCTGCAATAAGATGAATCTCCAATGCAACATTGTGATTTTTCACAGCATATAAAAGTTTATAGTCTATTAAATGTGTAAAAGCATTATGTTAAAAATGAACATAGAGACCTTAGATAAACACCCTTTATTGCTAAAAAGTGCACGTGATCATGCCAGTCTTCTGCAATTCCTAATCCTTTTGCTGCCTTGAAGCTGTTGATCTTTTATCCAGGACTGATGAGGGTGGGGTTGTTGGAAGTGGCTGTGGCTTAGTGACAGGGCACACGCTTAGCATGGCTGTGGTCCTGTCTGGGTCCGATTCCCAGCATTGGAAAGAAAAATAGACACACACACACTTTGAGGATTCTGGTTGCTAAAGGATGGGGTGGCAATGTCCAAACTCCCCCTTTAACAGGAGAGTTCTCCTGCGGCATGCAGTGTGTTTGGTAGCATTTTATGCATAGTGTAACTTCTTTGAATATTGAAAGCAATCCCCTTGAGCCCTGCTCAGTCTTATCAACTAAGTCTATGTAACTATTCTCAACCCTTTGTGGCCATTTCAACAGTGTTCACAGCACCTTCACCAATAGCAGATTTTGTTTCTAAAAGCTATTTTCTTTGCTCACCCACAAGAAGAGACTCCTTATCCCTTGAAACTTTGCCCAAGCTCGCAGCAGTTCAGTGTCCTCTTCAGCCTCTATTTTGATTCTAGTTCTCTTGCCTTTTCTCCATGTGCACTGAAGCCTGAACCCTTCCAAGTCACCCATAAAGGAAATGGACTGCTTCTAAACTCCTGTTAACACTGGTATTGACACAGGGGAAATAATGTAACTCCCAACCTGCTAAATGTCAGATACACCAAGTTCGCGTTCCCCAAAATCAAAAAGTGAATTCTAAGGAACAGTGGAGGTTAAGAGTAGGAATTATGGAGAAAGACATAGCTCCTGAGATATGGGAGAGGACCCAAAAGTGGGCTGCCAATGAGCCCACTTCTCAAAGGAAGTTTTATACAGCAAAATTACGAGGTGGGAACAATGTTGGTCAAAAGTATGATCAACCGGATAGAGCTGCTTAGGTAATATTGATCTAGTGGGGACGACGGCCACACAGCAAGTTTTTGGAAAGAACAAAGACCTTCTCTAGGAAAGGCTGGACCGCGGGTCTTGGGTACAGCTGTGATGTGTCCTTATCCTCTGCACTGACTCCCCTCCTGCCTATAATATTTCTACCTGATTTAGCTGTCTGTTATATTCCGCTCTCCAATGAATCACAAATGTCCCTAATGGCATCTAGAAGACTGAATCTTTCCAGAGTTTCAATTTCTTTTGCTCGGAGCACGGTGAATCACTGCCTATAGCAGCTATAGCCTCGCACACGCACATAGGTTTCTCAGTTAGTACGACTTGACGCTGAAATTACTCCTGGGTCCAAGGGCTGCAGAGTGGATGCTCTCTGTGCAGCATGAGAGCAGCAGCAATCTCCCTGCACAGTTCCCTGGGAATCCCACTGGCCAGGAGCACTGTCAGTGAGCCGTGGTACTTGAAAGGCGTCTTTGTTCTGAGGCAGGTCTCAGTGGTGTTTTAAATCTTCAGTCAGCCGCATTGTAAACAGATGTGCTCTCTCCGGCCGGCTTTGTTGTTCCATTTACAGAGCACAGGCAGGGCCAATTCAGAGCAACCTTAGGGGCCCTAGGATTTCCAGACAGGTAAATAGATCGGCCCTACCTTCAATCACAGGTACACTGGCCCCCAAGGAGAGCAGGCTGTCCTTTGAAGTGGGTATTGACTTCGCCCTAGCTGTGGATCCTAGATTGCATCTTCTCCCAAAAGGAAGCGGTTTGTCTGCAGGGAAAGCCTGTTTAGCGAAGCCCCCTCCACTCATTATCTCAACTGGGTCCCATAGGCAACCAGCTCCAGTTTCTCTTTCAGCAGTTACGCTTAACCTTGCACTTCCCTGTTGGGAGATGGCTTTCTTCCTTCAGCCTCATTCATCAGCCTCTGCCAGCTTCAGGTGTTTCTCTTGCAGTGTTCTTATCTTTCTCAGCCTGCACGGGGCTGGGGAGTTGGGGCCTGGCTCTGGATTAGGCCTCCACTTAAGTGAATTGTGTGGCTGGTTTGATCTTTTATCCAGGTCACTAAAACTTTCTCCATCTGCACTAAGGCTTTTCTGCTTTCTTATCTTTTGCATGATTTCCACAATAGCACTTTCTAGTTTCATTAAGAGTTTTTCTTTACATTTACAGTTTGGCTAATAGTGTGATTCAGGAGCCATCGCTCTAGGCTCACCTTGGCTCCATGCACATCCTCCTTGTTAAACTTAATCACTTCTAGCTTTTGAATTAAAGTCAGAGCTGAGTGACTTCTTTTTGGTGAGCACTGTAAGGTTATTAATGGGCGAGTGCAGTGTGGCTGTGTTTTAGGGAACAGGGGTTCCTGAACAATGAGAGACAGAGGAGCACTCAGTACACTCACCGCGTGCATCGATTGAGCTACCTTCTTACACAGGTGGGGTCCAGGGTGCCTAAACTACGATAGTAACATGAGGGACACAGTATTGAAAACATCTAAAATATTAAAAGAATTACTGATACGTGACACAGAGGCATAACATGCACACATGTTAATGGAAAATAACACAGGCCAAGCTGCCTAATTGAGAGTCACCATAAAGCTTCCCTTTGTAAAGTGTGGTTAAAGGAAGGACAATAAAACAAGGTATGCCTTTCATGTCCTGGAGACATGCAACCTCTAAACAAACTTGGCAGGAGATGATCGAGACGTAGGACAGTTTTTTTTTTTTTAAATCTAAAAACCCATAAGAAGTGAAAAACAAAAGTCTTTCCAAATACTCAAGAAGCAATGAATTCTCTACCACAGTGGTTCTCAAAGTGTAGTCTTTGGACAGCAGCATTAGCGTCATTTGGGAGTTGGATAAAAATGCAAATTTAAGGGTTCCTATAACACGGTCGTTGCTGTTGCGTGTTCCTGAGAGAGCTGTTTTCATACCCGCTTTATGCTCTGAGTGCTCAAGTCCTCTGCATCGCTTCTGTTACTAACATGGCTGGTAGGTGGATTAGTATGATGACCTCCGTTATATAACACAATGATCCCAGTCTGTGTTTGTTGCATTTGATTTTTTAGGAGTGATTGAGGGATGTTTATTTTCCAAAGTTTTCCTTACTCTCTTTGAACAGAATATATTTCTGTAACCTTTAGGAAACTTTAATGATCGCTTATACAAATTCTTAAACCCACTACTAATATCTAGTTTTTAGTATTAGGGCACAAACGTAATTTCAGTTCACTTAAAAAAGAAACAATATAGTAAAAGTATAACAGCTTCAGATGTTCAGTGTACGTAGGAACCTGGATTTGGTTGAATCTATTTTGGTAAATGATTATATGAATTAGATCATGTTAATGATTTATATGAGACATACACGTCATGTTCTGATGGAATGATATCTGACACAGTATCTGACATCTACCCTGGAAGAGGGAACGGTTTCATCTGGAACAGGGTTCAGTCCATGTTTGGCTGCTCCAGGCAAAGACATCATGGCAGAAGGGCCCAGCAGAACAAACCTGCTGAGTTCGTGGTGGCCAGGAGCAGAGCAGAAGGGCTCCAGAGAGGCAGGGTGAGGGAGCAGCCCCAGACCCCAGCCTGCACTCCAGGACTTCGGGAGACCACCTGGGAAGATTAAGGTCTAACTGGTCTCTTCTATGAGCACCAGAGAGAAAGTGTGATGCGAGCTGCCATGCTGCCAGGAAATCAACACACTGAGATCCTGCTGCTCACTGGGACGTGCACCCTGGAGGGTGGAGACAGGTGAAGCCTGTCCTACTCCTATTGCTTGTGCCTGTGTCTGAGTGAACACAGCCAGACTGGGCCAGTCACTTGGGGCTCTTTGTCAAAGGGAGACAAGAGGCCCTGGCCCTCCACACTGTAACCTGATGTGTCTCTTTGTGTTTCGTCTTTACCACCTCTTGGTCACATACAATCTCGTAGGCTGTCCCCCTACACATGACACCCTAACACGCCTTGAAATGTGCTCTCCCAGTCCCTGGAGTGTATCCCAAAGCCAGTTAAGGCAAAATTCCACCCCAAATGCCTGAAAGAGTGTGCTCAGCTTGCTGCACAAATACGTTTCCTTAAGGCATCCTTAGTCTCCAAACAAAGATAATAGCAAGTTCATAATTCTGCCTAACATAATCCAATTCTCCTGTGTACCACCAGAAATGGGAGGCCATACACACTGAGAAGAGACACTGCCAAGGACTAAACTTAGGCCCTTCAACACAGTAAGGACTGGTAGGGAAAAGATCCTTTCAAATGAGAAGAATATCCAGTTAGGAAACAGGTAAAGTAGGCAAGGTGTGGGTGTGGAAGCCTAGTAGAAAAAGAATCTCAAGAAAAAACAGCAGCAAACTCTGTCACATCCTACTAAGAGTTCAAGATGAGGGGCACCTGAATGTTGCCTTTTGAAAAAGTTGGTCTCCAATAATCATAAGCAGTTTTCCAGGACTGTGCAGAAGACAACACATCGGAATACCTATCAAGAAGCAAGCCAAAATTAACATGAGTTGGCTTCAAATTTTACCCACCACATGGCTCTACAGTAGTCACTGTGTAAAACAGTAGTTTACTTGGGTTTGCCCAGATAGCCTGTGCTTACATTATCAGAGCTGCAGAAAACCAGTTGCAGCATGCAGATAATCGGGGAAGTGTATTTGGAAGCACTGCTTGAGGAATTTACTACTAAATAAGCAATGGGCCAATGATTCCTGGGGGTGGGCACACCGCAGATTTACCTGGACAGCTGGTGACCAAGCACAAAGGGGCCCACAGGAAGGGGCACGTGGGGAATAGTGTGTCCTTAGAGAACACAGAGCTGTAGCTGAGAAGAGGGGAACAGAAGTGGGCATGGCTGTGACTGCTGGCAAGGCATGGGTGAAAGCCTCAGGGCTCGATTATTCAAGGGTCACGTAAAGACAGTAACTAAGAAAGAAAAGGATTAAAGACTATAAAACTATAGATACAAACGTCACCACTAGCACAAAACTACGAGCACTCCTAAGCTTCAAAGGGAAAATTTTAAAAGACACATCTAATAGCGACACAGAAAATAAAATACAAAGCATAATTATCACAGTTATAATAATGTGTTCAAATGCATACAATTGGAATCCTTCCTGTTGAAATATTTTCTAATGTAAATATCTCAATACAAATAATATATTATTTGAGAATCCAAAAGACAATTATATCCATGAATACAGGTATGGACGAGTGCACGTGTGGGTCCAGGGTTACGCGGTGGTGGAGACGGTGCAGGAATTATCAGCAGGTGGGAACCCTTTGGGAGGAGGGCGGGCACAAGCTGTCTAACGAGGAGTAGGGTGTTCCCTGGTCCTTAGAGCATCTCATGGTGGTTGCTAATAGGCATGAGGAGATAAATGACAGCCCCATATGACAACAAACTCAACTCCAGCCTCCCCTAGGAAGCAGAGATTGTCCGAACATTGCTGGCCAGGGCTGACATTTTACTCAGCAAACAGCTTGAGATCCCGTCTTCTGCCTTCAGTTAGGCTGCAGAGGCATTCTTGCCTCTCTCTTTCTCTCTCTCTCTCTCTCTCTCTCTCTCTCTCTCTCTTATGACTAAGCTGCTGCTGGCTCACGTGAACGGAAGCCGATACAGTTCAAGATTCTCACGGGTCGCTTGGCCACTTAAAAAGTCACGTTCCTCTGCAGCCCCAGCAAAATGTTTACAGACTTGTGATCCTAGGACATTTGATGGAATCTGGGTAAAGCATCATCAGTTGAAGATAAAACTAGTTATTGACGTAAACAAGGATCTCAGCATCTGAACAATGCTCACCAGCAACACACATTGAAGGCTGGGACTACTTTCCTATGAATGGAAGAGGTGGGAGGACAGCAGCCGCTCTTCATGCAGGCGAGCAGGAAGCAGGCCGGAGGGAACCCTGTGTGTGGCTGAGAGTCCAAGTGGCTTTGCTCCGGAGGTTAAATGCAGTGAGGAAAATGCTCACAGCCGAGATGGCAAATTTTCCACAACTCCAGGGTGCACCTCGGGATGAGTTCACCTGCCCGTGGTCCTGTGTCATCAGTAACACACAGCTTTGCAACTTGTAAAGCATGTTTGGATACTGTGTGCCATTTAAATTTTGAACCTTTAATTACAATTAAGTAAGTCAGATATTACCATTTTACTGGATACTGTGTGCCATTTAAATTTTGAACCTTTAATTACAATTAAGTAAGTCAGATATTATCATTTTACTGGATACTGTGCGCCATTTAAATTTTGAACCTTTAATTACAATTAAGTAAGTCAGATATTATCATTTTACTGGGAAACCAGGCATCAAAGCTCGAGCGTTTCCCTCCATAGCAGCCCCTAAGTTATGGCAGCAAACGCAACTGGACCTGGCTTTGTTCTGAGTCCGCTGCCCTGTCCAGGCCCCCTTCAGAAACTGTAGAGGCAGCTGAGGGTTTGTCCCTATAACAAGAATGGGAAAGTGGAAAAACACGATTAGGAATGCTTTCCAACAATTCGAGCTAAAAGCAAGGGGGTTCTGATGGGTGCGGTTTAGCAAATGCACGTAACGATACTACGTCTGTCCCGGTCTGAATGTGATTCTACTTCAAACGGAGGAGGCGAGCCGTGAGAAAGTTCTCCGTGTCCCTCTGATATCTAATACTATTCCAGTGATTACCTACAGTATTTAGAATGGAAATAGAATTTCAACTAACTTACTCAAGTGGAGATGCAAGCCAGGCATCTCTGGGCCTGGCACGGTAAGCGAACTTCTCTGACTGAGGATTTTGATTGACCCAATCATCTTCATTTGGTCTTTTGGCAGGTATATTTAGAATGACGGATATTTGGACCACTCAACTGATTGCTCGGCTGGATAAAGGATTATGGGTTTCCTGTGGGTTTTGGAGCTTAAAGAGCTATTTTGTCTTTGACCCTTAAAATATGGACGCATGCCTTTCTCCAGTAACATTAGTATATATTTACCTTGTGAAAGGATAATGTACATTTTTGGGTTCCTTCATTTTTTAAGCATTTGCACTATTTGGGAAGATAATCAACTATAAGACAAGATTTAGTTGTATAAAGATTAACAACACTTAATTTGCATCTCAGTCACACTGATGCTGGCCATCATCAATGCATGGATGCCAGCTCTAAGCTCAAAGGGGCATCCTGCCAAACTCGGAAAAACATGCTGGTTATGAGAACAGGGTCTAGAGCCACTTTTTTGGATTTGAATCTTGGTTTCCATGGTTACTAGCTGGGTTATGCCACAGTGGATTAACCTATATGAAATGTAATTTTGCTGTCTATAAATTAGGCACAATGATAAGATCAAATTGATAAGGTGTATGGGTCCATATCTGTGAAGCTGACAATATGTAGAACTGTTTTCAGCACATTATAAATGAAAGCATTATTACCTATGTGGAAATGCCAAAGTAGAGGCTCAAGGTCAATGCTATTTATGTCACAAATAAATCATGGAATGAGCAAATCTGCAAAACTACCTCGAGCATTACTGGGGTGTGTGCAGTTCTGGAGAAAGGTATTTGTGGGGTTCTACTGAAGTGCAGGGAAGCTGGCCCCCCACAAATAGATAGACTGACAAGGAGAAACCAAAGGGAAGCGTGTTGATGCCCAGTTAGTGCTGGGCAGCTGGCTGGGGAAGTCACATCCTGTTTTGCAGGAACTTGCGAGAGTCGCTTCATTTGCTGGACTATGGGCCCTGGAGGCAGCAGTTATTACTGTCCTTTCCCTTTAGAAAGTCTCCATCTTGGCATGCCGACAGGTACTTAAGAATTTAGGGTGAATGATGATCCAGCTTGCTTCACAATGGCCTAATTTCACCTTAGAGTCCCACATAATTCTTTATAGCACTCGAGCTCCACAGCTTGGCTAACCAGCGATACGATTTTCTTATTAAAAACAGTGGTCCAAGGCACAGTGTCTCCCTGTCTTTGTATCTGGTTCTTTCCTCCACCTGTAAGTTACGCTTCAGTCTCCCCAGCACTTTCTCCCACAAATAACAGATGAAGGAGGGCTATATGCCAACAGGAAAAGATCTTTAATGTGTTCTTACTTTAATTTACCCTTTTCCTTTGCTTTGTGTAGAACTGAGATAAAACAGGAGGAAGTACTATGTTATTTAATAAAAAAGCAACATATCTAAAATCTAACTTTCATGGAAATTAACATAGAAAAATCACATACAGTAACTGTGGTTGTAGGTGGAACAGTTTAGCAATGTAAATGGGTGCAATTATAAACTGTGTCTCAGTATTAAGGAAAAAGGGACCAAGTTTCCTTGATGATATCTTCACACATTTGAAATCCAGGGGCAGCAATTTTGCCTGTGTTTAAATGATCTTATCAACATTGTATCATGTTAAGTAACATACCATTTCTAGTGCCAACTTGGTGCCATTATACTAGGAAGCTTCTAAAATTTGTTTTTAAAATTAATTCAATAAGTCAATTAGTTTCAAGGTAGAAATGTTCTTTACGGAAGCAACTCAGAAATACTGTGTAACAGCACTTCTGCTGGTCTTTCCGGGCATCGCCATGTCCGTCACGTGTCAGTTCACGCACCCGTTTTGCCCACGCTCTCGACTCACTCGGGAAGCTGAGACTGCAGCTGGGCTCCACAGAATTGTGGGGCAACTCGACTCAGGGGTGCAGATTTATCTTGGCTGCTTTACTCCACGCTGCAACTTAACCCTTTCTGAAGTCAGAAAAGCAGGTGAGTGCATTAAAGGCCTTGCCTTGGACCCAGAAAAGGAAATACTGCTGTCCTGTGGTGTCTGAAGGGCTCTGGTTCCCCAGGGGCCCTGAAATCCGTGGGTGCTCATGGGCTGCACACATCTCCCCGACATTTCCCGGACTGCTTACTGCACCCAGGACATCGCACACACACGACGTGCAGCCAGTGGGTGCCCTGCGTTACTTGGGTGCAGTGACCAGGAGAGAAGTCTGCACACGGTTGGGTGCACCCCTGACCTCACCTAAGGAATCCCGGGCAGCTGCCTCCGCAGATGCGGGTCTGTAGACCCCGCGGACCCAGCGTCATCTCCCCACCGCAATCCTCACCGTGCAGATTGGAATTAGGGGCTTCCGTGCTCTGGTGCTGTTCAAGTGTGGAAACACCGCAGAGATCGCCTGAACTCCTGTCAGAGGGGCCTTCCCTGCTGGGCAGGCCGCCTGCCGGTCACGCAGGCCCAGCCCGTCCTGGAGAGCTCCACGCCCAGGGCTTCGGGCCACAGGGACCACCCACGGGCCTGGGGCCACAGGGACCACCCACGGGCCTGGGGCGAGGAATAGCAGAGGGTCTCAGCCGTCACCCAGCTTTCTCGGGGTCTTCTGCCCACGGCCGCAGAGCCGACGTGCGCCCTGCTCTGGGTCCCTGGCCGGCTCCCCGGGCCTCGGAGTTCAAGGCTCAGCTGACGAATCCACGCACCGCGTGCACCGAGCAGAGCAGCTACAACGTGCGGGGCCCCCGGGAAAATCCGGAGCGCTGCGGGCGCCACGCCTCAGCGACCGCGGGAGGGCGACCTGCGGGTTCGGGCGCGGGATGAACGGTAAGACCGAGGCTCTGCGGGTTCCCGGGACACTCAAGGAGAGCGGACGTGCGGACAGCAGGAGGCTCCCGGGACAGGCACCGTCCGACCTGCGGACAGGGAGGGCGGAGACACGGGCAGGACGGGCGGGGATGGAGGTACGGGAGAGCGGAGGGCAAAGGTGCCGGGGTGCCGGGCTCCCCACGTCCTGCGCCATGACTGAATGCGTCTGAAAAGGCGAGAAAGGCTGAGAAGCACCTGGAGAGGACAGTGCTGAGGGACAGGAGCTGCACACTGACGAGCATCACGGAGGGAAGGGACAGGGGCCTGGGCGGACGGGCAGCCCACATCACCAATCCGCAGTCAGGGTGGGTGCCCCGTGTGACCTGTGGAAAACAGCTTAGCCTGGCAGGAGGCGTCAGCCAGTGACCAGCCACAGCTCACGGACAGAAGCAGAAGCAGAGCGGGCAGTGGACGCTGGACAGAGATTTCCAGAGGGGCCATGTGATGCGCCCCATTCCCTAAAGGGAAGCGCAGCCCCACCTGTTTCTGAATTTTGAGGAAATCATAGCGAAAACTAACCAGCCTCCTCTGAGGTCCCCATTTCCTGTAAACCCTGCAGGCCACAGAATGAAGTTGAAAGCCTGAGTCCCGACTGACCATTGTAATCCCACAGAGCCGCTAGAGAGCTGAGCTATGCCGGTGCTGCTCGGTTGGATCAGCTCTGGACCGGAGGTCGTGTGGCCTCCCACTGGGGACCAGGAAACCCTGGGGCTATTCTCTTCCTCCCTATTGCCAGTAAAACTCTAATTACCTCCTCCGTAGGCTGCTTCATTCCTGTTTGTGGAGCTCCGGGTGCTCAGGGCTTCTGAAGCAGGCTGCAGTGTGGGTTGGGCCGAGGAAAAGCCTCCCTTGATGTTTTCTCTTGTTCTCTTGCGTTGTTAGTTGGCACGGTTTGGGGTTTGCAGTTAATTCTCGGTCACCTTGCAGTGTAATAGCACCACCAGAGCTCACCATCCTTTGCAACCTGTAGGTGTCGGGCTCGAGCATCGGCTGCACAGCGGGGTTAATTCCACAAGTGTCCTGTGCGTCTTACCAAGCTTCCGCGCTGGACCAGAGAGGGTTTGTGGCCCCTTAGGCTCCCTCAGCCTGAGGCCTGCAGAGCCAGCACTGCAGCCAGAGTGCTGAACAAGGCTGGTTTGGTCTGGGAAATACTGAACTCTAAGAATGTAGTTAACTTCTCATTAACTGGAAACCATGATTTGGGGCCTGTTTCTTTCTATTTTCAGAACAAACATAAACTCGTATCTCAGTGCCGCTGAGTCACAGGTGCCCCTCAACCTTTTTTCCTAATTTGAAGCATTTTACAAATTTTGTTTTGTTTTTTGTTTAGAAGCCTCAACTTTGATTATAGAAAATCCTAATCAAAAAAAGAATAAAACACACATGTATCATAAATAAATATTTTTGAAATGGGAAGCAGAGACCTGTGTTAGCATTTTGATATCAGGACACTTTGCGTGAATTCAGCAGAAATCCATCAAGATGCGAAGGCCGATCCTCTGAAACGCTAGGGCCAGGCACTGTCCGTTGTTTGAGCACACACAGACACGTTCACTGGAGTGTTTTAGTCTCTTACTGAAATTGTAGGTTGCCGGTCAAGCAGCTGGGCTTCTGTGCTCAGACTGACCAGTAGGAGGGGCCAGCAGACACAGATGGGCAGCTGGGGGTGGAGATTGCAGAGGGGAATGGAAGGACAGGGAGGGAGGGTGGGACATGCCAGGAGTTGACCCTCAGGGAGCTCAGGAGACTGTCAGGTGCACTGATTTGACTATTAGAAAAGTAAGTAAATATTTGGGTTAAACACTGTTTTTGCATAGGACAAGTAAAATTTACTAAACAAACTCACCATTTAGAAAGCACACTTAAAATGGTGCAGCCCCCCTTAGAAGGCAGCTTGGAAGCTCTTTGGAAAGTTAAACACAGAATCACGATGACTCAGCCATGATCCCCAGGTACCCAAGAAAAATGAAAATATACACCCGTAACAATCTCGCCTGCACACGTCCATGGCAGCTTAGTCAGGACAGCACTAGCCGGGAGGAACTAGAGGTTCCTCGCTTGAATACACTGTTTAAGGTTCCAGTGTGAGCTGGGTTTAGTAGTGGTGACTAGTCCATTGGGACACATGAACACAGGGCTACATGAAATGTATGTGAGTTTAGCCTTTCTTCCTGAAAACCTACAATGTTGGGCCAGGGATTTAGCTCAGTGGCATAAGTGCCTGCTTAGCAAGCGCAAGGTCATGAGTTTGATCCCCACTACCAGAAAAAAGAAAGAAAGAAAGAAAATGTACAATGTCTCTTGAACTCTGTGGACTTTAAAATTTACAGTAAGTCTTGTAATATTTTCCACGTGCAAACCCCTATACCTCATAATACATATTTTTGGACTTCTGCTTGGCTCCCGACTTGCCGTTTGGTTGTTGTAAGGAGGCTTCCCCTGTTTCACAAGTCTATTTGCCCTCTAACAGATTGCCACAAACCCGGAGTTTAAATCAACGTCGAGTTTTCTCTTACAGTTCAGGAGTCAGAGCCCAAAGAGGTCTCCGGGCTGACGTGGGCTGTCACAGGGCTGCGGCCTCCTGCAGCTGAGGCGAATCTCCCTCCCGCCCCACCCCACACTGCCCTTGATCTCCTAGGGTCATCTGTGCCCCCTTTGCCGCCATCCCCTGGGCTCTGCATCCCCAGCTTCCTCCCCCAGGAGCCTTCTTTTGTGCCAGCTCCCCAGGGGCCATCTCCTCACTTCCGGTCAGCTGGTTAGCAATCCCAGAGCTTAACGCAGTCCCAGGGCACAGGGATGAAGACAGAACTCGGAAACCGTGACTGTCACTGCCCCTACCCAGCTCAGGGCATACGGTGGTGCCTGTGCTACAGATGTGCACATGTGTGAAAGCTTTTCCCACCATCACAGGAACAACCTTGAAACAACTGTGTGCGCGTCGACTCCGATGTGTTCGAGTCAGCCTTCCTCCTGCCGTCCGGCAGCATGAGCTTGAGGTGCTCAGCTACCCACACTGGGGAATTAACCCAGGTTAATTCCCGACCTCTACGCCCCGTTACTGACAGTCATCAAATCTTAGTGCCTGAGCACAGTGCGTTTCGGTCTTGCTCTTGCCACAGTGAAATGCGAGCAGGAGTCAGGGAGGACAGACCCTCACCACCCTTTGCTGACTCGGCCCTTTGTCAGTAATGGCCCTATTGTCCCTGGAGTCCAAGTGCTGCCGCCGGTTGCGGGTTGCTTTGCATATAGCTGGCAGATGCGGGAACAGAACAGAGAGGAGATGAGACAGACTGACCTTTCCAGAGGAGCCAGGGGTGCTATGAAGGCGGCACGGAGCACCCACTGCCCCACCCCAGGGTGTGACCCAGGGCCGCTGGGACTGGGACCTGGCGTCGGGGAGAGCACAGGCTGCTCCTGTGGCTCAGACACGGCTGATCCCTTCCCAGACCTGCACTGCTGCCCAAGACCTCCTGACGAATCCGGAGAGGCCAGGCAGGTCCAGCTTCATTTTATTTTCCATTCTTTATTAGTGCTATTTTTGCTTACTTGTTTTTATCCTGTGGCTACATTTTGTCATTTGCTACTCACCCTTGGGACTCCAGGTTCTATTGTAACCCCCAAGCAAATGTGTGTGCACACACGTGCACACACACATGCACACACACGCATGCACGCACACACCTTCAAACACTGCTCTTAGAATTGGATGAGTGCACCCATCTCTCTGCAAACCTCAATCCATGGCACATGTTTCATTGATCCACGTCAAAAGGGGAGTTGGCAGTTCCTTATCAAAAATTCAGCGTGTGTTTTCAAGCCCCATTGCTCAGCAGCTTTATCCTAAGCAGTGGCTACAGATATCCACACTAACAGCAATACTGCTGCTAATAATAACCTTGGTGAGTGTCACTAGCAGTTGTCGATTATTTGCTGAGCACGACAGTGAGGGTTTATGTATGTGCACTCAGTCTCCCAAACAACAAATTCTTTCTCCCCTAACTTCAAAGAAGACATTAACTCTCTGCATCTAACCTGTACATTTTTCATCTTGTCCAATCTCATAATGATTATCTAAAGGTCTTTTTTTATTCTTTCATTTACTCTTTTGCAACATTTGATCCCATAAAAACTCTTTTTTTCACCATTTGAGCCAGGTATTTGCCTTCTAGGTATCTTCCCCAAAGAGTTAAAGACAGATGCATGCACACCTATGTTCATAGTAGCACAAATCTTGATAGCTAAATCTTGGAAGTAGCCTATATGTCCAGTGACAGAAGAATGGATAAAGAAAATGCAGCATTTACACACCATGGAGCACTACTCTGCCATAAAGAAGGATTAACTTGAGTCATTTGTAGGAAAATGGATGCGCCTTGAGATTGTAATATTAAGTGAGATAAATCAGACATACAGGCTTCAATAGCACATGGTTTCTATTGTATGAGAAACTCAATGTATAAATAAAGAGCAACATAAAAGGTAGGAGGAAGTAAGGGATCTATCTTGAATGGGAGGAGGATGGAGAGATGGAGGAGGCGGTGGCAGGGAGAGGAAGGGGATGCAAAGGGATTGAAGTGTGTTGTGGGCCAGTGCCGCCCAAGGACATGTACTAAGAAAAAGGAAACACGAAAGAACTGCTTATTATAAAAATGAAGCTAATTGATACTGTACCAATATGAATTATCTGCCCAAGTGTCAAGTGCCTGTGAGGACCTCATGCGAGGTGCTCCCGGAAATTGGTGCTTCGCCCATTTTACACAAGGATGGTGGAGGCACAGAAAAGTGAAGTTGCCTGCGAGCACCTGGAGCCCCAGATGGAAGAACAAGGCCACAGGTGGCCCCAGGTGACAGGAGGATGCCGGGCTCCAGGGACGTCACCACTCCCCAATGCCTGCTTCATTCTCACAGCTCCTGGGTCCTCCTGTGTACTGACCACTCTGCCCAGCCGTAGGCCTGTTTTATAAAATCATAATTTATTAAAACTTAGAAATGTGGACTTTTTGTATGTGCATTTTTAAAAGAACTGCATTCTTCAATAAAACAGTATGAGTTGTGACTGTATCAAAAAGAATAAAATACTTAGGAATGAATTTAATCAAGGATCTATACTTGGAAAAGTATAAAACATTGATGAACAAAATGAAAATAACTCAAATAAATAGAAAAATATTCCACTTATGGATTAGAAGAATATTGTTAAAATGCCCCTAATGCCCAAAGTAATATTTAGATTCTATTCGCTCTCTATCAAATTCCAGTGACCTTTTCATAGAACTATGAAAAACAACCTTAAAATTCATGTGGGAGCAGAAAAGACTCCAAATGCTCAAAACTAGAGTGTGAGAACTTTGTATCTGGACTGCAGATTATAACTCAGAGTTATCAGTATCAAAACAGTATGACTCTGGCATCCAGACACAGTGATAAATGGAACAAGACAGGAAACCCAGACAGAAACCCAAGCACATGCACTCTTGATTTTCAATAAGGACACCAGAGTCCACACTGCAGGGAGGATGCTTTCTCCCATGATTGGCATTCAGCAAGCAGGTGTCTGGTGGCAGCACAGTGGAAGTAGCCTGTGGATTGCACCACACTCAGAAATCAACTCACACAGGATCACACACTCCCTGGTAAGTTCAAAGCTGTAAAACTCCTTCAAGAAAAATGGGAAAACTCTTTGCTGCTGGTCTTTGCAATGATTTTTCAGACATGATGTGAAAAGTTCAGGGGGAAAAAGCAAAAATAAATAATTGAGACTATATCAAACTAAAAATATTTTGCACAGCAAAGGAAGGTCACTAATCATCAAAGCCCCTGCAGGCTGTCTGCTTCACCTGCGATGGTGCTATCGTCACAGAGACGGCAGGGGAGGGGAGGAGGAGGGCGCAGGGTCTTCACACTGAGGCTGGGAATATGATTGGTATGGCCTCTGTAGAAACCGGGCATAGAAGCCCCTCCTCGTGGTACAATAAATTGAAAACAGAAACCCTCTTTGGGGTATGTGTATATCTAAAGGAAGTGAAATTGGCACTTTGTAGAGAAGTGTCACTCCACCTGAATTGGCATTATTCACCAGGGCTAGTGCTTAGGAGCCACTCAGCTGACCACAAAGGGGTGAGAAGATAAAGAAAATACATCTTGCAAAATGCACGCACATCACACGTGCCACATGGTGCCCCACGGGCCTGTGTTTATAACGGAGCACTACATGGCCCTTGACTGGAGGGATCCTGGCCAAGTGCGATAATCTGGTGAACCCGAAGGACACGGTGTGCAGTGAAATAAACTAGGACAGGAGAACCTGAGGGCATGATCGCAGGTGCAGGTAAAATCTAAAATAAAATTTGAATTCATAGAAGCAGGCAGCAGAACGGTGATCATTAATAGAAAGAAGACAGGGAAACAAAGGGGAAATGTGGAAACCAGCAGATTGCTAGGACGAGAGGACCACAGTTAGTGTCACGTCACACAGCACATGTTTGCTGAGGTGAATGTCACTGTGCAGGCTGCAGACAGACACACCCAGGTGACCATGCCAGGTGGTGGATCACTCTCGCAGGATGGTAGTGTCGTTTCAGCGCATACACACATGTCCAGGGGTCATGCCATATGCCTCCAGTATAGGGTAAATATAGGCACATGCACACATGAAAAATGGTTGATATATATTTTCTTTTCCCCTCTGAATTTTTGGAATTTCTAAGGTGAAATTGGAACTGAGGTTTAATTTCCAAGAGATTCTTACTCCGGTGTCTTTAAAATCTGCACTCTTACCTGGATGCACTGGTGTGGTCCTGCGATCCCAGCACTCCAGAAGACTGAGGCAAGAGGACCGCAAATTTGATCCCAGCCTGGGTGACTTAGCAAGACCCATCTCAAAAATGTATACACGCTTGCTTGAATGAATGAAGGAGCATATAAATGGCTGGGGACATAGCACAGAGATAAGGCTCTGGGTTTAATCCTTAGTACCATACAGAAATAGTACAAAGCACAAAACCACCCTGGTACTTTTATCCTTTTAGTAAAATTTTGCTGAATAAGACATGACTCTGACACTCAAGCATCAAATACAAATTTAGTCCACATCAGTTTTATCAGTTCTTATGGGGAGCTAGAAGCAATGAAAGTAATTGTTGAGAAAGACTTTAAATTCAAAGTTAAAGAAGCATAATGTGGCAATAAGCCTGATAAATAAAAGATTAGGAGTCAACATGTGCCTACCCATATCTGGAGGGGTTTACTAGTCCACAAATGTAGATCACATACTGTCTCCTATCCTTCTTGACTAATCAAACGTTTGTGGCAAACTCTATGGTCACAAAATTACACACAAATCATTGTAAATCACAGGTTCTTGAAGATCTGTGAGACTGTTTGGGCCAGAAAATCTCCTGGCTTTTCTCTGAACCATAGTGAGCAAATTCTGGTAATTCTAACTTCGACAATTCACTTGCATAGATAAAAACCAGTAGGAGTTGTGCTTACCACTATCAGCATCAGAAAAATTTCTCCAGTTTATTAGGAAGAAGAGAATGTTCAAAAGACTGAGGCTTTGTTGACATTTCCACTACCAGCATATTCCAAAAATGCCCACTGGGCTTTGCCATAAGGAATGTGGATACATTCTGATTTACATACCAGTTGACCTCAACCTAATGACACTTGTTAGCTTTGAAACTGAAGACTGCAAAACTGCCTGGATTTCCATGGTGATTAACTCTGCTGACCCTTTTCATCAGTTCTTATTTTTGAGGATTTGTAGTTCAAAGGAAAGCCCAGAGCTTGGCCCTACGAGGTGGTGTATACGAACACTCACGCGAACTGCCCCGAACATTACTTCAATAGATTTCTTTTGCATCCTCAAAAAGCTGCAGATATCTAACTGTGTTTCCTAAATTTCTATTTGATTTTCCTATTCCTGGTTTTCCTGATGTGTGATATATGTCTCCATATGTTTAGAAATTTTTCCAACAAATGCCAAAAAAAACATGCAGAATTAAGTTTGAATAAAATTAATTATCCCAGCTACAAGTAAAGATACTTTTACCTTCTGTTCTGCTACTTGTTAATAATAAAAAAACAGTTTGATCTTCCTTTTTCTTATCTCATTCTTTAAAAAAATTCAGCTTGTGGGTTTTGGTGATGGTGTTAGTGTACTAACAACAGTAACAACAGCAGCAACAACAAACAGCCTCCTTCTCTCACTTACAGTCCACCTTTCACTCCTAAGTGTCCGTGTTTGCGTGAGTTTGGACTAGGGAAGATGGCAGCAGCACGGGTGTGTGAGCATCCAGATTCACCCCTCCCTCCGGCAGGCAGCTGAACGGCACCATGGGGCTCTGGCTGTGGAGTCGCTTAGTCGGGTACACTTGGCTCTGCAGACCACGGTGGCAGCCATGTAACAAACACGTCTTCTGCCAGTCAGAACGCTGAGGAATGACAAGGAGGTGGCTCATTTGGGCAACACCCGTCCCTTGGGCCCGATGCTGGTTCACTGAAGGCTCAGAGTAATTGGTCTTATCACCTTCTGTGACATAGAATTGGCCAGAGGCCCAGACCTGGGGCATTTAATTGGATGAGGGACTATCATTTCTAAAGACAGCATAAATCAAAGGACTTAAAGAATGAGGCTGTTATATTTGTCACAACTGGCGTTTCTGGCAAATTAATAGCTCCCTCCCTCCCTGCACGCAGTCCGGTGTTCGTCTTGTGTAGGATTTCAGTCTCACGTGGTCCCTGGGCCCAGGCAGTGGTGCAGCATCATCTGGGAGCCGCCAGATGTCGTCCATACATTGTTCATGATCTGGCGTCTCCAGGAACTGCCAGGAGCACCGGGCAGGGAATGTGGCTGCAGCTGGTGCGCGGGTGGGGGAGTCCTCCGCTTGGAGTCGAGCGACAGAGCGTAGCTTCCAACGCAGCTACGGGCTTCCCATCCCCGGGAAACCTGCGAAGGTGACGTGTGATTCTCATGCTGGTTTAATTTTCCCGAACACGTTTTTTATTTTACTTTTCCCTCACACTGGTTTTACTTTAATTAATTCAACAAGTGACTCCTTATTGTTTTCTATTTAATTACTAGCTTCCAGAAACTGAAGAGAGAGATTCCCTTATCCTCAAGGATCTGATAGTCTAGTCTGTGAGGGTAGAGAAATAATCTAACACAGCACAGCTACAGTGGAGCCCCTGGTTGGAGGCTCTGGAAGCAGACAGATAAGTGAATTTGGGTCCAAGACGCTTACTAGGGATAAACACATACGGAGGAAGGGGAGGGCAAAGCCACACCGTGGGATCCCGCCAAAGCCTCCTTCTGCGTGGCATGGTGGGACTGCTGGAGCGTGTGTCAGGCTCCCTGGACCGGGGCTGGATGTGGACCCAGGCAGGGCGTGACCTTGGGCGAGCTCCAGGGTGTTCACATAGCACAGGCAGAGCCTGACACTGGCAGTGGGAGGCAGTGTGACAGTCACACACCTTAGCTGGTCGCAGTCCTTTCCTGTAGGACGTCTGTGTGCGTCTATGTGCCAGCCACATGCACCCAGGGTGCTAGGAGAAGGTCACAACTCAGCCTTTGGAGTAGGTCATTAATCCTGAGTGCGCCATCAATCTCCAAAACACAGATGAT